>OU753577.1:16005000-16605000 GCA_916701695.1 Agrochola macilenta | reverse complement strand
TTTACAGGCACTTTTGAATTGTCAAGGAATCGGTCAGTCAGAAATATGAAGCTAGTTGCCCATTCCAAAGCGTAGTAGGTAGGTACCTATGGAGAAGAACGGGCAAGAAACTCCACGGACACTCTTTTAAATAAATTGTTACAAAGTATTTGTTACATCATTCATGTTGAAATTAAACATGTGAGAACAATGTAGAAAGACGTGCACGTTAGAAGCGTTCGTAATAAAAATATAAAACAAAGAACAATTCAAAAATTTAAATCAGCCAAGGCAGCTAAGAGTTGACCTGTCCCAACTGACGGCACCCGTTCACGAACATGACGCATGGACTAGCACCATTCAGCTCAACCATTTTGAAGGGAGCTAAATGATCCAACACACGCGCCACCATCAGCGAGACATCTGAGTGAGCATGACATACTCACAGCCGCCAGGGCACATTCACGTCAATAAAATACGTATTACCCGGTAAATGTTAGCTCTTTAGTACATAGTACTCACACCTGTGCTCTGAAATTATATAATACAAAGGAAATTGATTTTATACAATGCAAAAATAGTCTTAAACTCTTCAGCAGCTCCAACAGTGTTTTCAAATGTTAATCAAATAGTTGTGGTTGTGGAGCAGGATCAGCATTGAGCCAAGCATTTTTATCAGCGATGTAATCCCCCAACTTATAATATGCCTGCCTGCATAGTGTGCGTTTTATACAAGATTTGAATTTCGTCTCATTCAGTTGAAGTATGTGGGGAGGAATTTTGTTATAACATTTTAAACAGTATCCCAAGAAAGATGAGTCCACTTTAGCCAGTCTGAAACCTGGTTGAACTAATAAGTCCCTATTTCTTGTAATATAATTATGTCTATCACCTCTTTTACTAAAAAGATGTACATTTTTTCTTACGTGCATGATGTTTTCATAGATATATTGACAAGGTACCGTCATGATGTTAATATCCTTAAACAGTTCCCTTAGAGAGTCACGCCTGCGGAGATAATATATGGCTCTAATCGCTCTTTTCTGCAGAATAAAAATAGACTCGATGTCTGCAGCCCGTCCCCATAGTAAAATACCGTAAGACATGATACTATGAAAGTAACTAAAATAGACCAGCCTCGCGGTATCTACATCAGTAAATTGACGGATTTTTCTGACAGCATATGCTGCTGAACTTAGCCGTCCTGCAAGAGATGTTAAATGAGGACCCCATTGTAACCTTGAGTCCAGCGTGATCCCCAGGAAAACAGTTTTATCGACGAATTCTAGTTTCTCTTGATTCAATACTATCTCTCACAATCAGTACTTTTGACATTTGGTAAAGAAAATTTTATGCACTTCGTTTTTTTTCCATTTAATACTAAATTATTAGCAGTGAACCAACTTTGGACCTGCATTAGGGCGTTATTTACGTCGTCAAAATTTGTGGCACGTCTATCTACCTTAAAAATTAAGGAAGTATCGTCAGCAAATAACACCATTTGTGTTTGATTTTTTAATAAATGGAGTAGATCATTGGCATAAACTAAACAGAGGAATGGACCCAATATCAAGCCTTGTGGCACGCCCATTTTTACTTTTAAACCTAGTGAATTGACACCGTTTATTTGGACTTTCTGTTGTCTATCATTTAAATAAGATTTTACTAAATTGAGCGTAAGTTTTCCAAGTCCGTAATGCTCAAGTTTCAAGAGCAAGGTTTCGTGATCGACGCAATCAAATGCCTTGGAGAGGTCACAAAAGATTCCTATGGCGTCTTGGGCCTCTTCCCACGCGCTAAAAATGTGTCTTAATAAGGTTACACCGGCACAACAGTGTTAACCGATGGAGGTGTATATCACTTCGCTCCCTTCAATTTGCAAGAGAACACTGTGGTTGATCGCTGCAGCTTCATCATTATTGGGCGTTAAAATGGCCCGTTCACACACTCATGAATTCTCTTGGTACCTACAGTATGCGACTGATATCCCCGTACACCAGACGAATCAGATTTTCTAAAGTGGGAACTACTCTACCAAGAGTCTCTGGTAGAGCCACCTAGCCGTTCAGAAGAACATCGGATATTTTTAAAGTCAAGCCGAGCTCGCATGTTTATGGTCAAGCGTAGTCTATGAACTCGCAACCATAGAGTCGACCTTTTGAACGAAGCATTCACCTCGTCAGCCCTAGTTCCACGCATCACCACATTAATTTCATTCTAATATAAGTTAATAATGTTAAACTAATACCAAAAGATTAAATTAAGTATTTTATGCATATATTTGTTTTTGTGATATTGAACTACCTTACAATATGCTTTTTAAAGTAAATAGCACTAATAATATTGTTTTTTCATTAGGTTTATTATATGACCTGAAAAAAAACATTTTATTCTTCTAGTCTTTAGATCTAAAATGATCAGTGCAGAAGTTTGTATGTTTTGTGACTGTAAAAGGCTTGTGATGTGTCGTAGCAATTTCCCATTGCTTACGAAGTTTTCCTTTTTTATTGAATGAATACGTTCTACGAACTTTTATAGACGTATTAGTATTACGAAATGAAAAAAAAAACACAAAAGATACCAGTAGTTGGGAATGGAACTTACAAAAACGGGTTTGCAAAGCAATAGTCCACCCGCATACTTTTTGCTGTTGTTGAAAGTTAGCTAAAATAGTCGTTCTTATAATATTTCATGATTGACTGCTTAGCTCAATAAAAATATAGCGTGATGATAATCATTTACTTAAAAAAGTTAAATCGGTAACTATTTGCAATATCCTAACCTCGCGTCGCTACAGGTAGTGTTTGCCGGAAATCGCTACTAAACAGAACTGTGACACCACCCATCATATCTTGGTTCCTGCGGAAGTCCTGCATGGTTTTGTTTACAGCTACCACTGCTTTCCTATTTGCCATAATCAATCCATCCCATACGATAAAAACGCAACACCTCACAAACAGGCGTGTCGTTGCACTCTAAATCGATGGGAATTTTAAACATGGTGTGCGCTGTTTTGCCACCAGGAAACAGTTTGGCAATGATTCTGTAAGACGCTATCGCGATTGCTATCGCAATTTTGCCTTGCTTCCTGACCTCTACAGGATGCCAGAGTGGTATTAAATGTTTTTCCTGTTCCACCAGGAGCATCCAAGTAAAACATTTTACCCTGACTGACCCCAACACTTTGGAGAACGGTGTTAAAAACACTCACACCTTTACTCTGAGGTGAACATAGATACGTGGTTATCGTAGAAGATAGTACTCATGGCGCCTGGATCATAATTAGTTTCGGCGGCGTATTCTCAATTTCCGCGGTCTTGATGTGCCCATGATTGCGGAGCCGGTAACCCATACTCGATCAGTGGATTGCCACCGATGGAAATTAACACGTCTTGTTATGTGAATTAAAACAGCTATTAATAACGCGTTCATCATTTTGTTTAATGTCTTCAGATAGATGATGCCGATATTTCTCTCATAACAGAACTGTGTTTGCGATTCCACAATCCACTAAAATTATGGCAAACAAATGCCGCAGACTACTGGGATTGTCGCTTACGCTGGCCTTCTCTCGGTGTTGGTCACCGTCGAAAAGGTGACGTGCTACGCAGGCTGCACGGAATTTGGGATATTCTGCATCATCAACTGTCCTCAGGAACGCAAATGACAATGGGTCCTGTACTGTGTGAAGTAATAACCACAAATAATATTAAAAATATTGATCGTCTATTTCTCTTAGTATTTACAGCGCGCAATATCTGGTAAATAATGCAAAGTACTACACTCGTAGCGACTTCAAAATTTCACGTCCACACACAGGTTTTAAAATCGCTTTTTTAGCGAATTTAGTATTAATTAATTACTGACTATTATATACGTATCACTATAAAAAAAAAAAAAATATATATATATAAAGAAAAAAAAAATACTAATAGTTAATGTAAAAAAAAGAATCACAAAAAAAACCAAGAGTTGGGAATCGATCTAAAATAATAATAATTAAATCTCATTTCAATAATAAAGACTCACACTATTAGTTTGAATATTTTTATAATTTTAGTATAACCATGCAATAAATTAAACCCAAATATTAAGACTCATACAAATAGGATTATAATTACGCAATTAAATATAATTATGATACAAAATATAAATACCAAAGAAGCTACCCATTTTAATGTAATATGTTTTCATTTAATTCTTCTAAACAAAAAGCGCCTTCATCCTCTCTCCTATTATCATTTAATTAACTTTGCTGTGCCCGACAGGGTCCATGATTGATACAATGTCTAACATACCAACTGTTTTATCTCACATTATGGAATGCAATAAAGTATTGAGTATTGAGTATCTTACAACCACTGCTTTGGAAAGAGCTGTGCAACTCCCTTAGTTATTTGATGTTGTTGAAAGTTAGCTGAAATAGCCGTTCTTATATTTCATGATTGAATGCTTAGCTCCATAAAGACATGACAACATTTTAAATGATTATCATCACGCTATACGTGATGATAATCATTTAAAATGTTAAATGGGTAACTATCAAAACATATCCTAACATTTTGGCGCGTCCTTTTAAGATTTTCGAAAAAGAATACGAACGTAATCTAACATTACTCATCCCCCATAGCAAATAGCGTGATAGTTATACCCTACAGCTCGACCAGACTTATAGGGAATATCTATGCCAAATTTTAGCAGAATCTGTCCAGTAGAATTTGCGTGATGCTGGAACATACATACGGACAAACAGACAAACAGACATACATTTTAAAAACTATATTTTCGGCATTAGAATCGATCCAGGACCTCGTAGCAATTACTTTTTTTCAAAAATATTCAATGTACAGTTTTGACTTATTATATGTATAGATATGTATGCAAGTACCAATGTGACTTTTTTCAATTCATATGTACTTTCTGAGTTTATCTTGGACATTATTGACATCGGTGAAGGAAAAACATCGTGAGGAAACCTGGACTTATAGTTAATATAAGTCTGAAATCACCAACCCGTCTTGAGCAAGCGTGGTGATCAATGCTCGTGCCTTCTCTGTATGAGAAGAGGCCTTTGCCCTGCAGTGGGACAGTAACAGGCTGATATTATTATTATTATTATAGATATGTATTTTAGTTCGTAAAATTATTTACATACAAATTAAGACTTACACACAAATCACATTCACAAAAAACATACAGGTACAAAAACGTATTCTGAGGCGCGCACAAGACTTACATATACATAGTACTAGAACTAATTAAGGAAAACAAAACAATAATACATGAGGGAGCAAAACTTTATAACTCAGTACCAAAGGATATAAAAAATCCACAATCGTTATCACTATTTAAAAAACTACTAAAATGTCACATCTTGAAGGGTCATAAAATAAAATAAAATAACTAATTTAAGTATTATAATTAATTTGCCTGTAGTGTAAACGAGTCTTGAGATTTCAAACAAAAACAAAGATAGCGAGTCACCGCACGTCGACCGCGGCAACGCGCCGCACGCCGCCGGTAGACAATACAAAACTTTTAACAGTTACCTCCTTATATTCGTAATGTTAATACTAAAAGCTCTTACTAATCCTGGACAACAAAAATGTATAAATCAAGTAATTTTTTGTATTTATTTCTGTATAAGTGATTTGTAATCTTTAGAAATAAATGAATTCAAACCGTATTTGCTCGTAATTTTTTATTATTTTTGCAGCAAATATTAATATTAGCATTAAGTATAATTATAAACAATTGTCTTGAGAATTCTAAACTAAATTTTACTTACTTCGTAAACAGTCCAAACGTATTTTTTTTTACAAAAAAGTATTTAATTTAATTCTTCGAAACTTTGTTATTCTAAATTTATCAAAACGAACCCAACGCCTGTCTATTAACAATTCTGTGAAGATTACATGAGATGAATAAACAAACATGCTTAAAACGTTCACGGCCACAGAGTAATCATGATGCATGAAAAACGTTGCGTGAATACGCAGTAGGCATAAAAGATTTGGAACAATGTTAGAACGCTCAGGTTTTGTTGTTAGACTAAAACTTTTTCTTTCTATTTTATTTATAAATCCATAACATGCGAATTATTAATAAGTCGTAGTTGCTTAAACGATATTGTTTATTTTACGTGGCTTTTATAGAATACTGAATATATTTATTGAATCACAACAACAGGTTACGATCACAGTCACAGTATAAAATAACTTTAAGTTTCGTTTCGATTAAAACCCAAAGCGTAATCGCAAGCAACAATAATGATGATAATTATAAGTAAAATGTAAATAAGTAAATGTAATAATGTGTAAAGAAGTAAGATGATTAGTAAAAAGTTCAGAGTCTACAAATCAAATTATTTGTATTAAAAGTAAACATAAATTACTTACTATTCACTTAATAGTACATATTTATTCATGGGTACATACCATCCTATTATGCTCAATTTCCTCTGAACACAAAACCTATAATTCGTTCAGTCTGCCTACATCTGCCTCTCCACGTTTTTTATTCCATTTCATAGAAATTGGATAGAATAGTTGAGTAGCAGAACTTTTGCAAATGTGCCTTATTTAGTAAATGTGCGTTATTTTAGCCTCCATTGTTATTGTAATACGGAAGGTTGTGTACCAAATATATTCAATTTATTACTTTTGTTGGAGCCGAGTTTTTGTAGTCAATAAGTAAGTTCGACAGGGTTCCATTTGATTGTGTATAATATTCGGAGGTCCCATTCACGTATCGTGATACAATATCAGGCTTCCTGCCTGGCTCCCAAACTGTTTTTAATGTGTATTATTGTGTATAGGAGCTGCTTTCTTTGATGTAATAAGGTCAAAGTCGTACCTAATGTGGGGACTCTTGAGCCATTCATTTTTATTGTGAAAAGTTATGTTAAAAATAATATGAAAGGCACAAAAAGCAAGCAGATGTTCGTATAATGTTACGACTATACCAAATATGATGCATTGAAGTTGCTCTACTCACATGCTTAACTTGGCACTCACGAGATCTATTATTTTGCACATTTTAATGAGCCACAAGATCTAGCACGACATACCATCCAATACTTCATACTAATTCAGAAAATATTCTCGTTACTACAGACAATTTACGATCGACATCAATAATAGAGCAAATATTCAGTAATAACAGAACAAATACGAGACAAGTCTGCTCTAGACAACTGACAATAATAATAATATGCTGTATTTCTGGACACTACTACCTACTCATATATATTTTAGATGTAATCGAAAAGGTAAATAATAGTCGATCAAAGAGACGACCTTATAATTGCTTTACCACTTTTGACAAAACTCCCAGTAAATTGAAACTTTAGCGTTGGCAGACCAATGGTTAGGTAGGTGGACGACATCAGTAGATCGCAGCGAAGATCTGGATGAGCGTCGCACGGACCAGGGCAGCATGGCACAAAAGGGAGGGTACCTATACTCAGCAGTGGGTGGAACAAGGCTGCCAATGCTGATCATGATGATGATCACTAACTAAATAAGATTGAAACTATCTAAGCAAAAATAGACTTTGACGTTTAATGAAGTGCAAGTGACATTCAACCTTAGGGGGGTAAAGCAATAACGAGGTTATTACTATATATAAGACATGCTTTGTTGTTGGGATAATATTTGTGTATTTGGCCTTTTGGGAACCCTCCTTTTTGAGTTTTTACGTTTTCGAACTCAAAATATTACATTGTTTATCGAGGGGAGAACGTGACCAGTTGAATTATTTTTGCAGTTTCACCACAATCAACGGCATTGTTTTCTCAGTTTTCGTAACCAACTAAAACGATACGGCTTTGGAAAATACCGGTCGGCCGCCATATTTTCTTGGTTCATGTAAATAAATTGAAAATTCAGATAAAACAAAAGTAAGCAAGCAATCCACGCTCGATTGTCACTTGATAAATCTTGATTTATTTTAATTTTTAATACGCTTTTATTAGCTTGACCTGTTTCTATCTATCTATCTATCTATGTAACGGAATCTTTCAACGTAATTTTCACCAACTTCAAGACGTTCAATTAATTTGAAAATTTGCACACGTATCAAGAGCCGATGATAATTATTAATTTAGTATCTTGGAATTGATCTGATGATGGAGCCAGGAGGTGGATAGTGCAACTGTTCAGTGACTTCTAGTAAACCCCTCGAGTTTAGGCATATATGTTTCGGTTTGACGAGTTCAATATTTGGTGTCGAGGGTCTGATGATAGAGCCAGGAGGTGGTTAGTAGATTTCTTTAGTGGCTACTTAACTAGTAAACCGGTCAAGTCATAACTTCGTTGACTTTAGAGTTATTAACTAAATGAAGATTATACTAGACTAAAAAGTAAAAAATAAAATTGTAGTTTAAAAAAAACTAAATAACACGCTCTTTACACAAACTAAAAATGCGTGTTGTTTAGTTTTTTTAAACTAAAATTTTATTTAAACTACAATTGTATTTAAATTAATGTAAGTACAGAAAAAGTAAGTACTTACTATCATTTTGCAGACTTTGTGATAGAAACTTTTTGTCTTTTAACATTATATCTTCTATATATATAAAATGCTTTGTCCTGAATGACTGACTGACGGATCAACGCACAGCCTAAACCGCTGATCGTAGAGACCTGAAACTTGGACGGTGTGTTCTTTGTATGACGTAGGCATCCGATAAGAAAGGATTTTTCGAAATTCTACCCCTAATGAAAAAGGTGGGCAAAGTTTGTATGGGACAACGTGATTCCTTGGTCCAATCTACTTCAAATTTTGCATAAACATACTTTAACAGAATTAATGGAAGACCTGTTTCGTATTTTATTGAAATTCATCCCTTAACGGGGTTAAATAGGGGTAGAAAGTTATTTTGGGAGTGATTTGCTTCGAAGTTGATATTAATACTGCTTAGTGCTTTTGATTTAAATTACATTTTATTTTGACACATGTTTGAAAAGTCAATCCGATTTTATTCAAATAAGGTTGAACTCACATAAAGGCTTGGTGCTTGCAATGCAAATCTATATCTATAAAAATCATGCCACTATTCGTTGTAATTTTATAACTCAAGAACGGCTGGGCCGATTTAGCTGATTTTGGTTTTGAAATGTTTGTCATAGTCCAGGGAAGGTTTAAACGGTATGAGAAAATTAGGGTAGGGTAGGTAGGGTAGGTAGTGTAGGTAGGTAGATAGGGTAGGTAGAGTAGGTAGGGTAAGTAGGGTAGGTAGGGTAGGTAGCGTAGGTAGGGTAGATAGGGTAGGTAGGTAGGTAGGTAGGGTAGGTAGGGTAGATAGGGTAGGTAGGTAGGTAGGGTAGATAGAGTAGGTAGGTAGGGTTTAAAGCTACCCGTGCGAAGTCGGGGCGGGTAAAGCTAATACTCTTAAAAAATTGGAATGTCTCGAAAGTCACCGTACTATACATATTAATAGGTACCGTATTTGAAGGTTTCTAAGCTTTACAGAGTTCTGTATTTACTCAAGTTGAAGAGAGTGCAGTTTCCCATCAAAGTATGCTTCGCAATGACTATAACCAAAGCTCAAGGTCAAACTCTTAAGGTAGAGGGAGTAGACTTAAGGGAAAGCTGCTTCTCCCACGGCCAGTTGTATGTGGCATGCTCCAGAGTAAGCGCACAGAGTAGCCTGGTGATTCTAGCACCGGAAAGTAAAAAAAAATAATAATATTGTTAACAAAGAAATACTGCGGTAGGTGTAGTATTTCGATTTCGTTGTAAAAAGATAATACACCCGTGTAACTTTCGCCAGATCAAAGCCAAGCTTCGTGTTCATAAAATATTTTTTTTTTTTTTTTTCAAGTACACTACACTACACTATTATAAAGATTGTTATATTTTATAATTATCCAAACATTTTAACATAATAATTTATATATTATAACAAAATTAATAACGTAAAAAACCAATAAAAATCCTATTAGAACCATTTTCGACTTCTACGCGGACGGAGTCGCGGGTAAAAGCTAGTATGTACTATATAATACTATATACTTCATCGCTGTCAATGCGGTGAAGCAGTCAACTGTCTCGGACACCATGGTCTATCCTGCAGTAAAAGCGCAGGCCTGAGAGCACGGCACGCCAGCATTAATGACATCATCCGTCGTGCTCTTGTCACCGCCGGGGTGCCAGCAGTTCTAGAACCCAACGGCTTGGCACGCGACGATGGGAAGAGACCAGACGGAATGAGCATAATGCCTTGGAAGGTAGGTAGGCCTTTGGTGTGGGATGCAACGTGTGTCGACACCCTTGCGCCATCCCATCTTCCTAGCACGGTGGGCTGTGCTGGGGCTGCTGCTGCAGGTGCGGAAAACCTCAAACGGCGCAAATACTCCAATCTTATTGGGACTTATATGTTCGAGCCGTTTGGGGTTGAAACACTAGGGCCATGGGGTCCGCGTGCCCACTTAGTCTTTCAAGACATCGCAAAGCGGTTGGTCAACTCTTCATGTGACCAGAAGGCTGGCCTATTCTTCGGCCAGAGAATCAGCATTGCCATACAACGTGGCAATGCTGCCAGCCTTTTGGGCACTTTTCCTGTTGACAACGATGCGGACGAATTTTTTGATACCCTATGATTGTTCCCCCCCCACCCCTTTCTTATATACTTGTACATATTATTACGTATTATTATTATTATTTTAAGTTTGTTCGTTTTTAAATTGTTTCATAGTTATATAATAATAAAAAACTATATAGCTACATAATTATATTATGGATTTTCATACACTTTTCTGCCCGCTCAGCACGTTAACAATGAATTTTCATACACTTTTTCGACCCGCATATTTATACAACATTACTTAATGACGTACATTCTGCCTCATCTCTTGCTTATAGACCAACATGTTTCAGTGCTATCTTATTGATTTTTTATCACGAGTTAAGCACCTATTCTCGTATAATTAGAGCCGACCCGACAGAAGCAGCATAAAGTATCTTCCTGTGTGGGTGTGCTAATAAAAACATACGGCGGACATTATCTCTCACCGCGCGATGATAGCCGTAATAAATTAGTTGTTCATTACGCGGGCTATTTATAGACAAACTATATATATATATATATATACATACGGAAAATATAAGAAAAATATAATGCCTACTTTAACGTTGAAAAGGACCTTATGGTCCACATTTTGGCAGTAGCTCACCAAACAACATCTCGATTAAAATAAATCATTGAAATGCTGTCGTCTACAACATAATGTACTCGTAAGAAGGCCTTACATTTCGTGTCGATGTTGTATTCCCATAGTATGATCATAGTCACCTGTTGAAGACATACCTAGATATAAGAAAGAAGGAGATATGCCCGGTAGTTGAAAATGTATTGAAACCCAATGTCTTCACTAGATCCCCTCTACCTTGCCACAACTACACATGCAGATCAGTAAACCCAATAAATACGAGGTCGCGCTCACACTTGTAATTTATAAATCAGAACGTACTACACAATCAATTACAAACCTTATTCCATCAAACACAGCGTGCATTTAACATGCACTGTACAACTCACTCACACGAAAACATCGATCGCTATCGTTGTGCTGTGCAAAAGCCATATATTTTACATATTATACGCTAGTGATTGACTAAATCGGAAAGTTATCGATTCTCCCATTTATATGTAAGTATTAATATTTTCGGGAGTTCCTGATAAAATTATAATTAAAAAACGATATATGTACATATAATAAAATGATATAATTAACAAAACGTGGCAAAAAAAAATTAAGTAAATCAAAAATTTCAACATTATGAGAAAATCTAAATGAGTATTAAACAAGATTTCACATCGGTCTTCCAATCAGGCTATAACTTGACTTAACTTTAAATCAGGCTATAAATTGAAGAATAAACTATAATAGTAATATAAATTCATACGACAATTGACAGTGGTGCCGATTCTCTTGTCACAAATGCCTCTAAACTAGACAAAAAATCACTAAAATTTAGTTTATTCGTGTCAAACGACGATTTCCCATTCTGAAATAGACTAAAGTGACACAACTTAACTATATTTTAGTTTGACAGCACTAAGATAGTACTGAGTTTTTAATTTAGTGAAAATGGCAATTTTGCTATTCTGAATTTGACGTTTTTCACCTAAAATTTTGATTGTAAAAAACCAAACCAGACTAAATCTGACAATTTATAATCGCGATTAAAAAGGTGTGGGATAAAATAAGTTGTCATGAACTAAAATTCACACCAACATCTCGACTTCACGTGCAAACTACTAGGACTCACCATTTTCGAGATATAAGCAAAATAAAAAAATTATACAGTACTGTTACTGTATTAATTTTTTATTTTGCTTATATCTCAAAAATGGTGAGTCCTATCGCAAAAATAATGAAAATTTCGACTCCCTTTATGAAACCCATTAACCCCTAAAACTCAACATGTAGGTAATGATTTTTTCATATTTTCCATACAAAAAGGGAAAAATTCCATATACTCGGTAAAACACGTCGAGGCTGCACACCCTGCGCGCCTCCGGCTCTAAAAAAAATCACGGGTTAGGGCAAACCACTGGTACCACGTGGATTCGCGATTGTCAAATTTGATTGTAGTTGTGTCAAAATTATTTTTTAATTTAGATAATTTTATTGCAGAATAGCTCTATGATTCTCATAGCCAAAAGTAAGGAATTTCAGTGATAGTTTAGTTCGGTGTAAAAAAGAATCGGCACCAATGTTGTCGATAGCCCACGTTAGTGGATCTGCACAACCACATTCCTAACTCGTCGCAAGACACAGCGGCTGTACCACGCGATGCAACCGCTTAACCCTTTAATCAGGCACTTTATTAAAAAATAAATGTATTTCCTTTATAGTAGTCGCAGTGTTTTACTGTGCGATGGCCGTTTTGCACGGATGTGATGCAGGTTTTCACTACGTTTGTTTTTACTTTTATGTATCATATTAGGTGCAGATAAAGTTAATTTGCTTTTATATAGTACCGTCCAGTGTAAATCTTAAAACACTACATGCAAATAAATTGCTGTATATATTTTACAAAACAAAGCTAATCGCCATATCAGCGTGAACTGTCACTTAAGAGGAAGTCGTCAACTAATAGCGGTTCACTAAATCACTCAACTTTAGCGAACAATATAATCAATAACTCGATACAACGGGCTACACTTAAGTTTGACATCTTTCCTCTAACCATTATGAGATAGTGCGTATCGAGCGGCCGGTGAACGGCGCCGCCTAATGGCTGGCAATGGGTAATGGCGCTAAATACCGGCCGCACAGCTGCCGGCCGGACTAAAGGACTAGGTATATATTTAAGTGTTGAGAGCAGGTGTTTCTAGGCAGTTCTAGAAATTTAGGAAAAATACCTTTTGTGATTACCTAAATGCCTGTGAAGGTGGAATTACTGTTTGTCGCTAAAATGCTCATCGTTAAAATGTACAATCATGGCGAGTTTTGTAAAGATATAAATAGGTGAGTGTGTGTAGTAAAACCACAACACTTGAGACGTACGATCACTTTATAAAATGCTATGAATTGGAACCACGCGATATTGATCGTTTTCCATGCAAGTGTTTATTTTTTTTATAATCTGTTTCAAATATCAACAATAATTTCGTTGATATGATTTATTCCAAAAGTATTTGATGAAAATATAAATTAAAAGCAAAAAAACCTTTTTTTTAAAAGCTTTTTTAGGGGTATGAGGAACAGGGTGTAAAGTTCACTCATCCCCCATAGAAAAGGGAGGATCCTCCAACCAGACGGGTGTGATGTCTGGCGGGCAACTGCCCAGAGGTTTGAAGTTGGGAGATTCTATATATGTTTATCGCGCGGTAAACTCTAATAGCGCGATGCAGGATTTGTGACGTCAGGATGTTGTGTGACGTCAGGTCTTTGATGCGTAGTTCGCATGTAGCGATGTAGATGCCGCTACACTTTTATTTAAATGCTCTAAAAAGAAGAAAAAAAAAAAAAAAAAGAAAGTTTGGGTAAGTACATAGAAGTATTTAATAAAAAAAAAAATATCATTTATCATTTAAATAGGTACTAGTTTATTTACACAAATAAATCGCGCGACAAGCTTTTATGATCATATAAATTGTGTATAATGAGGTTATAAGTTGATGGTTAACATTTTAAAAGAAAATTTAATTTTCTTCTTTTTAGTGCATTTAAATAAAAGCTTTAAATTTATTTTCTACTTTTTAGTTATTTCGATAATAAATACTTAAGTACCCATTTAAATAAAAGCTTGTTTTTTAAAGTTTTTCTGCTTTTAATTTATTTTTTACTATAAAGATAAATCAATGTATTTATTTATCTAATTATTCTCGGCAAGCCCTTTCATTTAAAACCCATATTGCAGAAGTGCATAAAAAATTACTATTCCGCCATTTTGGATGTGCCGCCATATTGGATTTAGGATGACGTCACATTATTTTTCGAGTTACTCTCAACAAGCCCTTTTATTTGATACCCGTATTGTAGAAATGCATTAAAAATAACTATTCCGCCATCTTGGATGGTCCGCCATATTGGATTTAGAATGACGTCACACAACTTATCGTGTATTGTCATCCAAACTAAACGTGTATACAAAATTTCAGCTTAATCGGTTGAAGATATCTGCTTCAAATTGAGTAGCAAGATTCCACCAGAACAAACATACGAGTACATACGTACATTGCAAGTTAAATAAAAGCTTTTAATAAACGAATGGATCAGAAATCGTACCTTTGGATGCCAATTTGTAGTGACTTATAAATTTAATGCTCTGATTTGATTATTTGAATACTTTAACACGTAATTCTAATTTTAAATCACCTCAAAGATGTTTTTTGTTTGACAATAAAATTGAGGTTAATTTTATAATCTCAATTTTCGTCGATGATATTTCAATTATCCCTTTAGTGAGTTTGCGTAAGTATTTAAACTGAACAGGGTTTGTTTACACTTTCATGCAGATACTTTAGGAACAGACATTGGGTATAACATCCTTTCATGCAATCTTATGTCACGTACGACATTTTCCCATAATATTTCTACACCTAGTAGTTTCAGTGACATAAGGCGCGCCGATAATACCGGCCATCCGTCCTACACTACCCTACAAGTAATGAGTGCCATCCACCGCCGCGGACTGACCACTTGTTACTGTCCACTCGTTACCGTCGCTACTGAACATGTGTCCACTAAGTGAACCTAATGAATGGTTCATACATTATGTACACGATGTACAGCGGTTCTTTTGTTTGGGAGATGCGAGTCGATATCTTTAGTGAGGTGGTGGGAATGTGTATGTATTGTGTACGATTGAAGATAACCAAAAAAGAAAAGTGCTTTTCTCCTAAAAATTAAATTCATTCATTCACTGACAGACATTGTACAGCCTAAATCGTTTGGTTTAGAAACATAATTTTGCACTTGAGATTCTTCTAAGGAAGAATTCATCCCCTTCTTCTTCTTTCTCCTGGCTATTATCCTAATTTATTTAGGGTCGGTTCTTCTAGTTCTTCTGCGTTACACAGTAAGGGTGTGGGTTGTCAATTTTGTTGTGTTGCTCGTAATCATATCGTTTTTTATTGTTCGTAGCCAAGTCATTGGTGGTCGTCCACGGCCTCTCTTTTAGTCGTCTATATTCATGACTCTTTTAGTCATATGATCATCATATCGCCTCATCACATGTCCGTACCAGCGCAGGCGGTTCTCACTAAGTTTCTCGTGTATCTTGGCGACTTTAAGAGTACCACGGATATACTCGTTTCTTATTTTATCTATTTTCGCAACTCCATCAGACCAGCGAAGCATCTTCATCTCTGTGGTGTGAATTTTCGGGTCATCCGTCTTTCTCATCGGCCAGCACTCAGACCCATATAGTAGGGCTGGTCTTACTGACTTGACTTTAATCGGCATACGGGACTCACATAGGATGCCAGACAACGATTTCCATTTCAACTAGGCTGCCTGAATTCTATTTGGTATTTCTCTCTCTACACAGGTTTTTGGTGTTACAATGGAACCTATATACTTGAACTCTTCAACTCTGTTACGAGGTCTGTTTTCGATGGATGGACATGGTATGACAGGGTACATTAGCTTCGGAAAAGTCACAATACATATATTCGGTCTTCTGTCTATTGACTCCTAACCCGTATCTTCTCCAAGGACTCCTGCCATGCCGTCAGGTCTGATTGCACTTCTGCTAACGATTCAGCTATAAGAACTATATCATCGGTATATAGTAGTGACGACGGTGCTGGTTTTTGTATGTTTGAAGTGATATAGTCCATTACCAGGTTGAATACTAGAGGGCTCAGGGTCGAGCCCTGATGAACACCTACTCTGACCTCAAATGCATTACTTGTTCCTACTGGGCTGACCAGTCTTGTAGATATATTGTAGTAGGTACAGATCTTTATCTTTTCTCTAAAGTTGTTAAATAGGTAATGGAAGTTTGTATGGAAGTTCGTCAAAAATGACGATAGGAAATCCCATCGGGCGCACAGCTTGTTAAATAATTAGCATTATCTCCAAAGATTTTGGATTGAAATTGCGAATTACTAATCTCCGGATGTATGCTTACCGAAATTATCTTTCACCGACGGTGGTTCTACGAAATAATCGCTTTCCAGATGAACGATTCCCCGAAAATTTTCGTCGGCTGTAGGTTTTAGGAAATAATCGTTTATCGACAGAATGGAACGGTACATCTGCAAAGCCCTTCATCGATTATCGTTTCAAGGAAATTGTCTTTTGCCAAAATCTCGAATCATTGAATTGCAGTGAAGGTATAACGACGCAAATACAACCGAAAGAATACCGAAGATAACATTAACATTGTGCATGCACGGCCCGGTCACACATGATCATATTTTAATATGTTTCACCAACCCGCACTGGGTCTGCGCGGTGGTATATGGTGCACTCCCGGTCACTGAGAGGCCTGTGTCCCAACAGTAGGGACATTGTAGGCTGATAATGCTCACCAATGACTTCTTTGTTGATACGAAATAGATACTTATTAATAAAAACCGGCCAAGTGCGTGTCGGACTACGCACAATGATGGGTTCCGTAGTTGGGATGAGTTTATCCCAAGAACAAACTTAACATTGTAGTTAAAAAACATGTTCTCCCATACGGAATGTATGGGAGATTATGTTTTTCAAACCGCAAATTTAAGTTGGTTGATTATTACTCGTTAACCTGTACAGCCTACTTAGCTCTGATAGTTTTCCTTTTGATTTTGTTATAATAATATATACTACTGCTGTGAATTTTTTCACACCCATTTAGCTAGAAGGGGGGGGGGGGGGAGAAACTTGACTCTAACAAAAAAAATCAGTTAAAAACTTAATATTTCGCAAACGGATCCCTGAATCCAAAAATGGTTTTCACAAACTCACAATATTTTTTTAACTTTCTAACGATACGCCACAACCTGGGTTAGACAAGGAAAAAATAACATCCCCACGATTTTATTTTACCACTTTGTCGATGATTAATATGTATATATGAGTATATGCCAAATTACAGCTTTCTAGTACTAACCGACTCTGAGCTAAGCCGCGAACAGACAGACGGACAAACAGACAGACGGACATGGCGAAACTATAAGGGTTCCTTGTTTACTACGGAACCCTAAAAAGGCAAAGGTCAAGAAGACGATTTCGAAATTCAGGCAGCTAATAAGCATTTCTTAAAAAAAAAACTATTTTAAACAAAACGATACGATAAACAATGTAATTTGACAATTAAAATTGACAATAACCTATCAACTTTTCACAAGTGCTTTTCAAAATATAGATATGAATAGGGTTGTCAAAATATAATTGGAACAACAAACCGCAAGGGCCGCGCGTGGCAGCCCTCGATTGATTCACATGTAGGTAATGACAGCCACTCGGGACTCGACCGTTGCTTGGCGACCCTAGAGTTAGTGCTGGCCTTACAGAACATCGATAGTTTTTACAAGCTTTATATTAGCTTGACCTGTATCTATCTATCTATCTATCTATGTAACGGAATCTTTCAACGTAATTTTCACCAACTTCAAGATGTTCGATTAACTTAAAAATTTGCACACGTATCAAAAACCGATGACAATACAATAATTTAGTATCTTGGAACTGATCTGATGATGGAGCCAGGAGGTGGATAGTGGAACTCTTCAGCGACTTCTAGTAAACCCCTCGAGTTTGAACTCATCTGTTTCGGTTCAACGAGTCCAATATATTGCACTTGGTGTCGAGGGTCTGATGATGGAGCCAGGAGGTGGATAGTGAAACTCTTCAGTGGCTACTAGTAAACCCTTCGAGTTTGGGCTCATGTGACTCGGTTTGACGACTTCTATATTATGGATTTGTTGTCGAGGGTCTGATGATGGAGACAGGAGGTGGATCGTGGAACTGTTTAGTAGCTACTAAAAAACCTTTCAAGTTTGGGCTTATATGACTCGGTTTGACGATTTCAATATGTTGCGTTTGGTGTCGAGGGTCTGGTGTCGACGGTCTGATGATGGAGCCAGGAGGTGGATAGTGGAACTCTTCGGTGGCTACTAGTAAAGCCCTAGAGTTTGGGCTCATATGTTTCGGTTTGACGAGTCCAATATATTGCACTTGGTGTCGAGGGTCTGGTGATGGAGCCAGGAAGTCTATAGTGGAACTCTTCAGTGGCTACTAGTAAACCCTTCGAGTTTTAGACTCATATGACTCAGTTTGACGAGTTCAATATGATGGATTTACTGTCGAGGGTCTGATTATGGAGACAGGAGGTGGATTGTGGGACTGTTTAGTAGCTACTAGTAAACCCTTCAAGTTTGGGCTCATATGACATGGTTTGACGATTTCAATATGTTGCATTTGGTGTCGAGGGTCTGGTGTCGAGGGTCTGATGATGGAGCCAGGAGGTGGATAGTGGAACTCTTCGGTGGCTACTAGTAAACCCCTCGAGTTTGGGCTCATATGTTTCGGTTTGACGAGTCCAATATATTGCACTTGGTGTCGAGGGTCTGATGATGGAGCCAGGAGGTGGATATTGTAACTGTTTAGTGGCTACTAATAAATCCTTCGAGTTTGGACTCATATGACTCGGTTTGATGATTTCAATATGTCGCATTTGGTGGCGGGGATCTGATGATGGAGCCAGGAGGTGTATAGTGGAACTCTTCAGTGGCTACTAATAAACCCCTCGAGTTTAAGCTCATATGATTCAGTTTGACGACTCTAATAGATTGCACTTGGTGTTGAGGGCCTGATGATGGAGCCAGGAGGTGGATAGTGGATTTCTTTAGTGGCTACTTAACTATTAAACCGGTCAAGTCATAACTTCGTTGACTCTAGACTTAATAACTTAATGAAAAATATACTAGACTAAAAAGTAAAAAAAAAAAATTTAGTTTAAAAAAAACAAAAAAACACGCTTTTTACACGAACTTAAAATGACAAAATAATTAAATAGACTTGTACTAGTTACGTGTACCAATCCAGCTTGTCACTTCTTATATATCCAATGATTAAATCAAAAAGCGTGGAGCGCTTTGTTTAAATTGATTAAAAGTATACATAGCCAGCCGAGCGCCCCACGCTTTTCCCATAAGTGTAGGCAGATGTGTATCGCACGATCACGTTCGGTCAATTATATTTAATTTCGTGAAAAAAGGGCAAGCTTATTGCCGTTAACCTGATAATTATTATGATTGCTAATGGGAAATTCGTAATGCAGAGACCCAATGAAACTTTTTCTGACAACACTTAAGAACCGAGCTCAGGACTAGTTCAGCTGTCGCGTTTGGGATCACTAGACCGACGAGGCAGGATAATTTTTCAGATGGTAAATATTTTAGAACTTGACTTTAGAGATCAACTTAACGTCTTTTTTATTTGATTTAGTTTCGTCCCTTTCTTGCCTGCGGCATGGTTGATTTTCACTCTTATTTTCTTTCTGCCTCCATGTTAAAGTGAATAGCACTTGATTTCCCTGACAGCTAATATTGGTATCCCTTACATCCGACGAAGGGCTTGCAATATATTGATACAGCAATAAACAGCCCTCCACTGAATCACAATGTTTGCGGTAATCACAACTCTGGACCACCCCTATGCGAGTAGGGTTGCACGTTTGGTACTCGTACAATTGATTTAGAAATATTTGTTATGTAGATATGTACTAATAATGTTTCGTGCCACCACATACAGTATTTTGAGAATATTTTACAATATATTAGTTTATAATAGAATATTTGTCAATGACATATATAACCGACTTCAAAAGGAAGGATATATTAAAGTGATTGTAACTTTTTGTTTTTTTATGTGGCTTAAGAATTGTTACTCAACAAACATTAAGATATTTAATTGACCCAGGCGTGACTTTGCGGAAATACATTATAAAATACAATAACAAAGAAAAAACAAGATATAAAGAACATATTACAGCGTACAGGAATATTTATCCAGAAAGATCCCATTTTGCTCAACACTTAATAGATTCAGGTCATTCGTTAATTAGTACTAGAGAGTTTAGTAATTGCAAAAAATAATACAGGGACGTTACACTATTGAACGAATTAAATACAAGTATTCCAAGGTCACCTTTGTTGCGATCGTTCGCAGCTCCATAAAGCGCTGAATAACAATCCTAGCAGAGGTGGGCCGAGCAGTAATCCTATATAAGTGGGGTTGTCGGGCGAAGTGGCTCACTCTGCTCTCGCCGCTTTACGTGTCAACACGTCGGGTCCGGGTTCGCAAGAAGTCAATCGTCATCCTGAGGATGCCTCGTTGAGAGGTGAAACATGTGTCTATTTCTTACAGGGTTCTTTATGACTCTTAAAGAACAGTTACGCGGATTAAGTTACTAAATATACGTCATCTATTGTATTTTTCAACAAACATTATATAATTTAGCGATTGCAGACCCGACTCATCATCATTCTGATGCCCTTATCCCAATTTATTTGGGCGCAACGTGTCTCTTAATTCCATACTTCTCTATTAGACTGCAGTTTAATTGCAGACCAGAGTACGTGGCAAATAACTTTATGTATTACACGAAATCACACCAATTTTTGCCAAGATATTAGAGGCTCCAGTCTCACCTAGTTTGGCTGATCATCATATAAATACCAGTATTTATCACAATTTCTCTCATCTTGAGCACTCTGCACGTACAATACATCGCTAACGATGCCACTCGGGTGTACTCGGGATCGCTCCAGACTCGCTCGCCACTTGCCGACCTATATGCTAGGGCTGACACATTATATTACCTGTTTTCCATAGAGTAGACAGATAAAAATTCTTAAAAGATGCGTTAATTAATCTAAGCATAGTAATATTTTTTTTACTGAGTATTCTAGAAATTATTATTGTTTATTAAAACACGTTCAAGTATTGACAACATAAAAGCCCCACAGCTCGGGATTTAAAAAAAGTTAAACAAAAGCAGAGTGTTCACTTTTACCGCCATTGTCGAGAAAAAATCTTAAACGCACGAAAGGGATAACATTTAAAACCACTTACTGTGGCGCTTGCTAAGCGGTGGGCTCGGATAATCCCGCCACGTTGCGAAGGGCCGAGTTGGGTAATACCGCGAAATGCCGACCGAGGCAAACATCATAAATTGATACGTCCTTGAATTATTTTTGGATTCTTTCTTGTAAAGAGGAAAACAGAAAATAAGGGATAAATTCATAAATATTTTCTGAGCAAAATAATTTGATCCGGTCGCAAATGCATCTGCGTAGCGTAAGGTCATGATTTCAATTCCCGAGTCGGACAATGCCTAGGCTCGCCCCGATATCTGAGATTTAGTACTGAATGTGTGGTACAAAAGTTTCTCTGCCCTCAGGGAAAAGGCCTTTTACAAAACGCCAGTCCTAAAGTACTAGGCTACCATAAAACCTAAAAGATCTCACGACAATTTAGTGCATAAACGGCAATTCAGACGCTACCCCAAGGTTCAACATTCCCTCTTAAAAAAGTACTAGGACACCATAAAACAGAGCACATGTGTGTCCGTACTGTCAATCAATGAAGCTCGTAAACAAGACGCCACTGGTAACAACCACTTTAGGACTGTACACGAGTATTTGTAGGTAAGTGGTTTGGCGAGTGGAACAATATTGTATTGTGCGGAGATTGGAGAGTGATTTTATAGTGCAGGCCTGTTTTTTGTTGAAGGTTGATATAGAAAACATTTATAGTTGAATTTGTGCACACTGTGCGACTGCTGAAAATGGAGTCCTGGGTTCGATACCTTGCTAGCGCAACCTTTGCAGTCAGGCCCGCTACCATCCTTACTGATTGGTTAAGCTTTTCACCACTATAATAATAATCAAGCCTATTATTGTCCCACTGCAGGGCAAAGACCTATTTTCATACAGACAAGGCACGAGCATTGATCACCACGCTTGCTCAAGACGGGTTGACGATTTCAGATTTATATCAACTATAAGTTCAGGTTTCCTTCACCGATGGCAGTGATATCGAAGATAAACTCAGAAAAATAATGAATTAAAAAGGTCTCATTGGTACTTGTCCGGATTTGAACCCATAACACGACCATGCCCTCGTATCACTCCTGCCATCACATAAGCTAGTTTTTTTACAATATTAATAGGGACATGCGACTTTTAGTTTCCCAATAAATAAAAACAAGGCTCGCATAAAGTGGTGGAGTAGTTACCGAGGCGAGCCAAATGGTCGGCGGTTCGATACCCGTGCCAACGATACGTGGCGATTAGCCAGCCCACGCCGGTTATGTCGTACTTTAATTATGATCACGCTATGCCCCGGAGTGGGCAGGGTTAGAAGTTGAACAATAGGCCCTGATAGGAAGAGTTTCTATGCTAAACGTCGCAAGTTCGAACCCCGCGCCATGAAATGATTATTCATCATCATCATCATCATTTCAGCCGAAAGACGTCCACTGCTGGACATTGGCCTCCCCCAAATGGGGGGGTTTGCTATAATCGCCACGCTTGGCAGGCGGGTTGGCGATCGCAGTATGGCCTTAAAGTGTGTAGAGAATGCTGCCGCCCATTATCTAGTGAGTCTCTTAGTCGCCTTTTACGACACCCACGGGAAGAAATGGGATGGTATTCTTTACGTCTGACACCACATGGAACACGGAAATGATTATTATGGATTGTTAATTGTTCATTTTTATTTTTCTCGTAAGGAAGAGAATGTGGATGGCATTAAGAGACGACGACGACGAGAGAAACCGCACAGGATCTTTCACACAGTCCTAGGCTACCGAGATGACGACTATGAGTGAGAAGTTTGGAAGAAAAAACATGTTGCGACGACCGCTAATAAATTGGGATCACGGCAGGCGAGTGATGTGTTGTTAACTCTTACTTGCGTTTATCACATTAATCTGTAACGTCACATAATAAATATGATCTACAAAGTTTCTGCGTATGATATTCGAAAAAATGTAGGTAGCTCTTGATAAAAATGTAATTTATACTGAATTGTTTGGATCAAATAAGATCGATTAATAACTTTAGAAATAAAGGTAATAGGTAATACGGGCTGGTATCCGCAACTCCACGTCTAAGCGCGTATTTTGCGTAAGGGTGGGAAAATCGGTTATTCGATCCACCCCAGCTCCTCAAAGAAGGCCAGCAACGCCTTGGTGTCACTGACAATCTCACGTAGGGTACCTGGGTTACCGAAGTACTTTGCCCTGTATGCGGCGACCGCCGGGCAGTATAACAGCACATGAGCTGCTGTCTCGTCGTCCTCCATGCAGGCTCTGCACAGCGGACTGTCTGTGACTCCTATTACAAAGAGCTATTTATTAAATGACCCATGGCCAGTTACAGCTGCTGTGACTGTACGCAGCTGTTGTTTCGTTAGTCGGAGAACCTTTTTCATGAGGCGGCCATCAATTGTAGGGAGTGCCTCCTTAGCTTGCCTGCACTCACCGTGGTCCAACCATAGTTTGTGATGTTGGTCCCTGGTTCGTTTCCTTACCAGAGTGCGTAAGTACCCGAAGGGGAGTGACGCAATGGGTTCGGGGCCTACTGGTGCTATGCTCGACCCCCTTCTGGCAAGTTCGTCGGCTGCGTCATTGCCCCGCGAACCGCTGTGTCCTTTAATCCATTGAATGGTAATGTTATTGAGGCTACCCACCTGGTTAAGGCGCTGGTGGCACTCGTTTATCAGCCCAGAGTCAACAGTGTGGCTGTTTAGCGCTTGCAGAACAGCCATGCTGTCTGAGAGTATACGTATCGAGTAGTCCTTAACTTCCCTGGCCATGATGGCTAACGCGGCAAGAGATATACCCATGCATTCGGTCTGGACCACTGTGTTATGGACTCCCAATGGTGTGGCTATGTGTATGTTGAAGTCTTCCGAAAAGATTCCAGCACCTGTGCCACTACCTGTTTTGGATCCATCCGTGAAGATTCGTAGCTCTGCGGGGCACAAACCCTCGCATCGGCGATCCTCGTGAAGTTAGATCCTGTATTTTTTATCGAAGATAAATTGTTTGGGTACCCGGTCATTTATGGCTTTCGTAATAGGGAACTCAGTATTGAGTCCCTCAAGCAGCGCGGTGTGTTGTGTGTCTATCTTACCCCAGAGATTAATTGCATTAAGACGCACCACCGCCATTGTCGCTTCCTGCTGTATAAACAGGTGGAGCGGGGTAAGACCCAGCATGGCTTCGATTGCTGCAGTCGGAGTAGTCCTCATGCAGCCAGTAGTCGCAACGCAGGCCAGTCTCTGCAGGCGTTGTAGTTTGTTGCAAGTTGTAACCAGCATCGTGCGGGGCCACCAGACCACGGCCCCGTAAGCGATCATGAAGCGGATCACAGCTGTGTACAGCCACAGTATGATTTTGGGGGATAGGCCCCACTTCTTACCTATCATTTTCCTGCATTGCCAGAAGGTGATGCAGGCCCTGTTTAGCTTGTTGTCAACATGACTGCTCCAGTTCAACTTAGCGTCTAGAATGACCCCAAGGTACTTGACCTCGTTGACCAACTGAAGTTCTGTATCGAACAGTTTGGGTAGGCGGAAGGGGCCTAATGCTCGTTTTTGGGTAAACATGACTAGTTCAGTTTTAGTGGGGTTCACTGATACTTCAAATTCCTTGCACCAACTTTCTACGATACAAAGTGCTTGTTGCGTGAGGTTACAGATCGTTCCCGTCACCTTCCCTGATACAAGGATTGCGAGGTCATCTGCATAACCTATCGTGTAATAGCGGTTGGCGTTGAGTTTAGTGATGAGGTCATTAATCACCAGATTCCACAGAAGGGGTGATAGAACTCCTCCCTGAGGGCAGTCTCTGGCTATCATGGCCAACTGCCGCTCATCCTCAAGGCGAACCACTCGTTTGCTTAACATGTTTGTAATCCAGTCCGTTAGTACCTGTTCTACTCCATGTCTGGAGAGGGCGCTGCTGATGCTGGAGAAGTTGGTTCTGTCGAAGGCTCCTTCGATGTCTATAAAAGTGCCCAGGCAGGTGCCTTTTTGATGAATCGCGTCCTCTATCTGGCTGACTACTAGATGAAGAGCAGATTCGGTCGACTTACCTGAGCTGTATGCGTGCTGATTACCATGTAGCGGTATTGTTTTAGAGCGCCATCCCTCAGCTCCCTATCACATAGCCTCTCCATAGTTTTTAGGAGAAAGGAGGTCAGGCTGATTGGTCTGTGGGATTTGGCATTTGTGTACTCACCCTTACCTGGCTTGGGGATGAATATTACTTTAGAAATATATTATTACTATGGAATCCAAAAAAAACTGAATGGTTCTGAAAACACCGATCTATTTCAGACACACACAAAATTCAAATTCAAATATTTTTATTTGTAAAACATAGGTAAAATGAAAATAAAGTACATGTACGAGCAAACCCGTACAATATCAATTGTATCAATTTTATGCTGACATCGACGCGCAGCGAATGAATATAATATACATTTTTGAGTTAGCAATGAGTAGTCACATAGCATCGGTTGGGTAGCAAAACCAAAAGGACTCATTCGCCGCGGGTCGATCATTTATCAGTTTTGGGCGTTTGTGCTTTCCTTTATAACTATCAATACACAAGTTGAACTCAAATCAGTTTATCATTTAAATGTACCTTACCCGTAAATTTTTGGTCCTTCGAGCCGGATGTCGCATGTGTACATAACAGTGTAGCAATCAAGTACTGTAAAGTGTTTCACTAGTGACGTTAAGCGAACTAGCAGTGAAAGGTTTGTACTGCCAGCAATAGTGCAGTACATAGCAGCAGCAGCAATCAGCAGAGATCAACAGGGATCCTCATTTGGTGAGCAGCAAAGCGAGCTTGGACAATCAAGTAAGATCGTTCCATTTATTATCATTTCTATCAACAACACGTCTTCAATGGAGGACATTCTCGCCCAACAATAGCAACTACTCCATAGGATAGAGCAAGTTTACACAAACTTCAAAAAGGATGGCTCCGATCGCAAAACCTCGGACTACATACGCCGAAGGTTAGAAAATTTGGATGCATGCTGGCAAAAGTATCAATCGAATCATACAAGATTGTGTAGCATCGAATATGCCAGATCGCATACTTACTTCACTTCGCAGGAATTTGATTCTGTGAAGGAGAGATATGAAAAAATCAGAGCAGTTATTCAGCACCATCAACCCACAGAGGAAAGACCATCAACACCGCTTCTTAAGCTTGCTACTCCTCTTGCTACCTCAAGCACCGTACAGCAACCTTCAGGTCAACCCTTAAAGTCTCAGGGATCAAACAGCAAGACGGATGAGATGATGAGGAAACAGATGAGCAACCTCAAGGCCTTTGAACATACCGTTTCAAGTATCAACATGGATGCTGTAGCGGAGAAATGGGAATTCGATCATCTGTTAAGTATGGTAAGGTCTCGCTGGGCGAAGATTGACACTCAGCATTGGGACTTAGACAGCGAGCTAGGAGACCGAAATCAAGAATATCATCGTATGTATCTCAAATACGAAAGCACGTACAACGATGCTATCAAAGCAATCAACAAGAAGGTGTCGTCCATTTCACATAGAGAGCATACTACGCCAAAAATAGAAATACCTACATTCAGCGGTAGTTACCATCAGTGGACATCTTTTAAGGACCTCTTCACAGAAGCAGTTCATAGCAATCCGTGATTATCTGGGGCTCAGAAGATGCAGTTCCTAAAGTCAAAAGTGAAAGGTGAAGCTGAGCGTCAAAATCAAAATCAAAATCAAAATCAAAATATTTTATTTCACATATGTAAACCTACAAGGGCACTTATGAAACGTCAGAAGCTAGGTGCACGGTTCCAATTGGTCGTTTCCTATGGAGAAGAGCCGGCAAGAAAATCCACGGTTACACTTTTAAAAGTAAATGGTTTTACAGTTTTAATGTAAAACCATTTATGGGTATGAGAGGACAGTGTAGGCCTATCAACAAGTACCAGGTACTTAGCAAAATTAAAATGGTCCACAGATCTACAGTCTGTTAAGCCTACAACGTTCTCACATTCACAAAATTTTGAAGAAACTAGGTATATAAAAGATAAGTAAAAATAAAGACCTATTTAAAACAAATGACATGATTGCCACTACAGCCAAACCAAATTTAATAAAAAAAAAAAAAAAAAATATATATACTTAGAATATTGTAAGTATATAATGTCAAATAATAAAAAGATTATGTCAAGGATGTAAAAAAATAAAAATAAGGGTAAAATGAAATAATTATCGTAATTTGGGAGCAGTTAATAGACATTTACATAGTTATGCCGTTAATGAGGTACCAGGGAAGCCACATGTGCAGATGGAATTATTGCCAAACTTCCTTGTCTTCAACGTAGTCTTTAATCTTATAATATGCTTTTTTGATAAGGACACGTTTGATGTGGGTTTTGAACTTTCCATCGCTAAGTTCTGTAACTGACTTTGGCAACTTGTTGTAAAAGCGAATACTGTTTATAACAAATGACTTACTAGTTTTTGTTAATCTAAATTTGGGTATCACAATTTCATGTTTTCTACGTGTATTTATATTATGGTAATCGCTTCTTATTTTGAAAAATCCTAAGTTTTTGCGAACATACAAAATACTTTCCAATATATAAAGAGAAGGCTGAGTAAGTATATCAATTTCTTTAAATTTTTCTCTAAGGGACTCACGGGGACCCATTTTATAGATTGCGCGAATTGCCCTCTTTTGCAAAATGAAAATTGAATCTACATCAGCTGCCGATCCCCACAGCAGAACGCCATAAGACATAATACTGTGGAAATAAGCAAAGTATACTAACCTAGCTGTGGCTACATCAGTCAACTGCCTTATTTTTCTTACTGCATATGCAGCTGAACTTAATTTACCTGAAAGAGCTCTAATGTGGGCGCCCCATTGCAATCTCGAATCTAAGGTTATTCCTAGAAATACAGTTTCCGTAATAGCATCTAGTTTATTGCCATCTAGTTTTAAATTTAGACCTACTTGAGGTACATTTGGTAAAGAGAACTTAAGACATTTAGTTTTGTTCGTATTAAGTAAAAGATTATTAGCTGCGAACCATTTAGAAAGCACTGCCAGACTATTGTTGACATGTAAGACATCCGTATCTTTTCTATCTATTTTAAAAATTAGAGAAGTGTCATCAGCGAATAGAATTATATCTGATAAGTTGGCCATCATGTAAGGAAGGTCATTAATATAGACTAAAAATAGGAAAGGGCCAAGAATTGATCCTTGAGGCACGCCCATCTTAACTAGAGACCCTGAGGACGTTGCCCCGTTAACGTATACTTTTTGCTGTCTGTTTGATAGATAAGAAAGAACAAGATCAGCAGCTTGTCCACGAACTCCGTAGTGGTGTAATTTACAGATTAGGGTTTTGTGGTCAACGCAATCAAACGCTTTTGAGAGGTCACAGAAAATGCCAATTACATCCTGTGACTTCTCCCAGGATTCCAAAATGTGACTAATGAGTTTTACTCCTGCGTCAGTCGTCAACCTACCTTTCGTGAAACCAAACTGGTGACTATGTAAAATCCCATTTGAATTAAAATGAAACAAGATCTGGTTTAGCATGATTTTTTCATAAATTTTACTCAATGCTGGTAGCACAGATATAGGTCTATAATTAGAGGGATCACTCTTACTACATGATTTAAAAATTGGTACTACTTTACTATGTTTCATTAAATCAGGAAACGTACCGCTATCTAAACATTGATTAAATATGCCTGTTAGGACAGGGGCAATTGTGTTAATGATATTTCCAAGAACCTTAACGGAAATCCCCCATAAGTCTTCAGTGTTTTTTATGTTAAGACTTTTGAATGCTTTTTTAATTGTGACAATAGAAATGGGCTTAAATTCGAAACTTGGAATATCCTTACAAAAGTTTTCTTTTAGAAGAGACTCAGCTAATATAGATGATGAATGGAGAGATTTCGTGACCTCTATTGGGATGTTGGTAAAGAAATTTGTTAGTGTCTCAGCAACTTTAAACTTATCTGAAATGGTTTCATTATCAATCTTTAAAGCCAATTCATTCTGATCTCGTTGTTTTATGTTTCCAGTTTCTTTGTTAATTACCTGCCACACAGCTTTTATTTTATTATTAGAAATACTCATTTTGTTACTTATTAATTTAGATTTAGCTTGGGCGCAGACTCGTTTGAATATCTTAGAATAGTTTCTGACATAATTATGAAGGGCTTGATCAAAAGTCAATGATTTCTCGTTGTACAAATTATATAAAATATCTCTGCTTTTTCTAATGCCAGCAGTGGCCCATTCATTAAATTTTGGTTTAGTATTGATTGTTACGTTTTTTTACCGGACACGCTTTATTGAATTCATGGCATACTATCGAAAATAATGTAGTGTAGCTTATATTGGGGTCTTGTGGATCAAAACGAGCAGTTGTGAGATTGCTAAGAACATTATTTTTAAACATTTTCAATTTATTTTTAGTGAGAGGTCTTAATTCAATGGTTTTATCTAGGTGTAACTTTTTATCTAAGTTAAATGATACAAGTTGACCAGTATGGTCAGACCTGACGCCACTAATTAATGATGAGTCTTGTACTTTACAATTAGTAAATATATTGTCAATGCATGAAGCTGAGGTTGCTGTTATTCTAGTTGCTTCATTAAATATACATTTTAAATTGAATGATTTAAACAATGATAGCGTCTCATACAGCATCTCCCAATCAGCTCAGACAACTACATCATTAGTTGGGATATCTTGAGTCATCGTTATGACAACAAGAGGATGATATTCACATCGCATATTAACATTTTATTAAATATACCAATTTCACAGCAAGAATCAATTAATCATATCAAACGAATCCATGATACTGCGCTTGAAACGATGAACGCCATACAGAACCTCGGCGTAGACGTGACTTCGTGGGATCCGTTGATCGTGCACATCCTGTGTCAGAAATTGGATTCGGACACATTCAGCGAATACAACGCAGCTATCAAACAACCTCGAGAATTACTCGAGTTGAATGAATTTCTAGCCTTTCTAGAGGGGAAGTTCACGAGCATGGAAGCAAGTAGAAGAAAACAGGACACCTATAATCAAAAATCCTATTCTTCAAACACCAATAAACCATCAGAATCCAAACATTATCATTTCAAGCAATCATATTCAAGCAATAAGGGTGTTTCGCAATCAACAAGTTACAGGAAATTGCAAAACAGTTGGCCAAACTGTCCAGTCTGCAATGACACAAATGCTATATTTTTTTGCAAACAATTTGCTGATTTTTCACCAATGAAGAAAAGACAATGTGTTGCTAACTTGAATTATTGCCAAAACTGCTTACATGATCATGAGGGCAAAGAATGCTTATCAAAGAAGCGTTGCCTCGAATGCAACCAATTTCACAACACATTGCTTCATGAATCGTATTCAAAGGAATTATCAAAACAAGGAGGTAATTCGACGCCTTCTACACAGCAAAACAACATCCGTTCTAATCAAGAACGTGCAAATCAAGGCAACTCGCACGTGACACAACAAAATATGATGCAAGAAACTTTGCTTTCAACTGCACTGCTAAAGGTTCAAAAAGCAGATGGGACATATCAGACCCTACGGGCTCTTATTGATCAGGGGTCACAAATGTCTCTTATCACAGAGAACGCTGCTCAGCAATTAGGATTGCAGCGATCCAGGTGTGACGGCATAATCACGGGCATAGGGCAAACAGAAAACAGTTCCAAAGGTATGATGAATCTAAACTGTATATCAAGCTCAAGAATCAAACTATATCAATTTATCGGTTTTGGGCGTTTGTGCTTTCCTTTATAACTATCAATACACAAGTTGAACTCAAATCAGTTTATCATTTAAATGTACCTTACCCGTACAGTACAGATATCAATATTAATAAAATTAACGCTAGGTCTTGCCGCCAACGGCTCCAAATATTCTAATTATAATTTCTAATTAACTTTTAATAAATACAACAAAACATTTAAATTAATAAATTAAACTAAATTATAACAATTAAAAATGTATACAGACCTAAAAAGCATTCGTTAGTTCATTCAATTTTCATAGCAATATATTAAACAATATATCATCAATCAAAATCCATCGCTGGTTAACTAAAAACTTCGATGAACATTCTCTACTTAAAGACGCAACCAACACTTAAAGCACGCAGCCTCAGCTATTATTCAAGAGCATACACATTACACACAAAACTCCGATATTTATAAAGACTTTCTAAGAAAATACGTTAAAAGCCGCGATTAATACATTTACGAGTAAATTCTTTACATTATGTGTTTACGAGCGCAAAATATTTGACACAATATAGCGGCCTCAGCATCGCAGTTTTACTATTCTCAATACATTAATTTATCTTCATATTTCATGCTGAACGCTAAAGGACGGGATAGAATTTTATCGTCTCATGTGTGTGAACGAAAAAATGTTTTTGGAGACCAGTCTATGTATCATAAAATGTTTTTGGAGATAGATAGATTGATAGATTTAGTTAGACAAATCTTCTGTTTTGACTAAAGCCTAATCGTTGTAAGGCCGTAAAAGTTGATAATCACCCTAAAGTAATTATGTAAAGACAGGGAAATTAATATTGTTTTAAGTATGACAACCAGCTTAAATTGTCCGTACATTAAAATCACAACTGTCAATAACACGGCAAATTAACGTAGGTTGTCAATTTGCTGAACAATTCATTCTCCTGATAATATGACTGTTTATCAAGTGTGGTGATTTGGCAAATGTTTCTTCACGGTGACAATGGTTCAATTCTAGCATTTTAAATAGTACATAATTTGTGTTTTAAAACCTAGTGTTCCAATATTTTTGTTGTGTTAAGGAACTCGATATGCAGTACGACGTCGGCGCCTATAAGATCTATGTGTCGCAGTTATTACGACGTCTTCGCATTGTTTCCGATACATTACGCGTCACAAGCGACTGAACTTGTAATTTGCTGACAAAACGCGCCGTGTATTACGTATTAATATTTTAGCCGATATTTTGTTTTTCATACATAACTTTTTGGAACAAGGAGGTACCTACGACGATATTTTGCTGTTAACATTAACTGTCGTGAATATTATTTCTCATAATGTTATTTTCTTGTTACAGGTATGTTACATATGGTTGAATGCAGGTAGGCATGTCAGCGAAACGGCCGATAAAAAAAGGTTTGAAGATCAATACATTGCCACCGAACAGGACAATGTTGCATTGGTGGCACTCAGGAACTGTTCTATAATCTTCTTTCTTATTAACAAACTGTATTTGCGATAAAAAAACGTTACGCTTTCGCCTCCTAAAAGGTATTTAAACCGGAATTTTTTCCCCTAATAATATCGATAAAGCTGATACCAATGTTGCATAACAAAACCGTTTGCAATTAAAAAAGAACCTGCGCCGGATTACGACAACAGATAAAAAATGAAGCTCGATCATTTTTAATTTTTATAAAAACTCTCTCCAAACAATATTTCACTGCGGCTTCGGTTACAAAAGACTGGCTGATAATAGGATCTTTGTTATAAAGGACTTGTCATTACCGCGCGGCGGCCATGATCGATGCGATGACGTCACCACTAGCTTCACGCCAAAATTAACGTCAACCCACACGCGTGAGGATATTGGAACATTCCTGACAGTTCAAAAGGCAGCTTTGATATTAAGAGGTTACAGTTAGTATCTTAATTAACTATATAAATTAAAACTCGTTATAGCCTCAAATGTAATTGAAAAAGTAACGTTAATTATCGAGATTGCTCTTAGTATTAATACAGTTGAGAAATAGTATAATAAAGTACATTTTCAAAAAATCATGTTGCCATTTTTCTTTTGTAAAACTCAAAATATTTATTTTTCGCTCTGTTTCATAATAAAATGGCCGATAAGAAATTAAAAGTATTTCAAGTTAATTAAAACGTTGATTACATGGATAAGCGGTGATAAATTTTAACAAAATCAAAGTGTTTCGGCTCGTTTAGTAAAAAATCACTTAATTAATGTTTGGAAGAAAGCTTTTAAGGATTACTTTGTTTAGAGGCTTGCGAGTGAATTAGTTAAGGCAAGGTAACACTTTTAGCGAATAGCGGAAAATAACTTAAACTCTACTCACAACAAAACACGAAAGCATAAAAGTTTCAAAACGGGAGACCAAGCGAAGACAAATGGTTTTAAGACACTCCAATTGCAAAATATTAAGTAGGTATTTCACGACGACTACATCACATTTTATTACAGACCCACATCGAAATGAAGGTGTTAGATAGTTATGCAAATCACAAGTATTGTTGATGTGTACAAAGTTTTCTTTTATAATATCAGGTAATTATTATAATAAAATTCTTCTTCTTCTTTTCTTCGTCGATTGCGGTATCAGTTGCGTATGATATAAATAAGGAACACAGAAAAATGTTTCCTCACCAATTTGACCTACTTAACAAGAATTTTTCCAAGCCTCACAGATATACATTAATCAACCCTGCTCTTCTATTGCTTAGACCGCCGTGAATGTAATAATTAGTTGGAAACGCTTCGGTATAACGCAAACAGCCAAGTTTTGTATCGATTGAGTTCAACGTGCTTAGTTGAGTTAAATAGCGATGCCAAGGCTAAGTGTACTCCTCAATAAGCAGGCGGAAAGCGGAAGCATGTTACTGAACAAAGCACTTCAGTTTTTCCCTTAATATCCAATTCAAGGCAATTTATCAATTTTTCTCACAACAAAAACAAATCGGTCCAGCTGTTCTCAAGTGATTCGCTTACCAACAAACAACATTCAATTTTTATTTACATAGATAGATGATGATAATCTCCCACATGTATTATATATGAGTGTCAGAAATGACACTACAAATCCGATTCTAAAGCTCCGTGTGCGATAACATCAGCACTGTAAAATATTTTCATTATATGTCCATATTTCATCACATCAGCTTATAAACTTCCATTGACGTCCACCCTACCTAAAGCCACCTCATTCTCCAGCATGTGATCCTAATACCGTTGTCACGTACTTGCGTGTCGCGTAACTAATCCTGCGTGGGTCACATCTGCGTCCTTTGTCCGTCATACCTCCGTCAAGTCGGACCTATGTACCTACACACAGGGTGTAAAAAGACCCATCAGCAAGCCGAAATCTACGAATAATGTTCTTGTTATCAACTAACACTGAACAAGACAATTGCTGGGGAGTGACTTTTATTTTTGGTATGAAAAACCGCGCTGCACAAAACTGTGCTTACATGTACCTATCTAGAACTGGACGGGTGACGGGCGGGTTTTTAAAGTTTCTTTAATAAAATAATACTTGGATACGGACAAAAATAAATAAAAAATTACGTTTTTTTGTGCGAAAACAACTTCTATTTTGGCCGCCAATATTTTCATTACCAGTCGGTGTCCAAGTATGGCCAAGTACAAAAAAATCATTGCTTTATAAAAAGATATGACTTTCCGCTTCGTAAACATCCGTACACCCGTATTTGCACCCGTTATATAACAAGTTAGCCCAAAACATTAGCAATTAACGACCCACCATTCATTAATGACAAATCTAACCGCTTCTAAAAGGTCTCAATCAAACCGATTCTTCAAAACACACGCATCGCTGCCGATTGCGGTGACAGCTAGCCTCGCCTGCGGTGAGACCTCGCCTAACAAATCATTCGAATAAACTAATTACCTTTCTGAATCGACTAACTCGTGTTTAGGACCTCTTAAAACTAATCTGTGGATTAGCAAAGCGAATAATTTCGACTCTGCGAGCTCGTGGTTCTCTTCGGCGCTTACTGTACTTGATCATTTAAAGTTGGATTACTTAGATTCTGTTAGTTGGTTGCCACGGTTAGCGGGTATTTGATTTGGTGCTTATTTTTGTAGGGCTTCCTAAATGAATTTATAACTTTAACGTTTCGCACAGGACGCCTTTTCCCAATCTGACTTTTGATTTGTAACGGCTTGTTTATTGTACCATCTGGTCTTGGTTAATGCCCGGGCCTTGGATCACACGTGATTGGCGCAGCGGCTAAACTATTGGCTAATCTGTGTCGATTCACCTGTGAAGCTCTATATTTGTATTGTCTTCACTTTTGGTAAATCTAGCGTCTGTATTTCCCCTAATCATCACCTCAACTTTGCCTAACCAGGCAAAGTTGAGGTGATGTACACCCACATGTCGCCAGTTATGTTGAGGTGATGTACACCCACATGTCGCCAGTTATGCCAAGTAATAGGGCATACCTATTGTCATCAACCAAGCGGGCACAAATACAGACAATACGGATTGCAGTGTGTTCTGTAAAAAATGGAAATAAATATTAATCTACTAGCTTTTGCCCGCGGCTTCGCTCTCATTTTTCTATTCTTCGGGAACATTACTTTTTTTCAGGATGAAAGGTATCTTATATCTTTTTCTGTACCCCTGACAACGTGTATGCAATATTTCATCAAACGAACAAACTCACTTTCGCATTTATTATATTAGTTAGGATAGTATTCCACTTCTAAAATACAGAACAGTAGTAGAGTAAGTACATACTCGTTAACTACTCATCTAGCCTACCCTCCAACAGGAGCACAGTTCTTGCATACATTACCTGAACACGTCTGAACTTGAGGCAACTTGTTACGTTTAAACATGCATGCGTCTCCGTGACACGTCGCAATTGATCGCGTCGCAACGTTCGACAGCACGTCGTGATCCATCACCGACGACTTGGAAGGCACAGCATCGAATAGCTTGATGCGATAAGACGGCACAGGCAGGAATGAATCAATGACAGAAATAATAATTCAAGCAAGTACTTATATTAGTGCGATGTTAATGTTATTGTTATTAGCCTTATAGAGAAGGAATGGCACCAAGATACCAAATTATTGTATTGTTTTCGGTCTTAAATACGTGTGCAAATTCAGACAGTTGAATAATATAACATAATATTTAATTAATTGAAATACGAGTAGGTTCATGCTTGCCAATAAATCCTGGTCCTGGGTACGTACAAAATAATTATGATAGAATCACATCGAATCATAAGGGATTCGAGGTTAACAGTAACTGTAAGTGTTAGGCAATTACAGTAATTAACCTCTTATACCTTAGAAGTGCCGTTTAATTACTTACTTTATTTTAACATAAGAGAACTTACTAAATAACACGTAGTATGACAAAATAATTAACTAATTTTGCACTAATACGATGTTATTAATCGCAGTTCACGTTAATATTATCAATCCCCAGAGTAACTCGTTCAGACTGCGAATTAATAGTTTTGGTTACTCTCTAACTTTAAACTCTGTTCGCTCGGAATGATTTAATCTCGACAACGCACTCTGATTGGCTAGTATTTTTAGATGCGCCAATAATTCATCGGTATCTTTTTAAGGGTTTGTTCGCTCAAGAATGTTCAGACACTTGTATTTTATTTGCGGTTTTTCATTTTTTCATGTTTACTCAAGTTATATTATTGTTGATCTCAGAATGGGATAAATATAACATTTTATGAAAGTGGAAGAAAGTTGATTGACTTTCATACACTTTCAACGTTATATTTATACGATTCTGTTTGGAATCTTAGCAGTTTTATTTACACTCTCAATCAATTTAATACCTATGATTTTGGGTAGGTACTTACAATTATTGAAGTTGGAATTTTATGTTGAATAACGTATATTCATAGTTGTAATAATAACAGATAGGTTCGTATGTTTTACTGACTAATTACAATATCTATGTATTTTAAACATTCAATAGTTGAATAATAGTTCAGTGTCGAGTTACCAAGTAACTGAGTTATGGAGGTCAGATAGGCAGTCACTGCCTGTTAAATACTGGTATTCAGCTGCATCTGGTTGTAATGGAAGCCGACCACAACATAGTTGGGAAAAAGCAGGCATATGATAAGGATGAGAAATAACATTATCAATATTTTTCTGAAGAACCACAGCACCAGTACTTTTTTGTTTTATTTAATAATACTAATTCAACTGAAACAGTTTACACATATTGAATTGCTTTTGTCCATCGCAATTTGTATTGTACTCGCAAAACGAAAGCCTGCCTCCGACGTCCATTGTATAGAAACTAAACTATCATACTCATTTATGCAATTTTATATTTTAAAGCTCATTTTGCTGATGCACACAATATTTACTTAAATTATGCTTAGAATATTTTCTTTTAAGAAAGTCTGCCTTATTTTTAAATCAAAAAATTTCAATTCTTGTTAGCAGGTACCTTCTCTTGCATTATTACTTTCATATTTCTTAAAGCATACTTATTAAAAGTATGCTTTAAGAAATATGAAAGGAAAATATAGAGTGACTTACATTATAGCGAATGTAATAGAGAGTAAAGAGTCTTGTGGTTAACAGGAAATCGCGCTGATCGAACTTTCTAATAGGTTATGCTACACTTACCGTGGTCAGTCTACAGATGGGTTACCGTTTTGTGTACATCACACAAGTCTGTGGCGTGTATAAACAACTTAAGAATTAGTTTGGTCACTAACACCCGATTTTTTTTTAAATTGAGTATTTGAAGTTTTGAATTTCACGTGCTACATTGAAGTACCGGTGTACTTAAGTTTGATAAGTTCTCAACTTCAAATTCTCACTTCGAAAACCGGGCAAGTTATTGTATAATAAAATTATTTTATTTTTATTGTTTATTTTATTATTTTATTTTATTGTATTGTATACGTATAATGATTGTGTAGTTATTGTATTCGGGGGAGCCCAAATAGCGTCCTAAGGATGATTGGCGAGAAAACCGATACTGTTCTGCTCAGTAGGTTCACTGAACTCCATGTGTTGCGAGACCGATGAGCCTACTGTGCAGAGTTAGACGGTGTGGCTAGTTTCTTCTTTTTACTTTTTAGTTACTAGCATTAGTTTTAAGCAAAATTCTTGTTACTAACAACCTTGCGTTGCCTATGGACTTTTTTTGTCTGAAATAAATGTTTTTTTTTTTTAATATTTTTTAATAGCCACAATAAATCTGAAAGTCTAGCAACTAGTCTTAATGTTGAAGGTCAGTAATAGGGTCATAGAGGTCAAATTTGACAAGCACTCCATGTAAAATATTGATATTCATTCGTCTTTCGATAGCCCAACAAAGTAAAAAAATTATGATCACGTTAGATCTTAAATAAAATTTTAGTTTAAAAAAAAAACAAAAAAACACGCTTTTTACACGAACTTAAAATGAGAAAATAATTAAATTGACTTGTACTAGTTACGTGTACCAATCCAGCTTGTCACTTCTTATATATATCCAATGATTAAATCAAAAAGCGTGGGGCGCTCGGCTGTTTAGCTATGCATACTTTTAATCAATTAAAACAAAGCGCTCCACGCTTTATTTTCTTTTCTTTTCTCATTTTAAGTTCGTGTAAAAGCGTGTTTTTTAGTTTTTTTTAAACTAAAATTTTATTTTTTACTTTTTAGTCTAGTATATTTTTCATTTAGTTATTAAGTCTAAAGTCAACGAAGTTATGACTTGACCGGTTTACTAGTTAAGTAGCCACTAAAGAAATACACTATCCCTCTCTCCTCCTGGCTCCATCATCAGACCCTCGACACCAAGTGCAATATATTGGACTCGTCAAACCGAAACATATGAGCCCAAATTCGAGGGGTTTACTAGTAGCCACCGAAGAGTTCCACTATCCACCTCCTGGCTCCATCATCAGACCCTCGACACCAGACCCTCGACACCAAACGCAACATATTGAAATCGTCAAACCGAGTCATATGAGCCCAAACTTATAGGGTTTTTTAGTAGCTACTAAACAGTTCCACGATCCACCTCCTGTCTCCATCATCAGACCCTCGACAACAAATCCATCATATTGAAGTCGTCAAACCGAGTCATATGAGCCCAAACTCGAAGGGTTTACTAGTAGCCACTGAAGAGTTCCACTATCCACCTCGTGGATCCATCATCAGACCCTCGACAATAAGTGCAATATATTGGACTCGTCAAACTCAATCATATGAGCCCAAACTCGAGGGGTTTACTAGTAGCCACTGAAGAGTTCCAGGATTCACCTCGTGGCTCCATCATCAGACCCTCGACACCAAGTGCAATATATTGGATTCGTTGAACCGAAACATATGAGTTCAAACTCGAGGGGTTTACTAGAAGTCGTTGAAGAGTTCCACTATCCGGTTCTTGATACGTGTGCAAATTTTCAAGTTAATCGAACATCTTGAAGTTGGTGAAAATTACGTTGAAAGATTCCGTTACATAGATAAATAGATAGATAGATAGATACTCGTAGATAGATAGATACAGGTCAAACTAATATAAAGCTTGTAAAACTAAAATCACTAAACCTATTAACACTTCTAACAATTAACCAAGAACTTTTCCTCAAGAAAAACACTATCCCGAAACTCAGACACTTATGACCAGAGAGTATTGACAGCTCCGCCCTTAGGTCAAACAAACCAGACAAAACACACACCCGCCTTCCGAGCCCCACAAACATTGGGCCCTAGAGCGCCACAAACGTTGGCCCTAGGGGCCTAAGGACAAAACTTTCTGGTCCTTCGAGCCTCCACAAAGTTCTCGCAATTTATCACCGTCGAACACTTGGTCCTGTACACTATATTTCATAAGCACTTAAAGTTGTAAGTAGTTTGAGGTTGTGTGTCAATCATGCTTTGTGATTGTACATATTTTATGGATTAGTTTTCGAGAGTGTACCTGGAGTTTCTTGCCGGTTGTTTAGTATTGGACGTAATAGTGCTACTGGAACAATATTTTCTCGCTCGTGGCTAAATAACAACAGCCTCACGATACGATTGAAGGTGAAGCTACGCTTGCCGGTCGGTTCGTGGCTCGGAAAACACGTTAAGATCTTAGTCCCGGCCGTCATTAGTAAATTTTTGATATTCATTACGGGTAGTAAGTCGCCCAAAAGGCTGACCAGCCCAGTCTTACCAAGGGTTACTCAATAACTGCAGTTGTGTAGGTCAATATTTGATAGTCAGTCGCTCCATTTAAAATACTGGTATTCAGCTGCATTCGGTTAAACTGGAAGCCCAAAAAAAAGAAAGTATAAAAATTATGTATTATATAGGTATGTTGAAACTGTTGTACTCCCTGTCACTTGTCCTTAAGGGTTCATTAGAAAACCAGCGTCAGACAGCATTTGTCTGGCATTAATTAATTACACATTCGTTCCGAATTTCTCTTTGTGTGGTACAGCTCTAAAGAAAGTCGAACAATTTAAATATTTGGGCCACTGGGTCACTCAGGACCTTAAGGACAGTGTAGATATGGAAAGGGAGCGCAGAGCGCTGTCTGTCCGATGCAACATGTTGGCCCGCAGGTTTTCACGGTGCACGGGGACTGTCAAAGTAGCGCTTTTTAAAGCGTACTGTCAGTCCTTTTACACCTGCAGCCTGTGGGTTAACTATACACAGCGGACAAACAGCGATCTGCGCGTTCAATATAATAACGCGTTCCGGGTGCTGATGGGGCTGCCGCGCCACTGCAGCGCCTCTGCGATGTTTGCGGCGGCTGACACGGATGGCTTTGCGGCCATCATGCGCAAACGGTGCGCTTCTATCATGCGCCGCACGCGCGACAGTCCCAACACCATCCTGCGTGCGCTGGCGGACCGATGGGACTCTCCGATGCTGGCTCGCTGGATACGGCTACACGCAGTCGTATAGTTTCATCTGTCACCACCATCGGGGAGTCCACTAGGACCGGCCTTATACTGTTTGATGGAATAAAATAAAATTACAATTATTATATATTATTTGATCAAAATGTTATGGCAATCAATTATTAATTAATTATTACTAACACTAGTTTATAAGCTCGCAATTGTACTAACAAATATGGATGTAATCAAAAGATGAATCTGAAATAAATTATTTATTATTATTATTATTTTTACGTCTCTTGACATTTCTCGGGACCCTGGGGTCCCGGACCTTTTTAAGGCGTACGAGGGGCCAAAGCCAACTCGCAGAGGCCCGTTAGACGTTTTTAATGATATGAGGCACGAACCGACGATTATCCCTGTGTATACTAGGCAAGTATACCCAAGGACAACCCCCGGTTGGTGTAGGACTATTACAGGATATGGAAACAAAGATATTGGACTATGGGTTTGGGTGGCTTAAGTTGACTGGTGACCTGGAACTATGGAAGGATTATGGCCCCTGCCTGATCAATGTTTTATATGTACACGGATAAAATGGCAGGGGGTGACTTGCACGCTCAATAATGGGCCCCCGAAAACTGTCGCTAGCACGTAGTGACGTAGCGACAAGGGGGCAACATGTCCTGAGGTGCTTGAGGAGTGGAGAGGTATTCCACGGCTTTCAGAACAATCCCAGAGCCCGGAAGATGGTCAAGATCCCTACGAGCACTTACTGGAATACTTCCTTCCTCCGAGCACGTTTGCTCTTGCGAATCTCCACTCAAGCCGGCCAATTAAGGCAAGAATTAGGTGGGAGCTCTGTTCCTCGTCAGTGTTCACTCCAGCCGGCCAATAAATTATTATTATTATTAATGCTGAAATGAACCTTTTTGGCGCAGCCGTGAGGCACACACTTATTGTCAAAAGATTACTATCAATTTTACTTTGTTTGTATTTTGTGTTTCACGAACCTTGTCCAAATAAACGTTTTCTTTCTTTCTTTCTTTCAACAACCTAAAGGCGAGGCAGATTGATTGAGTATCTTTTATGATCTTTGAAATAAAATACATTAACCAAGTCAGAAGAGTTAAGCCACTAAACTTCACCAGGATATTTTCGTAATTGAAAGCGCTCGCTAAGGTAATTATTAAAATCCTTTAAGTAAAAGAAAAACGCTATTAAGAGACGCAAATACTTTTAACTTAGCAAAGACAGATTTCGGACGTTAAAATATTTCGCCCATTAAGTTTTAAGTCAATTTGTCTCAACATCCAACGGAATTGCTGTAAAACACCATTTTAAATTTCCTACCAGCAAAATTGAAAATAATTATCTAAGTGGTCCGGAGTAAATTAATAAAGTAACCCCTCCCCAAAGATCTCAGTCACTCTTGCTAAGATAATGATATCTGCCATAATAGCCCATTATCATAATAATGGCACAACCCTTATAACCGCTACGGTGTAGGCCCGCTACGCAGCTACGACGCTACGCAGCTACGGCGTAGAGCCCATAGTTGGCTGATTTTACGAACATTTCCAACAATGTCGGACTAAATGATTGTATAGAACTAAATTATGTTGATTATTAGAATATTCGAGACTTATTATTTTACTTGATTTATTGTTCTCATTGTAAGAACTAAGTCTGAAGCAAATTCAGTTGAAGTTTCGCTCATAGTAGCTACAATAAAATAAAAGTAAATCTCAAATATCTCTTTAAAGATGTGAGAAGTGAAGTTGTAAAGCGTTCTTTGTCTGTTTCGTTCATGAGCGATATAATAAAATGTTCGTTGGAAGCCAGACGACTTAAAATCGGTAGAACTTTATTATTATTCTAACGGAATATAAAAAGAGGTAGGGTATATTAAAAGGGCCATAAATTATTAATGTTACGGAATACAGTTTGAAACAAAAACGTGAAAGTTATAAATAAGAAATTTCAAAGGGTCGATTAGATGCTTGAATTACTAAATAAATAAAATAAGAAGTAAATTAATTCTAGTAACACATAATATACGGTGACATTTTAATCACAGTTTTGCTAGAACAAACGTTGTTCAGACCATGGTCTACTACCATTCTATAGCATCCAATATGTTATTAAAACAAACTAATCTAGGCGTTCTCAAATAAGTCAAATGTTGCTCAAACGTATTCAAACATTAACCAAAAAAGTACGAGTACTCATCGCGGTAGCAATATGGCATTCAAAAGAGTTATGAGGAGTCCGCGTGGACTACAAGGATGTCCGGCCAATGCGGGCCGAAATACAAATAAATCATTAGCCAATGACATGTAAACGCGCGTAGTATCGTTCCGCCCATTTCTTTTGTTGACTGCCGCGAGCCGCCCGAGCCTCACAGGTGGTAGCCGAAATCTCTCGAGCGGGCGACGGGTATGCATCCGATGTACTTACGTCAAGGGCACGCAATGCACGTTTTTTGTGTTGCGAATATTGTCTTGGTGCACACGCAGGTAACCCGGTTTTGAGGTAGGTATAAGTTTTGTTTTTCTCTTTTTTCTGTAATATTCCAATAAATAACTAATACCTAATAATCTCACGTTAGATACAATAGGCACCCGTACCTTGTTTAAACCATGTCTGATAGTATGTACCTACCGTAAGTTGGCACCTAGAACGAAATGATAAAATTAGAGGTGAGCCACCTCGCCGCGTCTGTACGGTGCATCGCATTGTGCAATCGTGCATAGCCAGAAAATACCTACCAAAGTTTACCATAGCCAAAGCCATAGCAAGCCGTAAAAATATGTTTTAAAGAAACCACGTAACAGTGATAAAATACCTACCGAAGTTAACTTTTAAGTTCGGTATTTTAGTAAGACGTACAAAAATAAGTGCTTACTAAGTCTTGTTTATCGAGGTACATTTCTCTGTAGACAATGCTGTGTCCCGTGCGTGAGCGCGTGGGATTTGAGTCAACTTAATAATAGATTTATTTAACTCGTCTTATTGAAGCGGGCCGTATTTACGTGTTACCTTTATTTTATTGCGAACGTTATCAATGAAACGTAACATGTAAGCAAATACACGCTTCATACGAGTAAATGAAGAGAACCTCTCAAAAGGAAACGTATTATTATCGTTAGTTTTATGTACTAACAATGTGGTAGTTAATTTAATAATAATAATAATAACACCTGTACGTCGGCAGGGGAGAGGCCGGCCACCAGCGGGCTTGGGACCACGAGGCCAACAGGCCCCGAACAGGGTCCCCGCTGCCGGTGGAATTGTGTCGCGCATGCGTTGGACCCAGTCCACAAATGAAAATGTGATGCGCGCATATTATGGGGCTACCGAGGGAGGAATTAACCTTACAGCGTACCGAGGTCGGATGCTCTCTCTGTTTCAGGTGCTTGAACCTGCCGTCAACGTCTCGGCTCAACGATTGTCGGATCAAGTGCGTGTTATTCAGAACAATCACCGATTAGATAACGCCACACTTGATCGGCTACGCTCGGAAATGCAGAATAGCTCTGCTAGTAACCCTCCCCCACCACAGAATGTCATACATGCGCCCGCCGAAGTCTCACTGCGGGCAAACCAGCATGATGAGGAGGAGGACGCCAGGGCTATATCTGCAGAAAACCTATGCAATGTGGAATTAAGGAGCGCACTGGAGGATGCGATCCGTGAGTACCGGTTCATATCACATGACCTTAGACCACGGCTACCACGTTTGCCCATGAATAAAAGAAACAGAGCACTGGTGTGTGCCCTGGATGCGCTGTTACCAAATTTTATTGAAAGCAGTGCAGACCTTTGCGATACACACTCAATCTTGTATTGCTCGGCTGTTGCGGCATGTCGAATAGCTCGTGTCAAATTTCCAAACACTGACCGAGCTGTACGACCGAAACCTGCTGTGCCAGCCTGGCAGTGCAGGATTGAGCGTCGTATTAATGAGGCCAGGGTACTCATCGGGAAGCTCATCTGCTTCAGGGAGGGCAATACTCGCCCAAGGGTGATGCGCTTTGTGAGGCGGGCGTTCTCGGGAACTAATATTTGTCCTCGAGAATATGGCTCCTGTGTCACAGAGCGCATCGACTTCCTGAAGCAGAAAGTTTATGCATGGGCAAACCGTATCCGGCGGTATAGACGAAGAGTGGATCGGTACACTCAGAACCGCATGTTCCAGAGCGATGAAAGGTGGGTATACAGAGCATGGGAGCGACCCATTCCCACTCAAGGTGTGACTGACGCGCATCCACCGGAAAATGATGCCATGAGTACTTTTTGGCGAAACATTTGGTCGGTGCCCGTCAGTCACACTGAAGGTGATTGGATGCGTGTTGTTGAGCGGGCGTGTGATTCGATACCAGATATGGAGGCAATAACCATCAGCCCTCTGGATGTGGCCCGTGCAGTCCGTCCGCTGCCTAACTGGAAATCTCCAGGACCAGACGGACTGCACAATTTCTGGATTAAATGGCTACAAAAGTCACACGCCTGCTTAGCCTCGCAATTCCAGTCATCTTTAGAGACTGGGTCCCTACCACTGTTCTTTACGACAGGAGTTACCCACCTGCTCCATAAATCGGGTAGTACTGCGGAACCTAAAAACTATAGACCAATTACATGTTTGCCGACGGTCTATAAAGTTCTTACATCCATTCTGAGAGCAAAAATTGCACAACATATCTTTAAAAACTCAATTATGTCTGTGTCTCAGAATGGATGTAAGAATGGGTCCCGCGGTACTAAGGAGCTACTCCTTATAGACATGGCCATAAGCCAACAGGTCCGTAGATCCAGGAAGGATTTGTCGACATGTTGGATAGATTATAAGAAGGCCTATGATTCGGTGCCACATACATGGCTCACTAGGGTGCTGGAGTTGTACAAAATAGACGCAACTCTACGCACCTTCTTGATGTCATGTATGGGGCAGTGGAGGACGGTCCTTCTCTATCCAGGATGTCGACAGATCCGGGGGATCGATGAACCGATCAGGATTGAGCGGGGAATATTCCAGGGCGATAGTTTGAGTCCGCTTTGGTTCTGCTTAGCCTTGAATCCTCTAAGCACACTGCTAGAGAATTCAGGTCTAGGCTATCGGTTGACAAGAGGTGGTCAGGTTATATCTCACCTCCTTTACATGGATGACCTGAAACTCTTTGCCCCCAACAATTTGCGACTGATGGAGCTACTGAAGGTAACAGAAACGTTCAGTAGCGCCATCAGGATGGAATTTGGTGTGGACAAATGTGCAGTTATGCATGTAAAGCGAGGGGGGATTATGGAATCCGTAGGAACCCAACTCTCGGATTCCATACACCTTAGATCTCTCTCCTCAACCGAAACCTACAAGTATTTGGGTATGTCGGAAGCATTAGGCATCAAGGTTACCGACATGAAACAATCGTTGAGGGAGCGTTTCTTTGGCCGCCTGAATAAAGTGTTAAATAGTCTTTTATCAGGCGGAAACAAGGTGCGCGCCTTCAACGGTTGGGTCATGCCGGTTTTGATGTATTCCTTCGGCATACTCAAATGGACTCAGACGGAACTTGACGCTCTGGATAGGAAGGTCCGTACATTGTTGACAGCTTATCGGATGCATCACCCACGATCATCAGTGATGAGACTGTACATCCCGCGGAAGTGTGGGGGTCGAGGTTTCTTAAATGCTAAAACCCTCCACAACCGCGAGATTTGCAGTCTCAGGGAATATTTCCTTCAAACTGACGTGGGGATGCACCGAGATGTGGTCGCAGTGGACAAGGGCCTCACCCCACTCTCCTTGGCGAAAGAGAACTGGCGCAAACCTGCAGTACTTGATACTAACGATCGTAAGGAAGTCTGGCAAGGCAAAGAGCTTCACGGACGGTTTTTCCGGGCCCTCCATGGGCCTGATGTAGACCTTTTGGCATCTGTATCCTGGCTGCGTTTCGGCGATCTCTTCGGGGAAACCGAAGGTTTTGTCTGTGCGATTATGGATGAAGTTATCATGACGAATAATTACCGGAAATACATTGTCAAGGACGGTACGGTTGACATCTGTCGGGCATGCCACCGTCCCGGTGAATCAATCAGACATATTGTTTCCGGTTGTTCTCGTCTTGCTAACGGCGAGTACTTGCATAGACACAATCTAGTGGCTAGGATTATCCACCAGCAACTTGCCTTGCAATACAACCTTGTTGAGTCAGAAGTACCATACTACAGGTATGTGCCCGACCCAGTTCTCGAGAATGGTCATGCCACATTGTATTGGGATCGATCTATCATCACTGACAGGACTATTGTAGCCAATAAGCCTGATATTGTGGTGATAGATCGAGGAGAGCGCCGTGCAATGATTGTTGATATCGCTGTCCCTCATGACGAGAATCTCGTGAAAGCTGAGAAAGATAAAAAAATCAAGTATCTCGACTTAGCACACGAGGTTGTCGACATGTGGGACGTGGACTCTGCAATCATTGTACCGATAATCGTAACAGTTAATGGCCTAATAGCGGAGAGCCTCGACCAACACCTCAGGAGGCTCTCATTGCGCGGCTGGGTCAAGGGCTTGATTCAGAAAGCAGTACTCCTAGACACGGCACGCATCGTGAGGAGGTTCCTCTCTCTAGAGCCCTGACCACCGGCACCTTGGACCCTGTTCCTGATGCCGATGGACCACTACTTTTTATATTTTTAAATGTTTTTTTTTTTTTTTTTTCTTTTTCATAAAAATATTTAAAAATGTAATTTGTATGTATAAAAATGTAATAAAGAAATAATAATAAATACTTTATTTCAGACCATGGTGTCCATTTTGTTAGTAACAATGTTCTTATAGACTAGTGTTAGTAATACGCAAATCAATCACAATAAAATAAAGTAAATTCAACAATCACTACTGCGCCATTCCATGACAAATGACGCAGCAATGATTGATGAAACTACAGTCCAGCCGACTAGCGATCATGCTAAGGATGCTGTTGGCGCTGCTACGTACTCTATGCACCAAGGATGCGCACCTTTTACGCATCGTAGCATAAAAGCAGTCTACGCGATGTTCAGCAAACATCCCTGATGCACTACAGAATCGCCGCAGCCCCATCAGCACCCTGAACGCATTATTGAATTGGACTCGGAGAGCACTGTAAGACTTTTGAGTATAGTCGGCCCACAGGCTGCACGTGTAGAGTGATGTACAATAAGACCTAAAAAGTGTAATTTTGACTTCTGTCGAACAACGTGCAAACCTGCGAGCTATCATGTTCGTCCTCACTGCCAGCGCCCTCCGTTCCCTCTCTATGTCATCATTGTCCCTGAGGTCAGAGGTCAGCATATGTCCTAAGTACTAAAATTTTTACACTCTACGCAAAGCTGTACCATTTAGCGTAATACTGGGAAACACGATACCTGTACTGTTTCCTCTGCCCTCAAAGACCATGACTTCACTTTTGAGTGGATTATACTTTAATCCGTGTTCCTCGGCATATGCTTCACAGATGGTAAGCAGTTTTTTAATACCACATACCGATGCACTAAGTAGCACCATGTCATCAGCATAACTTATGTTGTTTACATTGATTCCATCTATGTGACAACCTACCCGGGTGCTACTGAGTGCCAAAATCAGATCATTCATATACAGGTTAAATAGGGTTGGCGAGGACAACCCCCCCTGCCTCACCCCGCACTCCAACCTGTACGACTGCGACATGGTTCCCGACCATCGCACGCCATTGACCTGGTTTCCGTACCAGTACTTGCAGATGTTGATGAGTTCTATTGGTAGATTTGTGTTTTCTAACTTTTCCCATAGAATATCATAGGAAACCAGGTCAAAAGCTTTCGAAAGATCAAGAAAGCATGCGTGAACCGATGTTTGACGCCTTGTGTAGTATTTGACAGCATGCTTAACACACAAAACTGCACTTTCAGTGGATAGTCCGCCCCGGAAGCCGAACTGATTGTCATGAAGTTCAATGCGTTTCGTCAGCTGTGAGTTCAACATGCTGTCAAATACCTTCGATACCACTGTGGCAAGAGAGATAGGCCTGTAGTTGTTCCTATCAGATAGATCAGCTGTCTTATTTTTAACGATAGGTATAACAATGGTCTTAATCATCTCATCAGGCAGATATGAGTGGCTCAGACAAAGGTTAAACAGCATAGCCAACAATCTCGGCAAGTGGGGTCCAGCATGCTGTAGATGTTCAATGCTCAACCCGTCATGGCCGGGAGATTTACCTCTAGTCATTGATTTGATTATCAACTTCACTTCTCTAGTTGTACATACAAAACCTATCTTTTCACCGTTCTTAACATTGATCACCGACTGTGAGGACCCCAACGGCGATTTGACACTAAAATGTTGTCGAAACAGATCTGCTATTTCACCGGCATCACTTACGCCGTCGATACACACAGGAGTAACCGGTTTGTTATTAAGTTTGTTCGTAGCTTTCCAAAATGATCGAAAATCGTTTTTTGAGTGATGAGAGGCCAAAATATCAATTTTTACCTGATCTTCATGGTTCTGACACCATCTCAGTCGGTTCTTAAAGATTTTCCTAGCCTCACACATCTCGTTATAAGTTGCACCTGAATTTGGTTTGCCATACCAACACCACAAATAAAATTTCTGCATAGCTTCTCTGTGTGCCTCGGCAACATGTAAGTTCCACCCTGCCACAGGTTTCTTTTTCTGGCAATTTAATACTTTTAATTAATATCTGGCAACCCGTTAAAATTAACATTAAAACAACTACCTATGATCATAATTAAAATTACAAAGCCGTTCGTGCAAACCGGACCGTGCCACCAAAAATCAGCTGTACGCAGGCGTCCAGCGTGACACCAAGTCAGCAGGATTCACTTCCGTGTAACGCCTCAATTACTTTGAGACGCGACCGCAGTGTCTGTGTTGTAGGGAGTAATGATAATCCCGACAATCTAAACTTAGTCTTGTTTGTGCTTTTTTTTTTTAAACCAATGACGTTTTTTTTATTATTGTATGCTATAGAATGGTAGTAGACCATGGTCTGAACAACGTTTGTTCTAGCAATACTATGATTCAAATGTCACCGTGTATACTAGTTTTATAATATCAGAGTCTCCAACTATTCGAGATACACATAAATACACTTTATGAAAAATAAATTATCAAAAGAATATTGAAAGCATTAGCAGTAGAAGCGTGCTGGGCCCATAATCTGTTACATTTAGATATGCAATGAAAGTGTTACTTCAAGATAAGTTGTATTTAAGTAGACATATACGGAACACGACTAGCGTTCGTGATGTCCACAGAAGAGAGAGCTAAAAGAAAATTTACGAAATAGCAACCAAGTTTATCATAGACTAACTAACTAGCTAATATTTTAACAATCTTTATCTAACAACTCTCAGAAAGGCATACTGTCCAGCTGTATTCTCAACAGTCCTACTACTACCTCATATGCTGAAACACTACAACGATTCGTAAATAAAATTGCGATAAGTCACTTATGTAACCCGCAATACCCCTTGAGGGAATTCAGACCCTTCAAATACCAAGTCAAGCGTATACCAGCACTTAACCATCCAAAAAACGCCGCCAAAACCTCTCACATGAATTTAATGACCATCTTAATTGTAAACTCGTTATTATTCATATGTTTCACCATGGCCTCGTGAACAGAGGAACGCTCTCTTTATGGGCATTACTTTGAAGTTTATCGCCCCATGGAGGCGTGCGGTTGTGACGACATAACGTGTGTGTTAGCATGGTAACGCAACAGTGTTGCTTTTTCGCTACTGTGTTGGATTTAGTAACTAGTAAGCAATAGAATATGAAAATCTCTAAGAAATTATATACGTCTATCATGGATACGTATCAGGACACATTACACTGAAGAAAACTATCTATGAATCATACGAATAATAAGGCTGCCTGTCCATTGAAGCGGAGAGGAGAGGAGCGGAGTAGCGGTGTTTCAATATTAACCAATGGAATTGCATAAAACCTCCGCTCCGCTTCAGTGGACAGGGAGTTGCGAACTAGTTTAAAAATTCATACAAAACCGGGAAGCGGAGCGGGGAAACGGAGCGGGAGAGCGGACCGGAGACACGGAGCGGGGAAGCGGAGCGGAGAAGCGGAGCGGAGAAACGGAGAGAGGATGCAGAAAAAAACCAGCCGCGGAGTAATACAGCCGCGGGGCCCGGGGGAGGGGGAGTAGTGTGCCACCGGCCAGTGCGTGCGTCGGCTGGGCGAGTATATTATGTGGCCTCTTTGTTTCGACTTAGGGGAGACCGGGTACAAAAGTAAACCTTTGTACTTTGACGGTTCTCTATTGTGTTCCCTAACTTTTTTATCCATAATCTAAAGTGCCATTTTTTTTTTCTCCTAATCATCATTTGTCCGAATGATAACTTGTCGGAACTTACGAGTATAGTCACATAATATCACATGCCATAAAATTGAAATCCCTAAACACAATATGCGCTAAATTTGTTTGTCATAAATATTACAATCAATAATATACAAAAGACATAAAACCGTTTACAATAAAAGTTTAAAGTTCTGAATTCAAATTATTGAATGTTTATACATATATCATACTCGTAATAATATTTTTTAAACAAATTTGTTGTACATTAAACAATATTAACAGTAATATTTTTTATTTCCCTGTAAGCATGCACACAAGCATACACCATGCATGCAGCAAGCATGCAGCATGCAACGAGCAAGCAAGCATGCCGCATGCAAGCGAGCATGCAAGCGAGCATCCAAGCAAGCATGCAGCATGCAAGCGAGCATGCAAGCGAGCATGCAACATACAGCAGGCATGGTTTCTGTCACGGCTCCGGCGCTGCAGGGCTCCGGCGGTCCCACGCGAGCTTATCGTCGCAGATGGTTTAACGCTCACCACCGCAGCTTCGTCTCAGCCGCGGCGGCGAGCGTCTACGCGATTTTAAATTACACTCTATGGGTAGGGCAGACAAGACTGCGTGGAGTCAGATTTACAGCGATTCGTTTCTGCCACTAAAGCCAATTTTTTTTAGGACTAACAATTGTATTATAAATTAAGATTCGGATACACATTATATAATACAATACTTAGGACATATGACTTTATTTCATGCAAAATTAGGAGATTCAATTATTATAGTACTCGATATTAGGACAGAATAGTTTTAGAAGTAAAGATAATTATGTAAAACAAAATTTCGAATTTTTGAACATTATGGTTACTGAAGTTTGCAAACGTGTTATGGATAATGATTTTCGGAGAAAAAAGGGAGTACCACTTTGACACTAGTTTCTAGTTAGTTATCATATTTTTGATAATATGAATATAGCCACATACTCGTATAAACTTCGATTATGCTAAACAGCAAATAATGAGATAAATTTAGATACAAATCTAAATTTATCTCATTATTTGCTGTTTATTGTGAATTACAGAGATAAAAAAAGGCCTCTCCTCCATGAACTGTAAAGTAGCATCGGAAAACTTCTGGTTTCGATTCGTACGACGCATCTTAAAGATCTTAGACCCGATTGTATGGACAGTTTTCATTATAATCGCCCACGGAGCTCCCTAGATACTCGAAACGATTCTGAAGTTCGAGCTAAAAGCTTTCAGGGTTTTGGATTTGGATCGGTGCTGGACGGAGCGTAGACGTAATCAGTCCTTAAGACCCTTACCATACGGTGATCACTCTGGTTTTCAGCGCGTTGATCACAGTATCATCATTTAATATTTTGCTTCTTTGTCAACATAATGACGTCAATTTCATTTTTAGTTGCACCATCAGGGCTCTGCCAGGTTCACTTTCTAAAGAAGGAGCTCATCATAAAGAGGCCTTCCTTCTCCATAAAACTGGCCAGTAGGTGACGACGACCGTCGTTACTTTTGTACCCGATCTCCCCTACAATTATTTCTTTTTGCATTATGTCATGTCATCCTTTTTGTCACTGTCACTGTGTACAGTTCGCAACTCTGCTCCGCTACCTCGTTTCACACAGTCCGTAACTCCGCTCCGCTACCTCGCACCGCACAGTCCGTAACTCCGCTCCGCAGACTCGCTCCGCATCAATGGACAGACACTGTCCGCAACTCCGCTCCACTCCGCTGCCATTCTCCTCTCCGCTGCCTCGCTCCGCTTCAATGGACAGGCAGCCTTAATCCGGGTTTCTTGACGACGTTATCCATCTTCATTAGCTGTGTTCTAGACTAGTATTCAAAGTAGTGGAAATTGAAAATGTACAGTAGTACAGTGGTCTTGACCCTGAATCTGGCCTTTTTACTGAATTCGGTACTTAAGCCGCCAGGTCAACTAGACAATTACCAACTAAATCACTGGTCAACTTAACTGTTGCGGCAGGGGTGCTCCCGAGTCAGAGCCGCGGCGTGCAGTGCAGCAAAAGTGCCCCGGCGGCGTCAGAGGCACCCACGCTCGGGAAAAATAATTATACTAGGTGTACAGAAGCGGTTAAATAATAGAAGAAGAAGAAGAAGTCTGGATTCAGGTCCCGACTGAGCTCCCATGCCGAGTAGCAGGGGCGCTCTGCAGCCAGGGCTGCGGCGTGGGCCCAGTCGGGACCTGACTCCAGACTACTTCTTATCCTATTTTTTTACCCCTTCTGTACTCCTAATAAAAAAAAATATATAACTTGTGGTTGCAGTTCGCCTGGTCATTGGTAATTTTTATGCCGGGCGGGCTGTAACACTGCCTCAAAATAAATATATGAACTCACGCTTTTTTTTGCATAGGCAGAAACTACACCACGGCACCTGTTACAGATCTTACTTACACGGACGCGCCTTGCGAGGACTACCTAGCCACTATTCAACACACAGAATTTTTCTCAGACGAACAACTTAGTAGGTAAGTATATAGGTAAATTACACCAGGTGTGTGTGTTTGTATACTTTCGTTAGTGAATGAGACACAGTTGTTCCGGCCGCTGTCAGACCGCCGTCACCGGTATCATTGGTGCGGTAGCAGTACACATGCGGCACACAAGCGGCACAGGAGCGGTACAATACCGCAGGTATAGGCTGTTGTTGTTCTGTTACTGTGGCTGTAAGGATCTTGATTGGTTGTCTGATTATTTTGAACGTGTTGATAATATGGTCATGTTTGGCAATTAAAACTGTGGCAGTTCATTTGTAAATGATTTCGATTAATGATTACACGATACGATTAAATACCCAAAGTTTATTTTTGTTCTTGACAGTCAGTTGTAGAAAGCCACTTTTTCATATTTTTTCCATGATAACTTTATCGTTTTTTTCACGACACTCAAAGTAGAAGACATTTAATTAGGTTGAAGATTAATATCTGTTGTTTTATATTTCAAAAATGGTTTAAGTCAGACCAATATGGAAGGTTGAGAGCCGGAGTAAGGAGCAGCCTATTGTCCAGAAATGTAATTAATCTAACTACGATAGTCAAAGTTTATTAACAGTCAGATAGATTGAGAAGATTTACGACAAACTTATCTTTAATCCCAGAGGAAGTATTAAAAGTTTTCAGTTGTCTGACATAACAAGCTTTAACTATTTAAGTATCTTAAGATTCTGTCAGTCAAAAGGCGGACGTTTAGGGAGAATGGTGGTCCTTCAGAGACTATGGCGGGCCTTGACAGCAGGTATCCTGAGACAAAAGTTCATATTTCAACATTATTTACGAAAGCTTGTAAGGTTAGCTATTTTGATAAAAGATGTCTTGACTAGCATCTAACTATTTATTTATTTATATACCTACTGCTTCGCACGGGTGCCGGGTACAATGTGCTGATGGGGCGACATAAATCAAAATAACTAGATTTCTCTGCTATATCTAAGGTAAACACGTGTCTGTATTATACAATTTTCGTACAACTTTTCTAATCATAAGTAGGTACGAAACATCATGAAGAAACCTGGACTTACTATAAGTGATAACGTCAACCCGTCTTAAGTAAGCATGTTAATCCATGCTCATGTCTTCTCTGGATGAGAAGAGACCTTTGCCCAACAGTGGGACAATAATAGACTGGTATTATCATCATTATTTGTGATTTTGTACTGAAGTGAAAACTGTCAACCCGTAGCCTAGAATTGAATCGCACAGCCATTGTAGGCAAGCACAAACGCAAAACCAATAAAACCCGTTTTCAATTCCATATTTACGAAACTATTACCACATTCACTTTTTTCATAGCAACCTCAAACGTTAACATTTTATTCATGTCGAATTTAAAACGGAAAAAGTTCCGACCGCCAAACTAGGCAACAAAGAGTGGCCCACTGTGTACACAACGAGTGACCCACGTCAGGCCAGCAAACATGACCCCGCGGACCTAAAGTCACACAATGCGTTTCAACCCGTTGTCGGGGAAAAACAGTCGGTTTGACAGCGCGAGGAGGGTTGAATCTCATCTGCCTTCGCGTGAAGGGTTACTTCTGGTCCTTTTGACCACGAAGTTGTGTACCGTTGAGGGTTAACGTGTCAATCAGTGTGTGCTGGCCGGAATAGTTGCTTTTTAATTTAAGTTAAATGGATGTGTTATCTAAGCTAAAAAGCGACCAAGTTCGAGTCGGACTCGCACACGAAGGATTCCGTACCACCGTACAATATTTAACACAACTATTTTTTCTTCATCCCCTAAAAGGGTTAAATGGGGGAAGACAGTTTGTTTTGAATTTCGTAATTTTTGTCGATAGGAAATCCCATCGAGCAGCTTTACAAGGTTGAAAAGTGTAATGATGTTGTTTAAAAATAAATACCTTCGTAAGATATTTTTCGAAACTCTTTGTTACTCTATAAAATGTCAATCTTTGTCTAACATGTAACACAATACATACCAACATGCCCAGACAATGAAGCGTCATGTTTCACTTAGGACGTGTAACCCGAGCGACGCCAGCGGACGCACTTAGTGCATCCTATATAGAGCTTTATATTACGTAATATTATTGTGTTATCTTGCGTCGACACTATTGAAAAGACTCGATGGAAGAACTAACTCAGTTGGGAGGTACTGGAGGTTCATGTCGGATTAAATAATGAGTTTTTAACTTTCGTTAAAGAGCAAATGATTTCAGACCTACTCCGTTAGGTATACTAGTGAACGTTAGCCTTTCTTTGGTAATCGTCATTTGTTTATATAAGAGACTAGCGACCCGCCCGTGTTTCGCATGGTTTTTACGATTTGACAAAACAACGAAATTTCTTTATTTAAAGTTAATTTAATATTCATTTATTATACACATAAATCTTCCGGAATAAATTATCTAAATGATGGTGAAAATTGCAATAAAATCTGTTGCGAAGTTTAGAAGAACAACGCGGTCGCACAGAGAGACATAAAAAGGGACTTTAATTTATAGTATGTATAAATATAGATGTTTCAGTGGGCCTTCCATAACATCATTCTTAGTAGCCGCTGATATTATGCGGAAAATCACACATCTGTGATTGATCTTTTCACTACCAAAACCCAGTTTCATTCAATTCCTTTTCTTAATTATTCCTTTTCTCAGAAATGGTTCTAAGTCTTTATTATTAACACACTTTTTAACACACTTTTATTAGCTTGACCTGTATCTATCTATCTATCTATCTATCTATCTATGTAACGGAATCTTTCAACGTAATTTTCACCAACTTCAAAACGTTCGATTAACTTGAAAATTTGCACACGTATCAAGGACCAATGACAATACAATAATTTATTATCTTGGAACTGATCTGATGATGGAGCCAGAAGGTGGATAGTGGAACTCTTCAGCGATTTCTAGTAAACCGCTCGAGTTTGGACTCATATGTTTCGGCTTGACGAGTCCAATTTATTGCACTTGGTGTTGAGGGTCTGATGATGAAGCCACGAAGTGGGTCCTGGAACTCTTCAGTGTTTTCTAGTAAACCCCTCGAGTTTGGGCTCATATGATTCGATTTGACGAGTCTCATATAATGCACTTGGTGTCGACGGTCTGATGATGGAGCCACGAGGTGGATCCTGGAACTCTTCAGTGGCTACTAGTAAACCCCTCGAGTTTGGGCTCATATGATTCGGTTTGACGAGTCAAATATATTGCATTTGGTGTCGAGGGTTTGATGATGGAGCCAGGAGGTGGATAGCGGAACTATTGCAGTGGCTACTAGTATAACCCTCGAGTTTGGGCTCATATATTTCGGTTCAACAAGTCCAATATGTTGCACTTGGTGTCGAGGGTCTGATGATGGAGCCACGAGGTGGATAGTGGAATTGTTTAGTGGCTACTAGTAAACCCCTTGAGTTTGGGCTCATATATTTCGGTTCAACAAGTCCAATATGTTGCACTTGGTGTCGAGGGTCTGATGATGGAGCCACGAGGTGGATCCTGGAACTCTTCAGTGGCTACTAGTAAACCCTTCGAGTTTGGGCTCATATGATTCGGTTTGACGAGTCTAATATATTGCACTTGGTGTCGAAGGTCTGATGATGGAGCTAGGAGGTGCATAGAAGAACTCTTCAGTGGCTACTAGTATACCCCTCGAGTTTGGGCTCATATGTTTCGGTTTAACGTGTCCAATATATTGCATTTGGTGTCGAGGGTCTGATGATGGAGCCAGGAGGTGGATAGTGGAACTGTTTAATGGCTACTACTAAACGCCTCGAGTTTGGGCTCATATGACTCGGTTTAACGAGTTCAATATGTGGCATTTGACGTCGAGGGTCTGATGATAGAGCCAGGAGGTGGATAGTAGTTTTCTTTAGTAGCTACTTAACTAGTAAACCGGTCAAGTCATAACTCCATTGACTTTAGAGTTATTAACTAATCGAAGATTATACTAGACTAAAAAGTAAAAAAGAAAATTGTAGTTTAAAAAAACTAAACAACACGCTTTTTAAACGAACAAAAAATTATAAAATAATTAAATTTAATTGTATTCAATGATTAAATCAAAAAGCGTGGAGCGCTTTGTTTAAATAAAAAGTATACACCACTAACAAGCGCTCCATGCTTTTTGATTTAATCATTGGATACAATTAAATTAAATTATTTTATCATTTTTAGTTCGTTAAACGAACTAAAAATGATAAAATAATTTAATTTAAAAAAATTAAAGCGTGTTGTTTAGTTTTTTTTAAACTACAATTTTATTTTTAATACAAACATACCTCTTCCCAGAAGGATTCTGATATGGACCACATCACGTTAAATTTTAGCTTTATTTATTTATTTGGTCCAACAACAGCAGTAAAAAATAAAAATAAAACAATAATGAAATAAAAGTGCTGGAATGTGTGCCTATTACAAATACATGCAGCATTCACCAAAAGACTACAGCTGAACACTTTAGTTTTATGATGTTTATTGGTTGATTTATATCCCTCGTAATGTGAAGAGATGGTGGTAATGTTTTGATTTAGATAAAAATAGGTACTTCATTTGTGCCAATCATTATTATCTCTAAGTTACAGTTCTTAAAACTATTCAAACAGATCAGTTGCTGGGGACTTTGCTGCGCCACTTCTTCTTCCCAGCTAACATGCTGGGATGTAGCGCTTTGAGTGACAGATCTCTGCGATACGCGTAAGTCCAGGGATTAAACCCAAAGGTGTGGTCGGCTTTAGGTTTAATCTCGGTGGGTCTCTTGGACGCAAAGAATATCGCAGATGTAGTGAACGTTGCACATTTCTGTAGCTGTCTTTTGTTACAAAAAAAAGTGATGATTGTCAATATAATAAAATATAAACACATAAATAAACTCAAGCATTTTAAAAAACTGTTCGGTCGAAGTTACGCTTCCCGTCTCACTTACGGTCTAATTTTATCCAAATTATTTTCTATTTGATTTAAGTATGGAAATCATTACTAAGGTACACCAACAAAAAGATTAAATAAGATGGTCATAGCAAACTAAGTACTTAGTGTAAAACAAATATGTATAAAACATACCATCTTAGCTAAACCGGCAGATTCGTCCAAAGTCTATAGTACCAGGAGTACAGTAACGTTAACAGTTAACCTAATTGGAAAGGTTAATGTTTCCATTAGTGACGCTTCGGTGACGGTTGTAATGACGCGGCTGTATTCGATAACTCGGAGGATATCATTTTTGGCAGGAGGCAATATTGACGTGGTGTTATTATCTACAATCACGCATGGTTTAAGAGTTCGGCACATAGGTATTATTGAATTTTTAAAGGTAGCGGTAAATAAGACATCGTGAAGGAACATGGATAATACATAGTTTACACCAGCTTAGTAATAAATGCTTAGTATTTTTTTGTACTTGCGTTTACACGCAATGTGTTAGTGTTGTGTATTTCTAATCTATACAAGGCCAGAACGCAGCCATAGGAAACTGCTCGCGTATACATTGTAATGCTATTTTTTAATCTGTGATTACAATGTATACACTAATTTTGCATACTGCTCGTGTATAGTTGGTAACGTGGATGCGCACGTCCTGGTTCCAAACTATACTACATCATTTACGCTAGACGTGAGTTTTAATATAGATGAAAAAATAAATAAATTGAACTGAGTGAAATGGAACAGCTAACAGATAACGGAATATGAAATGGGTTAGGTTAGGTTAGAATTGCGACCAACCGCGCGCGAGCCGAACGAACGTAGTAAGCGATGCCGCGGCAGCGGCCGGCGAGCGCTACTTCCAAGTTGCTCCCAGCCAGGCAGGCTATTTAGCGCAAGGTGCATTACGTCGGCAACAATTTGAATACCAGTTCACCATTTGTCACATTCTATACACGATTAGTCCGTAAGCGTACTGGCACTGTATATTTTGGAATAAGGTAGTTAATTAGGTCACTACGAAGTATACGCGAGTATTTGCGTACTAGTCTTGTATAGATTGGAAGACCTTAGTAAAAAAGTTATTTCCAATCTATACGCGATTAGTTTCACACCCTTGTGTCCTGGCCTTGTATAGAATGGAAAGACGCGTTAGTGTCAGCTAGCTGAACCAGTGCTTAGTGAAAGTGAATCAAGGCCAATCATTATATTTACTTAGCGACAACCCGACACAGATATGTAGCTGATTAATTAAAACTGCTCTAATTGAACATGATTGCATGCAAAGTGTTAGTGTAAGTAACAAGGAACTACTAAACATTGGCTACTAAACTTGTTTATACTGTACAGTTTTTTCGTGATTTTAGCAAATGAATGAGCCACAATCACCAACACGAAGTGAGCAAGTGTGGTGATTAATGTTCGTTCCTTCTATGCATAAGAAAAGGCTTTTGGCATAAGTGAGACAAATTATAGCTTAGTACAAGAACAAGAAACATAACGTAACAAGACCCACAAAAACAGACTAGAACAGACGAGAACTACAGTCATTACTTCCATACCTAATTTTGTACCGCAAAGAAACTACTTATAATAATTCAGTGGCAAGCTTATCTGGATGTCCGGCCGGACACAGTGGCGGCCGGCGGTGTCCGGCGGTGTCCGACACCGATAAATACTGTCCACTAGACACCGGACACGGCCCGGGCGGCCATTGTCCGGCTCTCAACGCAAACGGATCAAATTGCTTTAATATTTCTGTGTCTCTTGGTAGTGTTTGTTTAGACATTGTGTTCTTGCATTTGGCATCGCAATTTTCTGTAAGTGCAATACATAACATACACAGACATCAGTTAATATTGGTAAAGTATAAAATAATGGGTGGAAACGAACTAAGAACAAATCAGTTTCTCTCCACGCAATGCAACATAAATATTATTATTTAGAGATTTAGACTACTTCTAATGAAACAACTATTTTTCTGACCTTTAAATAATATGCAAGTGATTGTAATTACTCGAATTTTTGAGAGCGAACTACGGGTGTATAACCCACGTAGACACATAACTATATCAATCGTGCTACGTAAGTGTAAACCTTTTATGACACAAATCTCTTACAAATGCGCAAAGTACTACAATATTACAATAAGAGCATTACATCGTGACACCAGTCACTGTACCAACTATAAACGACTGCAGAAGCCGCACTGGAGTGGGGCTAGGGTAGACCCGATACACGACAGTTACCCCGTGCATGCTGGTGAACGAATTAAAAACATACATAGGTAAAGGACATGTTTGTCTTATCCTTAAAGAAATACATAAAGAAAGAAAGAAAGAAAATACATTTATTTAGCACAGACTAAGAGGCACACAACACAACATAATTATTTTACTACAAATAAAAACCTAATTAAAAAAGAAAGAAAACAAATAAAAAGTGTAAAAGTGCGTTCTAACATATTAGCAGGAAAGTGTGCCTCGCGGCTGCGCCAAATAGGCCTAGTTCAGCAAAAATGCCAGACAACTGGTGCCTGACGCTGGTATTCAGATGTAAATCAGTTTTATACTGCAATGTGTTTAGGTATACTTAAATATAATAAATTTGTGTAAGATTATAATAATAATTAATAATTATGTCAATGGTTAATAAATTAAATTAAATTGCAAGACAACAAAAACAGAAACAGAAATCAAACTGTCAAATAAATGAGACGGACGCATGATAGATCCAGAACTCACTCGAAACGAACAAAACCTGTTTTGAACGTTGCCATACTTCCACGTTCAAAACACATAATTTATTAATCCGTGCACTTCATCGCACAATACGCTGCAACTAGCCGATCGCGACGGACTATTTACGGACAGTTTTGCAATTTATTATGCTTTAAACTTGCCTTACATATAAATAATTTAATCGAATGGGTTGCATTGACATTGATACAATACGATGGTATTTACGTAGTTAAATAAGTCAGCCAAACATTTTTGGCGAAAGTGGAGTTGGAAGTAAAAATATGCGTAGACAAACGAAGAAGATAAGGATGAAAAGGTGAGCGCTAGTCAATAATATTGTTCCTTATAACGTGAAAGTACCTACCCCAATTTTTGTTACATGTAAACTGTACAGTGTAAATAATGCCTCAAGCAAGCTCTTTTAGTGCAGGAGAAGACTGAATGCACCATTTGTAAGTTAGAAGTTCTGCGTTGTTCAATCTTACAACCACAGTCCACTCATTAGTCACATACGTCACGCTAGCCGCGACACGCGAGCGTTAATATATGAAAGGTGATCTACGGTGCTGTAACCCAGTCACTTGTACAACACCCACGGTATGAGAAAAGTAACTACAGCGCAGCGTCAACACCTACTCTGAACAAACGCCGCATGCGAACACGCTCGCTGTCAACAGTTAATAGCAAAAAAACAGAAAAACTACCAAAATTAAAAAGGACATTAAATTAATAAACCATTTTTAATGTCTCCATAGTAAAGCAGTAGTTGGTTCATTGTCAGTTGGCGGCGGCGGTCGGCCGGCTCGGCTCGCTCACTGAATATTAATTATTACACAAAGTTTTCTTTAATTTGCCAACTAAACTGATCTGCGGACATTTGTAACTGTCTCCTTCTACTTTAATGAAATTAATTTCAAAATAATTAGGCTTTAGGAGAATACTAATGTTTATTATAATTTATTTATGTGTGTTGAGATGTTACATTAGAAATTATGACAATAATTAAACTCTTTAATGTCTTCATTGTACCATCACGGACACGGGCGCCTGACCACTGTTCGTGGTCAGAAAACCTAATTTACCTCAATCGTAGGGATTGCAAAAGGCGGTTCGAGACCCAAAGGCATAGACATAGGGGAATATTTCACTGATACTCCTTATTGACTTTCTAACGATGAACACTTTTTTAAATTAATGAACCTCTAAAAACTTGGCCCCACAGCAGCGGCCTGCTAACGCTACATCATAGAGGTTCACAAAAAGTGGCGCAATCATTATATTGAGTGTTCAATCATAATTTTAGTAAAACAAAATGGGAATTATTTGAGGTTCGATTCAATAAATGCCTTTTAAAATGTAGGCGCACTATAAAACTGCTTTCCTTTCCGGAAAATAAAGGTTTTATGTTTTGTGAAAATAAAGGTTTTATGTTTTGTGAAAATAAGGGTTTTATGTATTGAACGATAACGTTCAATACATAAAACCCTTATTTTCACGTTAGATACAAAATACAGCATTTATAAGACAATCAATTCTTCGCTAAACCAAATCCCAAATCGAACAAAAACATATTTTCATCCTCCAGTATAGGTAAGCCTAGACCTAAATCAGCACATCACTGGAATGCCGGGTCTCTCGGACCCCAATCACGTTTTTATCAAAAATCCAATTTTCTAGTATCTCAGTACAGGCATCCTTTAACCCTCCGCTGCTATTAAAACGCGCCAATATATTATGTTTTTATCTACACGTTGTCATCGGGTCCGTTAGACCCTCGCTTTTCATTTATATCGTTTTATTGTGCGATTGTAATTGAGTCGGTCGCTGATATGTTGGTATAAACAGCGCGATCAATTATATCGCCATTGAGTGGGTTAGGTCGAGTCGGATGGTGTGATAATGGAGGCAAATTGTTGTGTTTTTTTTTTGTTAATTGATTTTTATTTGGTATAATCAAATCATAACTTTTCATTAAAATGGGCAAGATACAGTCACGAGCATAAATGCCGAGACACTTGGGCAAAACTCAAATGCGATTTTCTCCTTAAGTTTTTACCTTTTATGATATTGCGAATATGATATTTATTTTCGTAACCATACTATAATGAAATACGTATTTTTCTCGAAAATGCAATCGTTATTCCAGGAGAAAATTGCTTTTAAATTTCGCTAAAGTATAAGATGTTTATACTCAAGACTGTACACGTTATGTCGTCATAAAAAAAAACGGAACATTAAGAAACTTTGAAAGTCACTTTGTTAAAATCTGGCAAAGGTTTTGAACTCGCAACTCGATACTTAAGAAGCCTTAAACAACGTCCTACAGCCTCAGTCCTAATACATAAAAGTATAAATAAATAAACACAAGTCCCCTAGTGAATACTCGGCCTTATTCTTTGTACAGTTTTTATGACTTCGAAGTATAATAACAAAAAATATGAGTTCATTTGAACAAGTCTGAGCTTTCTCCGGCGTTCAGTTAGTATTCCACTGAGTTGAATTATTTACTGTTGAGAGAAAAGAATGACCAACAATATGCTAACGCTCTCTTTTACATAGCATTATTAAGATTTAGTGCGCTGTACTCTAGTTTATTACAGAATTATGTACATATTTTGTAAACTGTACTCAAAACAGTCTGGTGAAACATTTTACATCAATTGGAAAAGTGTTAATGTCTCGTGGGTTTAGTGGTTGAGAGAGTGACAGCTAAGCGTGGTGTCTTGGGTTCTATCCCTGGATTAATTATTTAATATTTCCATTAGAATGTTCTCGTTAGCAGCCCACTGAAAAGATTTTGTATCCAGCTGATTGCAATAGATTCGTCACCTTATCACATAACAACACACCCTTATTCCCCGAAGGATTAGGTAGAGGTGTGGCGGTAGTACACCTACATTTCACCAGTTATGTTTTAGTCCCATGTAATAGGGGGCCAGCCTATTGCCATCAACCGGGCACAAATCCAGAAGGCTGCTACTGAGAAATTCCTGATGAAAAACCCAATAACACTTTACCCGACAGCAGCGCATGCGACCACTACGCCAGCGAGGCAGTGACTTAACATAACTGCAGGCAACATTACGATGCCCCTACAACTCTGCCATCCCCTTCGAGAAACGCAATCGTAATATTACGAAAACTCACTTCCCCTCAAAGAGCAACGTAAACATTCTGAACATTAAAGCGATATCTACAGTAACTACAGTTAGCTACAATAACCGTTACAGATAACCGATAACGGTTACATTCACGTGTAACTTCTATAAACGGTAACCGTCTATTGAATCATGAGAAGACTCTGCGACTATACATTTGTATGGGAGGTGCGTTTTAACTGATAACGGTATTTTATTAGTTAAGGGGTTTTAGAATATCAAGGGGGTGGAGCAGTTATTTGTAAGGTTTCGTTTGTGATGATTTCAATACTATTAATTCAATTTGCGCTGTTTCTTTGTACATCTATGTAGATGTTGAATTTTCGCGTATGTATGTTACGTGTGAGTACAGTTAAATAGCGAGAACTAATTGAGATTCTACCGGGTAGTTCTGTCTCTCGTGCTTGAGATATGTATTTTACCCCGTATCAGTGACATTTTACAAAAAAAAAAAAAAAAAAACAATTGAATTGACAACCTCCTCCTTTTGGAAGTCGGTTAAAAATAATCAATATTACCTATTTATTATCATGCTATTTGCGTCAACCGTACCATAAAGTAAATGACAAATGATGTTGTTTGTACAATATATACCTCCGCCTATTCAAATAGCATTAATTATTTACAAATAACACCCTGTATAAATGCCAAAATAAAACAATAACAGCTGTAATAACAACATTTCGTTTGAAATTACAATTTCACAAGAGAATCTTTCATTAAACCTACAGAAACGAAAATCAACAATTCAAAATACCAGAAAGCAACGCAATCTACGTCAAATCACTGGATTCCGTATAAATGAATAACAAAACACAACACGACCAATTATTGAGGAAATTAACCAAATCATTGGATCCGCAATCCGAAATAATTGAAAAAAGTTTTAAGCGCGCCGCCGCCCGTCAAATTGTTTCGCCGAGATTTCGGCGCCATTTTAATTTGCGAGCAATTTGTATAAAAATTAAATGTTTAACGTGCTCGCTAATGGGACGGGGGATCGCAGATGGTGGGTGACGGGGGGGGGGGGGGGGGCTGGCCCCCATCATATGATTGGGTTCCGACACAGTCGCTTCATTTGCTTCATCCCCGCTACATTTTGCGCACATTCTTCCCGCGCGTCACATGACATTTTTCTCTGTTCATTCGGTTTGGGAAGCAGTTTTTAAATCGCTTCGCGTGTAATTGTGTCCCATGTGTTCATTTATGCCCGTGATTGTGTCATTTATTATCCAGGAAAAAAAAAATTGTAGAAAACGCAAACAAGCAAGCAAACAAACAAACTTGGTTATCAATGCTCATTCCTGCTACGAATCAGGAAGGAATGTTACCCAGTAGGACTACTACTAGGGAAGTAATACCGTACAAATGTTATACCTAATCAAATACCTTTGGAACAGTCTATTCCAAAAGTATTTGATTAAAATGTAAACAAACTCTGTCCATGTTACATTCTTACGCAATCACTCACTTAAGGGAATTAGTAACACATTCATATATACAATATCACCACTTTTTCCAACAATTATTATTTGAATAACATTATAAAATTATAATTGAAAAATTGTCGACGAAATTTGCGGTTATAAAAACCTCGTAACATCAATAAGGTAATTTAGTAATAGAATTTTGGGTTTAAGCATTGAAATAATAAAATCAAAGCACTCAATTTTTAAGTGGCACTACAAATAGGTTTCCACAGGTACGTATCGTGATCCATTTGTTTATTATTTCATCAGATACTTTTAGAAGAGCCCATAGGTACCTAAACTTCTTACCTTTCTTACAATACCAATGATAGTTACAGAAAACCTATAGAAAAATATCTCCGGCCAAGCAAGTTGTCAGCCATGTCAGAAGAATTTACGGAAGTAGATGAAATACGACCACCGCCATCCGCCGGTGTTCCTAACTTATAGACTCACAATCTGTCACTAGTTTATGACAAGTTGTGACCCGGGGACCAATCAGAGACGAGGTACCGATGTATGTAGCATACCTTGTAGGTAAGAGAATAAATCAAATGATAGAATTATATATGTGAACATGCTTTAGGTGATTTGTTAGAGGTAAGTATTACTGTACAAGTGAACGACTACTTCGTCAGTTGCTACCAAAGTTTGGAGGATTGTAGAAAATAATTTACACCTTTGAGAAAAAACTACACAATATCTAGTCCTATCACTAAATATCTAAGTTATTTAAAACTTTAGCTTACTACGAAAATAATATTTTAGAGGAATAAACCAAAAAAACATGTACCTAAGGACCTACATTTTTCGTTGATTCGCACAAAAGATTTATTCAAATTCCTATATAAAATATGACTTGCTATTTCCTAATATATTCCGCCATTGTTTCAACACATTACATCCTCAATATATTCATATTACCGTTCTTTCGAACCACAGAGTAACCGCGTGTCGTACATCACGCTGGGTGTACTGCCGCCTGTCAATTTGCTGGCTGTTTACGCAGCATGTGGATCTATCTGTATCAGTTAGGATAGCTGCCAGACGTATTTCGCGGCGCGTAAATAAGAGAGCGGAACCAGTTTGGTACCAGCACTTAATAATAAATTCCTATCCAAGGGAGAGGTCTGTGACGTAAGATGATGGCGGGTAAACATGTAGATTTCATAGCTTCTTTATTCAAGAAAGTATCAGATCGCTTAAAAGAGCCTTTTTGCCATCCATATTTGAGGTAACTTACTTTTTTTATATGCACGTGTTTCTGTGACAAAATAAGCATTACTTATTTAGTTATTTTTCTTTCCTCCGTACGGTTAGTTGACCCCTACGACTTAATTCATAAAGGATTTTCCGTGGATTCGAAGTAGACATTTCCAAAAGCTACGCTAGACTTCTCTCTTATTATATATTAGTAGCTAGTAAGTTGAATGACTAATGTTGCTATAATCTGTCAATAATAATGTAGATCTCATTCCTCGGCAGGGGAACAAATTTCGCGCTGAGACTGAGAAAAAATAAAAAGTAATCTTCTCCCCTTCATTTCATGCATTTGTTTATAATAGTTTAAGCTGATAAGAATAAATAAATAAATAATTAAACCGTACAAATACCGTCGTCAAAACACATTTATTACTGTACCTTGAAAAGGCGTAATGGCAATCTAGTTCAGAACATTAGAAAATAGAAAATATCTACAGAAAAGAAAAGATTTCCAATCTATTAAACTTTTGGCAAGCGCAGAGACAAATGCTGAATGACTGTATAATTCGATTGCTTCATCGATATCTACTTATCTTTCTTTTCATGAGAGAGATTAAGATTTAACGTATAGTAGAAAATTTTTGGTCCTTTTCTAGTGCGTTCAAAACACTATGCCACAAACCTCAATTGCACACCAAAACATATTTTTCTCGCGCAAGTCCCAATAAAACGAAAAGTATTAATATATCATTCGTCCAAGCAACTATTTTCGTCGCTTTTATTCCAAGTGTCCTTCTATTTTCCCACTAAATGTTATTACTTCGGCGTGTCGTTACATAAACTCGCTATCTCCTCTCACTTGGACCACCGCCACGACGACTGCCTTTGGTCCTGTGCCAAGCGTCTCGTGCGAACTGACTTTGTCTCAAGAAAAACTCGATTTGTGTCCCGTATAATGACCGAAACGAATTGTTATAGTTTTTTCTTGTCCTCGTTTCTCACTATAGTGGGGTAGCCCTAGTCTGGTCAATCACAGAATAGTTGCGGACAGAAGGTTCATCTATCTGATGTTTGAAGATAAAAGGTGTTTAGGTATGGATATTTGAACCTTGATAGTTGATACCAATAGAATCATGTCAACAGTCACTTACAAGTATAATGAAATTCCTGCCAACTTGACAACTAAATATAATTTGTAAAAATTATAAGTTTTATAAATATAATGATGACGACGAGTAGTGTGGTCGGTGGGTGTAATATAAGTCACCTCTGCCTAACCCTTCGGGGATTACAGGCGTGATGTTATGTTTGTAAGTATTATAAGTAAGATTTATATTTAAACCATTCGTTTAACTGTTAAACGATAAACCGCTACTCTTTCAAAGCGACGTTAATTTTAATGAAAAAAAAAAATTGTACGGCGTTTCTTTGAAAATGAAATCACAGTTTAGTTATAAAGTAATCCTACTGTTCTATTTACTCTGTGTCTTAATTTGCTTAAACAATTACTGTGTGTAACAGTATTAGTGCGCACATATTAACTTTATTTGTGCCGCCATTTTGTACAAATGCCTTGTTTTTTCGCAACGTAACGTACGTAACGTTTACTATTCATATTTTAGTGTTATCTCTACGATCGTTACGTTGTTTAGCTTCGCAATTGTTTTCGCTATTTGTTACTGGTTTATGTATGGAATCGTTTAATGCTTTGATTTGAGTGTTATGTGCCAAATGTTTTCGTATTATTTTCGCTTACTTATTTGCTTGTGTTGTTGGACGATGATATGATATTTTTCTCTGTCGCCATAGCTATTGGAAATAAATGGGAAGGATTTTGCACATTTTGTATGCTTATAGAATTTATTAAGGGTTTTACCATTTATACATTTGTACATGCATTGAAAAATATTTTCTATGAAATCCGTTAATACGAGGAATCATTATTTTGAAAGCTATGCAATTATGTAGCACAGTGCAAGCTTTGCGTAGTACAGGGCAAGCTACACCGTAGCACCGGGCGAGCTACGCCGTAGCACAGGGCGAGCTACGCCGTAGCACAGGGCACATTTCAAGAACTATCTAGAAAAAACTATGAAATAATAGAGAGAGAACATAGTGTGTTATCTTTTATACTAATACATTTATGTGTTGGTATTTTAATATTGTTGATTTATAAGTAGTTTTTCAGAACAATTATAAACAAAGACAGCACGAATAAAAGAAAAAAAAATGCACAGATTAGTAGAGCGACCTTGTACAACACTATTTGGAACATTGGTCGAAATAGAAGGCCAACGCAATCCCATTACATTTGGCACATGTACCGCACACATTATCTTATGTTACGAGGTTAATCCGTTTGAAAGACCTCGATAAACACTGGTTACAACTATCAACAGACATATTTTATAGTTATACAATAACAATGGCGGCAGTTTTGTCTAAAAGACCACTGAAGAAAGATACAATCACTTAAAAGTAATTTCAATCTAAAATCAAATTCATACTACACAAAACCGAAGTAACCAACAATTACGAGCGAACGGTTGAACCAAAACTCATTTAATATTTGATATTTCGAACAATCTACCTGTCACAAACTTCGTCATACTTCGGCCACAGTCGGAACCGTTCGGGCCTACATCCGTCCGGTAACTCCTTTCGGATAATAAGTCGTCAGCGATTCTTAATTTTGTAATAAATTCCGCTGTAGGATTGTTGCCTCGAATTCTCTTTAATTAAATTAAATTTGGCCAGCTATTGATTTTGATGAGTATTTCATTGAGTGACGGAGCTTCAAGAATATTGTTGCCTATTTGAAGTGCTGAGTTTCGGATACAATGAGGTTGGAACGAGGACTTGATATTGTACGAGACCGATTATTCTTTACATTACAATAGTTTCATGTGGTTTCTTGAAACGAGTGCCCAGCTCTATTAACTAGAATTTCACAAAAAGGTAATAGTATATTGGTAGTAAGATTGACAGTATCTTTTTTATGTCTGCCATAAGTTCGTGCAAAAAAAAACTGAAAATGGATATTACAAAGGTGAGGCGAATAAACTTTAAATAATAATAATAGTGCCAGCATATAGTTTAGCGCTATGATTCACATAACGCACTTGGCGCGGTCATTATGACGATAGGAGACGTTTAATTTCTATTTTATTTAAGGTTATTTAAGCTAATGGGTCTAATGGCTTACTAACACATTCGTTGTGGCACTCAAAGATAACAGTAGGAATATTAGTTCTGGCTTCATAACTAACAGTCAGCAATTCAGTTTCAATTAAACCTTAACTAACAGTTAGTTATCCGTTGGATAGTATAATTGTGCTGTTATCCACAAGTATTAATGGTGGCAAATTGAAATATTCCAAGCTCCGACAGCTCAACGAGAAAAAGGACGAGGTCCCAGAGAGAGCGGAATTATGTTTGCGCACACAACATATGACTATTATCGAATAAAATAACATCACGATTGTGTTTTCGGAAGGGTTAGGCAGTTGTGTTTTCTGCATCTCATGCATCATTGATAGACTTTGTGAGATTTGGAAAAAAAAGCACAACTGAGTCAAATTAACTATAAAATGTCGCACATGGGCAAGTAAAAGGCATAGTAAAATTATACGATATTCCTAACATTTTAACGAGTACCTAATACTAATATTATTAAGTCAGTGTGTGAGTTCAAGTAATCACAGAATGTAAAATCAGTGTTATAAAAAAATACAATTAAAGCAACCAGTTTGATTTTGTCTTGACTCTAAATTATACCTACCTAGTCATATGGAGCAGGACCAGCATATTTCCAAGCATTCTTATCTTGGATATAATCCTCTAATTTGTAATATTCTTGTTTACAAAGTGTACTTTTAATATGAGTTCTATAGCGTGCGGCAGAATGTAAATGCTACCATGGCAACCCACAGTGGTTACCTGGCCGCCCGTTTGAGGGTCTCCAGTAAATTCTCATTGGAATCGTCAGTCAGTCTATGTAAATTAGGGTACCAGCGAGCGAATGTGCGCGCGCTTTAACTCGAAAGTTCTGTCGGATTGTAACTTGTGTAATATATGTGATTATAAAGTAATTCCTAAGCACCTGCGTTTCTCTTACACCCGTTCCCTGGCTATAGTTTTACATTTTCTTCCATTTAATTGTAATATATCACACGGTATTTTGTTGTAATATTTATCATAGTACCCCATAAAAGATGAATATACTTTAAATAATCTGAAAAATGGATGATTATTAAAATGATGTCTATCACTTAATTTATTAAAAACATTTAGATTTTTTCTTACATGCATAAGATTTTCATAACTGAATTGGCAAGGTACCGTCATAATATTAATATTTTTAAATAGTTCCCTGAGAGATTCGCATCGATGTAGATTTTAAATGGCTCTGACAGCTCTCTTTTGTAAAATAAAGATGGATTCAATGTCAGCAGCCCGACCTCACAGTAAAATGCCATACGACATAATACTGTGGAAGTCTTATCTTTCTAACAGCATAAGCGGCCGAGCTTAGCCGCCCCGTAAGAGATGTTATAAGAGGGATTGTAATTTCTCGTCAAGCGTGGTCCTAGAAAAACCGTTTGTTTAATAAATTCCAGATTTTCTCCATTCAATATGATGTCACATTCGCTTTTTCTAACATTAGGTAATTTAAATCTAAAGCATTTGGTTTTTTTATTTAGTACTAAAATACTCACCGTAAACCAATGTTGGATTTGAAGAATAGAGCTATTCACGTCGACAAGATTTTGTGACCGTCGGTTTATTAAAGATCAAGTATGTGTCATCTGCAAATAACACAATCTTCGGTTGATTTTGAAGTAATTGGGGTAAAATCATTCATATTAACTAAAAAGAGGAATGGACCCAATATCGAACCTTGAGAAACGCCCATTGCCATTTCAGACCCTGATGAGTTTACGCCGTTTACTTTAACTTTAACATTTCTATCTTTCAGGTATGATCTTAGTAAATCAAGAGCTGTATTCCTAATCCCATAGTGGTCTAGTTTCAGCAGAAGTGTCTCATGGTATACGTAATCGAACGTCTTCGATAGGTCTCAAAAGATTCCAATGGCATCTTGAGCTTTCCCAGAGTTAAAAATGTTCTAATCAGCACTGAGGTACGCTTGAAAGTTTATTAATATGTTGCAGTTTTTATCGAAGTAAAGTTTTATGGTAAGTAAGTACTAGAAGGTATGGTTCTCGTGAAACTATGGAATATACTTAACATGAAATTAAAACTCTCTTGTATTGGATGGAAGTGTTAAAGCTAACGAACTATGAAAGCGTGAGAACCTCATATGCTGGTCGTCATAATCCAAATCATGTATAAGTTACACGTCATAACATAACATAACATCACACATCTTCGGAGATGAAGGGTTAGGCACAGGTGTACCCCATAGTACATTTTGCCAGATATGCTTAAGTCCAATAGAATACGGAGCGAGCCAATTCCATCAACCGGGCACAAATCCAGACTGGGGGCTACTACTGAGGCTGCTACTGAGAAATTCCCGATGGAAAAATCCAATAAATCTTTGTCCACTCGGAAATTGAACCCAGGGCCTCATGTTCAGTAGTAGCGCTTGAGACCACTAGACTAACGAGGCGGCATATTAAGTTATCTATCATCGTAGCATATATATATATATTTATGTATCTATTATAGTACATTGTACGAGTATCTATATACTTATTATTTTGCACCGATGACAACCCCATTTTTATGTCCACGCAATCACTGTTCATTCTAAGGGCAACTGGAAAAGTTTGCAGAAAGCGATAAGGCCGCCTTTTGTATGTTTTGTAGTGTTAAATTTATTTTTGCTATGTATTTTCTGGTGTACAATAATATCAAAGTATAAAACAGTCATAATTATGAATATCTGACTTGTTCTGCCAAACATCGCTAAGTACTTCCAATTTACGAAATGAGAAAGAATTTTGTGTACATTTGAATATTAAGTCTATTCTCACAAAATCAGCAATATAAAAACTGCTTTCCTTTACAGAAACAAAAACTTACCTAAACCAAACTAAATTCCTTTATACACCTTTTAAAAATAAAAGAAATTCATCCGATAACAAACATCTCATTTCGCTTGAAGCTATCTGTCTCTATCTAAGGTTATTGTTATCTCGCTTTCACTTGAAGCTATCTAAATGAAGAATCTTCCGCGTTCGGTGCAACCTCGGCTGAACTCGGCACTACTCGACGCCGCTCGGCAAATGTTTCTAATATAATTAAGTGAAATAACCAAACACTTGGCGTTCAGTGGAGAGTGCTACTGATTTGTATTTGCGAGATGGTTTGTGATAAAAATTATTTGATTTTAATTATATAACCGAGTTTTCTATTAATGATATACAACAAATAAATGCTAAGAATATAAATACATAAATGAGTCTTAATTTTGTACTATTTGATGAATATCGTGAAAAATCAGACAGAGTCCAGTCATTTCTTGATGGTAGTGATAAGCAAAGGGTCGTATCTTTACATTATTTAACGTACGACGTTTATTTAAAATAACGACAAAAATCAAAGGTCTGACACCATAAGTCTAATAGTCCCACAGTCCCTGAGCGGACAATAGCCCAACAGTTCCATCAGGAGCTTCGGCACAAATACCTAGATACAGAAGGTCAACTCCATACAACGAGCGAAAACAGGTGCACGCACACATAGACGCGTACGTACGGTGATCTCAAACAAATACTGGTCACAAATGCGCACGAGCCCGTCTATTGCCCGGTTTCACTTGCAATTCACGTTTTCTGCAAACACTTAGGCGATGATTAATTTTATTTTTTTCTGTAAGTATAGGCGCTTAAAACTTTGAGGGACACTAAACGCCCATAGCCGATACAACAATAAAACTTCTATTGTGCGTCGTTCAGTGTCATAAAACCTGCTAAGAGTCCCAGAGAGAGTTTAAGTTACCACTTAAGTACACATTGTGGAATACAATAAATATTTGAGTATTGAGAAGGACGCCGATTCGCCGATGCGTAATGCAACTATTACGGGCTGCCTAGAACAGATTTCTAACAATATTGACAGTATTGAACTTGCCATACAAACCACAGGCAAGTGTCCAAAATGTAGATTTCGAAGCTTAAGAGTTGCCTGCTGAGAAACGAATGGTAAAACGGTTATTGATTGTTTAAAGATCTGCTTACGTTAGGCTATTATTAAATTAGACGTTGCTGAACTAGATGTTATTGAAAACGAACAAAATAATGTACACCTCATAACATCACGTCTGTGTTCCCAGAAGGGTTAAGTTGAGGTGCCCATAACTGGCGAAATATGGGTGATATTTCGCCAGTTACGTTTAAGTCCCAAGCAGAAACCCAGACTCCGGGCTGCTACTGAGAAATTCCTGATCGAAAAGTCCAACACTTTGCCCGACCTGAAAATCTAACCCACTAAACCAACAGCAAATACAGGGTGTTCGGCAGAAGGTTGAACATACGAAAATGGCGGATCCATGGGGCCATCTACTACGTTTTTAGGCCCAATATCAAGACCCAGACCACAAGGATTTTTTTAAATGATTTTTAAGCTATTGCATAGCTTCTATCGCGGGCCTCGAGCGTGGAGACCGAATCCAGAAATTCCGTAACGAAAATAACCTAACACCCCCATAGAGTGAAATTTTAAGATGCGCGCGCATCACTGTGACACAAATTGCATAAGTTGATAAAAAATGCTATGCAATAGCTTTACCGCGGCAGTCTCCGAGTGCCACACGTCTTTTTTTTAATTTATCTTTTCGGAATTTGTCGTTGACAAAACTTCAAACGTCAATAATTTCATATAAAAACAACAAAACTGGCAACATTTTATTTTTATCTTCATCTAAAGTAACTGAAGAATCTTATAAAATTCGTATTTAACGCAGATGATTGCTAGAAAAGTAAATACGAGCCCTTAAACTACAAACAAATAAAAAATAAATACCGGAAGCCCGACTTTGAACTGCGTTCAAAAAAAAACTAACAGTGATAGAGCAGTTCTAATTTTAGGAAAACATCTTTGGTTCATGCCCAATCTGTTCATCAACGGTATGCAATATGCACAATTTATTTTAAAACAACTAGAATAAATGAAAAAAACTGAAATTGAGCAACCACGAATTTCCTTTAAATTTAAAGGAAATTCGTGGTTGCTCAAATTTCAAACGTCAATAATTTCATTTAAAATAACAAAACTGGCATTTTATTTTTCTAGAATAATTGTAGAATGTAATATGTAAAAAAAAATTTGGTTCGTATATTAATTAATTTCACTTTTCGCAAATTTCCTTCGCAATCCTTTCGGTGAAAAAAGTCCCAGGCAGTTAAAATTGGCGAATTGTTCTAGTTGTTTTAAAAGAAATTGCACATATTGGATACCGTTAGATTGAACATGAACCAAAGATGTTTTCCTAAAATTAGAGCTGCTCTATCACTGATAGTTTTTTTTTTAACGCAGTTCAAAGTCGGACTTTCGGTATTTATTTTTATTTGTTTGTAGCTTAAGAGCTCGTATTTACTTTTCTAGCAATCATCTGCGTCAAATACGGATTTTATAAGATTCTACAGTTACTTTAGATGAAAATAAAAATAAAATGTTGCCAGTTTTGTTGTTTTTAAATGAAATTATTGACGTTTGAAGTTTTGGCAACGAAAAATTCCGAAAAACATTTAAAAAATCCTTGTGGCCTGGGTCTTGTTGTTGGGCCTAAAAACGTAGTAGACGGCCCCACGGATCCGCCATTTTCGTATGTTCAACCTTCTGCCGAACACCCTGTTTGATGGAGCCGACTTTCTGTATCTATCTATTTTGTGGCGCAGGCGACTGGGAATACAAACTTTAGAGTTGGGTCGATGTCAGCTAGAGTTGCAACTACCCTTGATTTTTGGAAGGTAAACAGGATTGTGGTTCTAAAATTGTAGTATTATAATGTCAAAGTTTTGTTTGTTCAGTATAAGGTTTGAATAAAATTGAGTGTCATTGCCATTCATTTTTCTTCAGGACTATAAAGTCATATTTATCTATGCTTTTTTGGCCTCCCAAGTAAGGCGTATATGCTTGTAAACAATTAATCTACATTATGATAATTATGTTGAGGTTTCAGTGGATAATAAATAATTATTAAAAACTAGCTTCTGCCCGTGACTTCGTTCACGTGGAAGTCGTAACACACCACAATATACTACAATAACAGCCACATTTTTATAAAACTTCCCTGTATACTATGTACGTTTGTAGTTTTGTATACAACAGCCAAAATATACAGAGAGTCAGGACTGGTGAGGCGGGAGCAAGTGACGTACAGTTGTCCGTGGGAGAAACAGCTTGTCCTGAGGTCAACACTCGCAGCCTTCAGTGTCTGCCCCTGTGACTTGTTGATAATCATCGCAAAGCAATACTGACAGGGAACTGCACAAACTAAAAGACTTAACTGTGGCGAATTAGTAGTATACGCGGTATAAACACTGTTTCGCCAACGCTTCAACCTGTTAGAATTTTCGCCGATGACGTTTCTTTGCAAAGACACGACTTTGAGCCGGGTTCAATTACACAGGTTCGGTGGAGTTCAGATCCGAAAAATTATAATCGGGACACCGACCTTCAGCTGAATGATGTACGCCGGAAGTCCACTTGCCGTAAGCGAATTCAGAAATTCTACGGGGTAATGTGTGGCATTATCTTGCTCCACAACAGTGTTAACCGATGGAGGTGTATATCACTTCGCTCCCTTCAATTTGTAAGAGAACACTGTGGTTGATCGCTGCAGCTTCATCATTATTAGGCGTTAAAATGGACCGTTCACACACTCATGAATTCTCTTGGTACCTACCTACCACCTACCTACCTTGGTACCTATATCCCCGTACACCAGACGAATCAGATTTTCTAAAGTGGGAACTACTCTACCAAGAGTCTCCTGGTAGAGCCACCTGGCCACTCTTCTCTGGTAGAGTGCCTTCACCATTTTTTAGAAGAACATCGGATATTTTTTAAGTCAACCCGAGCTCGCATGTTTATGGTCAAGCGCAGTCTATGAACTCGCAACCATAGAACTTTTCAACGAAGCATTCACCTCGTCAACCCTAGTTCCACGCATCACCATATTAGTTTCATTCTTGTTAATAATGTTAAAATAATACCAAAAGATTAAATTAAGTATTTTATGCATATATTTGTTTGTTTTCCTTTTTTATTGAATTAATACGTTCTACGAACTTTTATATACTTAACAGTATTAAAAAATGTAAAAAAAAGAATCACAAAAAATACCAGTAGTTGGGAATGGAACTTACAAAAACAGGTTTGCAACGCAATAGTCCACCCGCTTACTTTTTGCTGTTGTTCAAAGTTGGCTAAAATAGTCGTTCTTATAATATTTCATGATTGACTGCTTAGCTCAATAAAAATATAGCGTGATGATAATCATTTACTTAAAAAAGTTAAATCGCTAACTACGAGTATTTGCAATATCCTAACCTCGCGTCGCTACAGGTAGTGTTTGCCGGAAATCGCTACTAAACAGAACTGTGACACCACCCATCATGTCTTGGTTCCTGCAGAAGTCCTGCAGGGTTTCGTTTACAGCTACCACTGCTTTCCTATTTGCCATAATCAATCCATCCCATACAATGAAAGCGCAACAGCTCACAAACAGGCGTGTCGTTGCACTCTAAATCGATGGGAATCTTAAACATGGTGTGCGCTGTTTTGCCCCCAGGAAGCAGTTTGGCAACGATTATGTAAGACGCTACCGCGATTGCAATTTGCCTTGCTTCCTGACCTCTACAGGATGCCAGTGGTATTAAATGTTTTTCCTGTGAGCATCCAAGAAAAACATTTTACCCTGACTGAGCCCAACACTTTGGAAAACGGTGTTAAAAAGGTTCCTTTACTCTGAGGTCAACACAGATAATTACGTTGTTATCATAGAAGATAGTACTCATGGCGCCTGGATCATAATTAGTTTCGGCGGCGTATTCCCAATTTCCGCGGTCTTGATGTGCCCATGATTGCGGAGCCGGTAACCCATACTCGATCAGTGAATTGCCACCGATGGAAATTAACACGTCTTGTTATGTGAATTAAGACAGCTGTTAATAACGCGTTCATAATTTTTTTTAATGTCACCTTCAGTAATACGCCGCAAAGTTCGTAAAAAGTCTTCGGATAGATGATGCCGATATTTCTCTCATAACAGAACTGTGTTTGCGATTCCACAAAACACTAAAATTATGGCAAACAAATGCCGCAGACTACTGGGATTGTCGCTGACGCTGGCCTTCTCTCGAGGTTGGTCACTGACGAAAAGGTGACGTGCTACGCAGGCTGCACGGACTGCACTGACTACACTGCATCATCAACTGTCCTCATGAACGCAAATGACAATGGGTCCTGTACTGTGTGAAGTAATAATCGCAAGTAATATTAAAAATAGTGATCGTTTATTTCCCTTAGTAAATTTTTACAGATCGTAATATCTGGTAAATAATGCTAAGTACTAACACTCGTAGCGACTTCAAAATTTCACGTCTACGTTACGTCACGTCGTACGTTTTACGTCTAGGTTTTAAAATCTAGGCAACAAATTTGTAGCAATTTCTTATTGCTTACCAAGTTTACCTTTTTTAGTGAATTAAGTATAAATCAATTACTGACTATTATATACATATTAGTATTAAAAAAAATAAGTAAAGAAAAAAAATACAAATACTCGTATTTAATGTTAAAAAAATAATCACAAAAAATACCAATAGTTGGGAATCGATCTTACAACCACTGCTTTGGAAAGAGTTGTGCAACCCACTTAGTTATTTGATGTTGTTGAAAGTTAGCTAAAATAGCCGTTCTTATAATTATTTCATGATTAACTGCTTAGCTCCATAAAGGTATAGCGTGATGATAATCATTTAAAATGTTAAATCAGTAACTATCAAAACATATCCTAACATTTTGGCGCGTCCTTTTAAAATGTTCGAAAAAGAATACGAACATAATCTAACATTACTCATCCCCCATAGCAAATAGTGTGATAGTTTATACTCTACAGCTCGACCAGACTTATAGGGAATATCTATGCCAAATTTTAGCAGGATCTGTGTAGTAGAATTTGCGTGATGCTGGAACATACATACGGACAAACAGACAAACATTCTAATAACCATATTTTCGGCATTAGAATCGATCCAGGACTTCGTAGCAATTACTTTTTTTCAAAAATATTCAATGTACAGTTTTGATTTCGCTACGATTTTATTATATGAATAGATTATAATATTTGTTTCGAAGAATCGATTTTAATTTCTAGTTTAATATTGGGAGTAATGGGGTTGAAGCGCTACTGTAGTGCCTCTGGAATATTACGGAGACGAGGCTGAACGTCTTCAATGCCATTCAGAGAAGCAGAATTGCATCATTCATGTCCAGTGTTGTACTTATAGTAATAGTTAAGGACCTTTCTGATGGTTCATGTTGTTTGCAATAAAGATTTTTATTATTATTATGATTTTTATATACTTAAATACCTCGGGACCATGGGGTCCCGGTCCATTGCAAGGCGTACCTGGGGCCGATGTCAACACGCACAGGCCTTTTAGACAATTTTGAATGAGGCACCAATCGACGATTATCCCTGTTTGCCCTATGCAAGTATACCCAAGGATAAACCCCGGTTGGTGAAGGACTAGCAGAATATGGAAACAAAACATATTGGGCTATAGGGTTGGGTGGCTATAGTGGATTAGTTACCTAGAACTATGGAAAGCCTATGTCCCTGCCCGATCAATGTTATGGTATACACGGATAAAACGGCAGGGGGTGACTTGCACACTCAATAATGGGCCCCCGAAAACGGTCGCTAGCACATAGTGACGTAGTGACAAGAGGGTAACACTTCCTGAGGTGCTTGAGGAGTGGAGAGGTATTCCACGGCTATCAAAACAATCCTAGAGCCCGGAAGATGTTTAAGATCCCCACCAGCACTTACTGGAATACTTCCTTCCTCCGAGCACGTTTGCTCTTACGAATTACCAAGGCACCAACCGACGATTATCCCTGTATGCACTATGCAAGTGCACCCAAGGACAACCCCCGGTTGGTGTAGGACTATGTAATTGCAGAACATGGAAACAAAAAATATTGGGCTATGCGTTTGGGTGGCAATAGTGGGCTGGTTATATTATTGATTTGAAGTTCCAGTGTTGCCGAACTTGTCTCCAATCTTCAAAGTCCTTAAAACAAGGGAACCATTCTAAAAATGATCTACTTTGAATTGCACGTTTAAGTATCTAATCGATCGTAATATTGTATTCTAAAAATATACGCTGAACTTCTACATGCAAGTTAAACAAAACCTCCCTCTAACTTAAATGTTGCCTGAAGCAGACTTTACTTGTCTCGAGTTTTGTTTCGTGTACTTTAGTAACATTTCAAGTAAGACTCCGAAAAGAAAATCTCCTGAAAATGAGTTCAAAATCATTCACATTTTCGAGTAAAAATTACTTTCATTAGAACAAAAGTCACAAAAAAGATTTTCAGAGTCAATAACTCCAAAAGTATCGCGACGACCAACAAATTTCAATAGACAAAGAACTCCAAAACCAGTTAACTGAAGGTAACACAATCGATTGTGTGCCACAAACAAAGCCCTACTTTTTATTTGACTCCCAAATACCGGCAACAAATCACTTCGGACCTCACCTTTACCCAATCAGGGACAACGGTCGAAATTGCCATAGTTCAGGATCCGTGGACCAATAGGGAGTGTATTAATAAACAAGTATTTGGTTCTTCGAGCCGGATCACAAGGCCACGTGAGGCCCACGGAGGGGGTAAGAGGGGGTTTGTTTAGAATTCCGATCCGTTTGAGTAAAATGCTATTCGTAATTGACGTAAGTGGAGTTCTGAATTGTTATTTAATGGACATAAATTTTTAGTGTAGTTAAGTTATTTACGAATTGATTTAGTAGTCCCTTCGTTGAGCTGGTGACCACAAACTCCTCGGTGCTCTTAGATTTATCAGTTTTACTAGCTGGTCAACATTTTGATCGCATGTGGTGATTTTTCATACCCTGAGTGCCTAGTGAGAGTTTTTATACCTATCTGATTGGGTTAACGTTAACTTCAGGCACATGATCAAATTTCGTTTTGTCTGTGGGGCCAACAACGTATCTGCGATGCCTCTTGTATTACAGATGTTCCATATTAGGCGGTGATCCATTCAAGTATCAGCTTGAAAATATGCAACATAAAATGCCAATACAATGCATATATCTTGACAAATAATAAAATATATTGTAGTAGTCATCTATCATCGAAGCCAGGCAGCCCTCGAGCCCCAGGCCTCCAGAGACACCCGTCACACGGAATAAGGTATCACCCGAACAAACAATAAATATTCCTATAAAACCTTTATTATTCCATATATTCCCTGATGTTGCCCAAAGCGATCACTGTCTTATGGTAGAGCAATTTATATTACAACGTAAAAAAATTATGCTCAAAATTATTATTGTGTTAGTATCGGCTCTCTCAAAAATATTTTGGAGGTATTCCATATTTTATGGAAATACATCCACTTCTTCCACGTCTTTTTGTAGAAATGAATAAGCATTGTTACGCTATTTTACTGCACTCTGTGTTAATAATATCAATAACTCTTGTCAATGATTTAAAATGTACAGATAACATAACATAACATCGCGCTTGTAATCCCCGAAATGTGAGGCAAAGTTGTACCTATAGTACATCCACATTAAGCCAGTAATGGTTAACTCCCAAAAACTAGGAATATATTGCTGTAAGAGGGCACATATCAAAACTCGGGTCTGCTATTGAGAAATTCGGAAAAACAATAAGCTAATATGATTAAAAGGACAAATATAAATATTTTACATGCACACGGTTTGCCCACATTTGGTTACGCTGTATGAATAATTTTATTCACCACCGTGATTCCTACGGCGAAGCAAAAAGGAGGGTTAAAATTTTGACCGGTATGTATGTCTGCAAGTATGTATGTATGTATGTATGTTCATCTTTTACCTCATAACTTCTAAAATACTGATAATAATTTGCGTCTTGACCATCCGCTGGTTATAGGCTATCTGACATCACATTAAATACAATAAGGCGCCCTTCACAGTAAATAAACTCATTCTCCTGCTCTTATCTCATTTATTTGGGTTCGGCGCAACATGTCCCTTTCTTCCATATTTCTTTATTAGTCGTGATCGCGGAAGTCACACCCTTTCTAGCCATATCATCTTTCTCATTCCTCCGCATCACATGCCGATAACTACCGATTTCAGCACAACTTTTCGGTTACCGGTGCCACTTTTAGACTTCCTCTTATGTACCCATTTCATTCTATCCATTCGTGTAACACCACACATCCCTCTTAGCATTCTCATCTCAGCGATCTACGTATGGTATTCCGAAATACCGCTCACCGAAAGGACGGTTTTCCGATAACACTCTACTCCGACGGTTTGTTGAACGAAATTGCCTTCATTCATCCCTTCTGTGGCCCAAAATTCTGATCCATACAAGACGCAGGTTTAACCATTGTTCTATATATCCCCCTCTTAAGTTTCAGGGGAATGCGGGAGTCGCAGATTGTTCCTGTGACCTGCTGCCATTTCATCCATCCAGTTTTAATTCTGTGCTTAACCACCCGATCTACTTCGCCATCGCTTTGCACGAGTGAACCGAGATATTGAAAGTCGGAGTAGACTGGGAGAAGCGTGTCATCAAGCGCTATGGCTCCAGAACTGAAGAGACCGCTGAAATCGCAGAAGATAATTATGTTCAGTTTTGGTTCTGCTGATTTTCAAGCCAACACTCTTCAGCTTTTGTTGCCATTTCTCTAATCTGCTCTGGATCTCAGGTTCATCTTCATGGAAAATAACAATGTCATAATTAACAGCATGCACCAGGGTGCTTCTTCTTGTATGTCCGACGTTAGAACGTCCATAATAAACAAGAAGAGGTAAGGACTTAAAGCCAACCCTTGGTGCAAGCCTACAGCCACACTGAACTCGTCGGTATTACCAGCAGCTGACCAGGCGTACGTATGAGATTGACTGTACATAGCACGAATTAACTCTACATACTTCCCGGGCAAACCTTTCTCTTTCAAGGCCCGACACAACACATCCCGAGGTACCCTTTCATACGCTTTCTTCAGATTAATGAACACTTTGTGTAAGTTCTTGTGTGCACGTCTGAACTTCTCGCACAATTGGCGGAGTGCAAAGGTGGCGTCTATTGTTCCTCGACCTGGCATAAACCCAAACTGTTTTGGGGTAATCTCATTATCCTCTCGTAATCTTTTCTCTATTACTTTCTCCTATACCTTCATATTATGTGACATGAGCTTCATCCCTCGATAGTTGTTGAAGTCCTGTACCTCACTTTTATTCTTGAAGATGGGCACTAAGAAACTATTGTACCATTTTTGTGGGATACCCCCTTCATGCAACAACTTATTAAAGAATAAAGTCAGCATACACACATTCATCTTCTTTTAAACACTTCCATACTTCTGCTGGTATATCATCTGGACCCATGGCCTTTCCATGGTCTTTACTTTGAACTGCCTTTCTCACTTCCTCCATGCTAATTTCCCTCACCAAACCCATATTTACTTGTAACTCTTTGAGCATACCATTCCATTTATTCTATTCGTTCATTAGGTTTTCAAAATAAATCTTCCATCGTTCTTTTATTTCGTCATCTTTGGACAGAACCTTACCACCGTCGTCTTTTATACATTTAATGTGAATTATATCTCTCGTTCTCCTTTCTCTTGCTTTTGTAATCCGGTAGAGCTCCTTCTGGCCTCTCGGGCTGTCCAGTGAGTCATCAACTTTTCCTGCGCCTTAAACCTTGAAACTGCAACCGCCTTTTTTGCCTTTCTCTTCCATTGTTTATAAATTTTCTTCTTATCTTCTTTTAAACTAATATTCCCGGTTTCTACCCCTTGCCATTCTTTAAACGCAATTTTCTTTTCTTTAAGTATCTTTTGCGCGTCTTCATTCCGCCACCAATATATATATTATTTTCATTCTATCTTACCTTTCCCTTTCGATTCTCTAAACACATCTTTAGGTACTCTCCTTATGGCGATAAGTCCCCTCTTTGAGGAGTGGCTAGAGAGGTGCCACGGCGTCCTCACCTTCCGCCTGACGCAGGTCCTCACCGGACACGGCTGTTTCGGGAGGTTCTTGTTCCGTATAAGGCGGGAGTAAAAGCCCGGGTGTCACCACTGTGTGGAGCGCCCGGAGGACACAGTGAAGCATACGGTGGAGATCTGTCCTGCTTGGGCGGAGCACCGCCGTGTCCTCACGGAGGCGATCGGCGGCGGCGATCTCTCGCGTCCGGCCCTGTTTCAGGCCATGGTTCGGAGCGAGAGTGCATGGGAGGCCGTCACTTCCTTCTGCGAAGCAGTAATGCTCGCGAAGGAGGAGGCGGAGCGCGCGAGGGAGAGGCAAGAGTCGCGCCCTTGCCGCCCCTAGCCGCCGCAGGAGACGCCCCGGGCGTCGGGAGTCGCGAGTTGACTTCCGGCCACCGTAGGCGCGGGCTTGCGGACGGTGAGCAATGGGCAGCTCGCCGTCCTATAAGGACCAGGCCCGGGTCGACGGCGCGTTGTGTTCCACGCGCGCCTCAAAGGGATGTCAGCACCAACTGACGGGGTCCGTAAGGACTAACGCCTGCTGGGGTTGCGGGTTTGTCCGAAAGGGATATCGCGGCCCCGGCACACAGGCAACCAAATCAAATCAAATCAAATCAGTTTATTGCAAACATGTTGTACATAGGTTGGAATAAGAGTAAAAGTTTCAAACATGCACCCTGTAAGGGCACTGCAAAACAAAACAAAACAAAATTAATAAATTACAATTACAATACATTACAATTACAATACATTAGATTAAATTTTTCATTATGTGTCATTTTTACAAAAGTCTTGCAGCTATCGAATTTTAATATTTGTTATGAGTAATAAAGATTATGAATATGTTAAATCAAAATAAAATTAATAAATTAAATATGTAGGGTCTGTATGGTATACAAACAATGGTCAATGGTCAGCAATTTATGTCATTAGTTTTTATTTATTTAACAGTTTTTTCATCAAAAAACTCTTGCAATGTGTAGTAGCACTTCTGGTTCAAATAAGTGAACAATTTTGTTTTAAATAAACTGTTACTTTTTATGTCTTTTAAAGACTTTGGTAATTTATTATAAGTCTTGATACGCATTACATACGGGCCTGAATGGAAGATGGATAGTTTTGAAACCGGTAATGCTAGATCGTTTTGGTGTCGCAAGTATCGTGGATGGGTGTAGTGATCTTTATTTAAGGGGAAGAGTGTTATATTTTTCCTGACAAATAAACATAATTCAAAGATATACAGAGATGTGAGTGTAAGGATATTGTGTTCTGTAAAATGTGGTCTACAGCTGTCCATACCTCCTATATAAAATGTGGTCTACAGCTGTCCATACCTCCTATATAAAATGTGGTCTACAGCTGTCCATACCTCCTATATAAAATGTGGTCTACAGCTGTCCATACCTCCTATATAAAATGTGGTCTACAGCTGTCCATACCTCCTATATAAAATGTGGTCTACAGCTGTCCATACCTCCTATATAAAATGTGGTCTACAGCTGTCCATACCTCCTATATAAAATGTGGTCTACAGCTGTCCATACCTCCTATATAAAATGTGGTCTACAGCTGTCCATACCTCCTATATAAAATGTGGTCTACAGCTGTCCATACCTCCTATATAAAATGTGGTCTACAGCTGTCCATATATTCGTCCTATATTCGTCAAGATACGTATGCATCTTTTTTGTAACTTGAACAGCTTATCTGCGTTCGTACTGTTACCCCACAGTATTACACCGTAACGGAGCCAAGAGTGAGCATATGCGTTATAGGCTGCTATAGCAGATTTGAAATCTGTAGATCTTTTCAGTTCCGATAGAGCATAAGAGAATCTAGAGATTTTTTTACTTATGTGTGCTATGTGAGATTTCCAACTTAAGTTTGTGTCAATATTAAGGCCCAACAATTTGAAATTATCAACGCAGTCTAATTTAGTTTTGTTGTAGGTAAAATTTATTTCGAGGGGTCCTTTTTGATAAGGTCTAAATTGCATTAACTTTGTTTTAGCAAAATTTAGTTCAAGGTTATGTTCGTTTAACCAAGCAGATATGTACACGCGTATATGTACACGCACACAACGGAAGGAACACGGGTGGGTTTTAGTCAGTAAAAGTCTGACACGCCCTCTCGCTCTGCCCAGAGCGGGAGAAGTCATTTGATGATTTCCTAACCTCAAAAACAAAAAAAAAAAAAGTACTCTCCTTATAAAATCCGCTATCTCTTTCCAACATTAATTCACAGACTTTTCTTCCATATCCTTCATTTCAGTAATTTTATCTACCACTTGACTCTTAAACATATTGGGGCATTCCTCTTAGAAAACTTACGTCATCTGGTTTTGGGTGGGGGCCGTTCCTTATTCCAACTGGACAAGATACTGACTTTTACCTCCATTATTAAGAGTCTATGTTGTGAGACTAAGTCTTCACCAGGGAGCACTTTACAGTTTTTGACACTTTTAAGACTGTTCCGTCTTACCAGCAAGTAATCAATTTATATCGCGTGGTGGCCACTTTTGTAAGCTATAAGGTGCTCTTTTTGGTTTTCGAATATTTAAATAGTGCATAAGTTTTTACGATCTGTGTTAGAGTGTCATTAAACTCATCCATTTTTCTCTTCGCGGATCATCTTATATTTACTGCAGTCTGTCTGCAGTTGCTTTTGGTCGGCAGATGAATTTAGATTGGATGTTCTCATAATAGGAATCAAACACGAATATAGGTCGTCAAAAAAAAGAAGATTGTTATGCTAATCATGTTTTAAACATTTACGGGTATATTCATAAACGTTGTTTAAAGTTAAGTGACATTCAAACGTCAAAAGTGTATGGTTAAACAGTCGCTAATCATTACTTAACTTTACGCAACGTTTATTAATAAACCCTATAATCTAAATAGTTCTGGTGTGACTCTTGGATACAAAGATATGGTTTTGCCAATTTTTACAAGCTTTATATTAGCTTGACCTGTATCTATCTATCTATCTATCTACCTATCTATCTATCTATTTATGTAACGGAATCTTTCAACGTAATTTTCACCAACTTCAAGATGTTCGATTAACTTGAAAATTTGCACACTTATCTAGAACCGATGACAATACAATAATTTAGTATCTTGGAACTGATCTGATGATGGAGCCAGGAGGTGGATAGTGGAACTCTTCAGCGACTTCTAGTAAACCCCTCGAATTTGAACTCATATGTTTCGGTTTAACAAGTTCAATATATTGCACTTGGTGTCGAGGGTCTGATGATGGAGCCACGAGGTGGATAGTGGAACTCTTCAGTGGCAACTAGTAAACCCCTTGAGTTTCATATGTTTCGGTTTCACGAGTCCAATATATTGCACTTGGTGGCGAGAGTCTGATGATGGACCCAGGAGGTGGATAGTGGAACTCTTCAGTGGCTACTAGTAAACCCTTCGAGTTTGGGCTCATATGACTCGGTTTGACGACTTCAATACGATGGATTTGTTGTCGAGGGTCTGATGACAGGAGGTGGATCGTGGAACTGTTTAGTAGCTACTCAAAAACTTTTCAGTGGCTACTAGTAAACCCCTCGAGTTAAAGCTCACATGATTCAGTTTGACGACTCTAATATATTGCACTTAGTGTTGAGGGTCTGATGATGAAGCCAGGAGGTGGATAGTGGATTTCTTTAGTGGCTACTTAACTAGTAAACCTGCCAAGTCATAACTTCGTTGACTTTAGACTTAATAACTAAATGAAAAATATACTAGACCAAAAAGTAAAAAATAAAATTTTAGTTTAAAAAAAACAAAAAAACACGCTTTTTACACGAACTTAAAATGACAAAATAATTAAATTGACTTGTACTAGTTACGTGTACCAATCTAGCTTGTCAATTCTTATATATCCAATGATTAAATCAAAAAGCGTGGGGCGCTCGGCTGTTTAGCTATGTATACCTACTTTTAATCAATTTAAACAAAGCGCTCCACGCTTTTTGATTTAATCATTGTATATATAAGAAGTGGTTAGTTATTTTAAAACTAAAATTTTATTATTCTAATACTCGATAGTGTCAAAATGTATGTGCAAAAAATATTATAAAAACGCTAAGTTTGAACTTGAAACTGTAATTAATACAACATCTAACTATTATTTATGTAGGTAAATAAAATTCCACAATACTCTTTACGAGTTACAATAACTTACCTACTACTACTACCTAAAGCAACTTGTTGAAGCAGGGACAAGACAGGACAATGACCGAAAAATGTGTCTCATAACTCAAATAATATTAAATAAGATACACAGGGTATTGGCTGAACAAGCATACAAAACCTTCGGAATGCCAAGAGATACTCTCAAAGCATATCAGTACCCAATCCCGTTACGAATTGAAAATAAAAAGAACATTATAATAACATACACACAGGGGCCGCAATAGTCCGCAAAATGTTCGCTTATCGCTGCCTTTCATTTAAAAATAAAGCACCTTCGATGCTCCGCAAGCCTTTGAGACGCGTACCTAAACACCAAATGCTTCACACAAAACGTAACTCTATTCCTAAAATACAAAGTTGAATTTGGAATGGGTGAAGGTCTATGGATTGGTACGCTTTGCACATTTGAATTTGGTCCAATGAATATATTCTAAATCTGTAGATAAGCAAAATGGATCTAGACAGACTGATATTGTGAGGGTCGGGAGTCGGGAGCAAATGGTGGATTTGTAACCGGTACTGTAGTTGGCAAGGACGACTCGGTAGATAACTGTGTTGGAATTGTTCAGGTCGGGGCTGGCGATGGCGGCTGGCTTTCGTTTGTAAACTTAGCAGATTTGATCACGTTTGAATAGTTTGAGCTTCTTTCTCTCTTTTTGTTTTGTTTTTATTTCCTGAGTTTTGCGTTCTCCCTAAGTTTTGTTAATTATTAAAACTTAAAAGGACTTTTTGAGAATACTCCATAAAAACTATATTACTCGTTTCTTTACTCAAAATAACATTTTACTGGGTTCATATAATATTATGTTAAGTGCTCGTGGCTAAGCAACAACAGCCACACGGTTCGATCCATCAGGTTAAGCTACGCTTGCCGGGGTTGGTCTGTGGATGCTTGACCATCTTAACATACCAAGACTCCTCCGTGCCTCGGAAAGCACGTTAAGCCGTTGGTCCTGGCTGTCATTCGTGGATCTTTGACGGTCGTTACGGGTCGTCATAACCCGAAAGTCTGACAACCAGTCTTACCAAGTGGTATTGAATTACCCAGGTACTGGGTTGTGGAGGTCAGATAGGCAGTCGCTCCATGTAAAATACGGTATTTAGCTGCATCCGGTTAGACTAGAAGCCAACCCCAACATAGTTGGGAAAAGGCTGAGCAGATTGATTGATATATTATTATGCATTCATCATGAATTTCATGTCATTTTTATTTTTCTTTACCAACTCTGTAGCGCATTTTTTTAATCCAGACCATAGACATACATAGTACGTTCTCGATAAATCGACAAGAGCTCAGCCATCAATAACAATCTAAGGCGGCCCCAACACCTGCAATAAGGTAAACTTCTTGGAGTATAACTTATGATTGAGTCAACCCTTGCAATCAAACTATCCATTATTTTCACGCAATAACATTGACGGCCTATAAGCTTCAATTTGTTTGCAAGACTTCCGCAATACTAATTCTCTATGATGCAATTAAAATATGGTGCAATAAAAATGTTGGCCCGTCAAGAGACAGAAAAAATTTCTCCTATAAAAATTCCACTGAAATGTTTCCGAAGATTGCCCGAGTCCCTAAAATATCAATAATACTCACTACAGTAGAATCCCCGACCAAATCCCCGTACCACTTCAACTATGATATCGCAGGTAAAGACCTGGAAACGTTTCACACAAACCATTGCGCGCTACACTTAGGGGACAATCGGGACGTCTCTTTTTTACGCTTACATAGTTCGATATTTTTTATTCGCGGAAAGGATCGCTTGAAGATGAAGTAATCAGTTTTTGTGAGAGTGTGGTAGATGAGCCAACAATAGGCCTGTCAAAGTGCCAGTCTGCCCTAGTCGAAAAGTTATTTCTTTGTGGACGTTGGTATTGGAAGACTAGAAGAAATTATTTCAAGAGATTAAATAGTAGATTTAAGTATTGCATCACGGAGAGTCTCTCTCAGTAAACAGAAAAAACACCTTTTTCTAGACAACCCACTATTTATTTTTTTTAAACTTCAATTGTGATAATACAATCAATGAATGATTGTATTATCTCCATTGAAATAGGCATCATTCTCCTTGTGTTATCAATCCGAAATCTTTCATTTCAGCAACATAATATAAGGGAATGTTTTATATTATGCAATACATTATGCCGAGGCACGGAGTTTATCTGGTGGAGGAAAAACACACGACAATATAAAACAAAACAAAAGTTGTGCTTATAAATGACGCAGCATTTTCCTCCCTTTCTCTTTGAGGGCATAGTTTCCGTTATTGTTGTTATCAATAGAGATGAAGTTGATCAAAGACGTACTTTCAGACTGCGTGATAGAGCAGTTTAGTTGAAGGTACTAGGCTACTAGGGTACATTGTGATTAATGGGTATTCAAAAAGGTGCAAAACTGTAGTATTTGTAGGTTTTTCGGCACTATCGATCAATATAACACGCTCTTTTCTGTTATCGTTATATCAGCCGAGATGCTACCCCACTGCTGGGTTTGCCCATAATCTAAGGCTTCCCTGTAGTATTCCTCTCTTCTGGTACAGAATAATGACAACCTGAGGGCTTAGGCAAGTGATAATCGCTTTCAAAACGTTTCATATTTCTATAACTACTTTCGAAAAGATTGCTAAGATAGCACTTCGGTAGTTTATGTCGTTTCAATACATTTTTTAAATTTTCCATCATCGTTATCGCTGATCGAATGTCACTTTGTCTAGGTCCTCTGCTGGTATTAAGTGTCCTACTCCAGAGCAGATGACTCTAGGACAGAAAATAACTGAGCAATCATCGATGATTCCGTGTACGAGTATCGTAAATATAGATTTTGGATTTAGCAGCCAATTCAAGTTTGCTGGCAATAAATCAATAATTATAATTACAATACAAAATGTTTTCACCACAGCCTATCCACTAATTAGGTTTCGGTTTAGCACCACATTTATAAAAATTGGTGTCACTCTCGGATCACAATATTTTACGGTCAAACACTACCATTATGAAACACGAGCGTACAACACAGTTCACACAGCTTTGTTCATAACTGATGACCAGACCGTATGAGATATATTGTATCGCCATGTATCTAAGGCAACAAAGAACAGTTCCTTATCAATCCTCAACTAAGATTATGATCAATTTAGAGTCATTGTAGACGCTGGCGGAGGAGGCTTATAGTTAAATGGCTAGAGTAGATTAGCCTACGAAACTATTCAGAAAAGTAACAATGCTGTGATCAAATATGAGATAGCAAGCCTTTCATTGAAGACACTTATATGTCTTGTAGAACATAATTATTATCGTACGTGTCGGTCTTACCAAGTACCCCTTGGTAAGACTGACACGACGAAGTCTAACAACCAGTCTTACCAAGGGGTATTGTATTACCCAATTACTGGATTTTGGAGCTCAGATAAGCAGTCGCTACATGTAAAATAATGGTATTCAGCTGCATCCGGTTAGACTGGAAGCCGATCCCAACATAATTGGGAAAGGGCTAGGCAAATTGATTCAATCAATTGATTGATTGGTCTTGATTGCCATGATAAAACCGGGAATGTAATGTTTTCCGATTAATGAAACAATAAAGAAAGAAAGGAAATACGTTTATTATGTTGGTATCAACTGTTTAAACTTTCAGAAAGCAACGTTTTTACTGGCATTGACCCTCACCTACAATTTGTTCAGTTTTATACTGTACAATTGTACATGTTATACTGTAAGTTATACATGTTGCTTTGTTTTTATTCTCCATTCACTTAACAATTTGTTTTTAATAAAAATGTATGTATCGTGCGTACACCGTAATACGTTAAAAGCGTTTTGTTATTTATCACGTATCTCTTATAATATTCACGTTCAAAATATAGTACGTTTCAATACAAAAAGGAATCGCATACTTGCTGATCTTGCTGCGATCATTGCTAATAAGTGATACAGCTGTTTAAGTACAGCAATTATAACAGAAATATCAAAAATAACAGACTTAAATGGTTTGATGTGACTTTTCGGTTATGATCATCATATCCCTTCTCCTCAGAATGAATTGTATTCGAAAAAAAGAGATCCGTAAAAGCCTTTCAGTCTCAGCGACCTTAAGATCTTTTGTCGCGTCTTTCGTCACAAAATCTCATACACTTTGGGTGACAATCTTCAAAAATTTTCGGTGAAACCTCATTCTTAATAGCCAAGCTACGAAATGTAGCAAGGTAATGTCGCAAGGGGGTTAGCACGAGTATTAGTGAAGTTTCCCCCTCGGGCACAGTACTTAAAAGACTATTATGTTATCCAGGACTTAATAAGAGTTGAGGCGACGTCGGGGGAAGACATGTGAATGTGTGTCGTTCGACATTTTTGTTAAGTGAAACGAATAAAGGTGAATAATAATGAATTGTCCGGTAAAGAAATTGATCTTTAAGAACATTCTACATTACTCGTACTTATCTAAACTAAACTTTGTTACTTTAACGTTATGAAGATTGGTATACAATAAACAAAACAGGAGACCGTTACGTAATAAAAGTATGAATTTGTTGCCTATAATCCCAGACGCGTTTAATATACTTTTAGAAAAAACTCTACCATCTAAATAATAAAACCGCTAAAGAATTTAAAAATATAAACATAGACGTTGTTATCGTTAAAGTTCCTAGTAAAAAAACCGTATGTCAGTTTTACGCCTTTAGTTGAAGTTTATAACCGTTTTATGTTGTAATTATATACTCCAATCTTATAGAAGTCCAATAAAAACGAGAACCACTCACAAATACTAAAACCTTCCACTCCGAAGCACATAAAAGTATTACATAAAAACAAAGCCAGTAACGGGAAAAGCATAGCCTGCTTTATGGAGTGTGCATGCGATAAAAAATTAATTTACGTGGACAGCGACGAGAATGAGATGTGACGGGCAAAAAGGATGCGATGTCATCCGGTTAGCTGTGCCTGTGTAGGTTGTGATTGTGTATAAAACTAGCGAACGGTAGCTATAGGTAGGGAAACTGGTTGTTTGATCAACGCGGAAAAGCTGTCTGGGTTTTGTGGAGTTTAAATTAAAAACGTAATGTGACATCAGCCTGTGGGTATTCCCGAAGCAATGGGCAGATGTGTTTTGGACGTATTTCGCTAGTTATGTATGTCATACGTCCTATCTTAACAGGGGCGAGAATATTTTCGTTTAACAGACGTACATTGTGGCTACTAATGAGTATATTCTAATGGAACCACCTAATAACTCTTTTCCCATCCCTAGAATCGACCCTACGCTCAGCATTCATGCTGGCGACTTAATCCTTGAATCCTGTTAAAATATTGCGATGTTAATAGCGTCAATCAATAATCTATATTTATAATAGAATCTATCAAGGAGTGCTCGAAAGGGATGGTAACATTCCGTTCAAAAAGTAGCAGCTACAGTAAAACACAAAGAGTTGCCAGGAACCGCGCTCCCACAAAGTAGAACTGACAGAATGTCTTTCTTCAACTCCAGTTAGTGCCAGCATCGTATCTCACACCACTTCAATCTATTTCCTGTCTAGCTAGCTTTAGTCTGGGCTATATCTGTCTTGTTACCTTCAGTCTAGAATATTTCATATGCGAATGTTTTTAGGATGAAAACGTTTCAATATTTTTATATTTGTCCTATTTGAGGTAGGAGATTGGTTTTTACGAATTGAATATTGATATTCACTTGCATAAAAGGTGGTTATTTTTTCGATTTTGGAAAACTTTTAACTTCGGTATTTGGTTTTATTAATTTATAATATCATTTGTTTTATACATCACTTAGAACGATGATGACGAAATTAAAATTGTATTTCTTTTATTTACAGGTACGTACGAGTTGAACATGGGTAGCAAGAACCAGGAAAGTTATCTAAAAAAAACCGAAAAAAAAAGCTTAATGATAAGAAATATATTTAAAAGGGTTTTAAATCTAGGCACAATACTTCTATAGCTTCATCTTCGGGAATACAGACATCAAGGATATAGAAATCCCGTCACTACCCATAATCCTCTAATTCTATCAACATTAAATCGCCCACAATATTTATCCGGCGTTTCCAAACGCTTTGCAACGTAAATACTGCTATCGCTGCAAACCGATGCATATTTGATCACAGCATACTGCAGTACTTGCTAAAACATGATTTATTTGTTTAAATTAACTGTTTATTTTGTCGTTATCTATATACTTACTAATACTTTAAATCTACCTAACTATTAAAATTATTCTGACTAGTGATATTAGGTTCCAACTCTTTTATCTGTGGGATTCGTACGAGGCGAAATGATCAGCCAAGACGATGGGCAGTAGTTGATTTATCCTAACTGAAAAATGTGATGAATTGTTTTGTAATAAGACTCAGTTATTTTTTGTTCAATTTAGAAATTGCACCAAATACCCCTTATTGCTGTTATTTTTACTGCTACACTCATCTCCAAAACACACAAATGTTTATTCTTTGAAATTATTCATCTGGAATATTCCAGCACATACTCAAACTATATGGCACAATACAGCTGCATCCCCAAAGCGATGCAACTTTGATCAGCTGACCGCGGTGCTGTTACTAAAAAATAGATGCTCGAGCACAATTTATTGCGAGCACAACTGCACAGTTTATGCGTCTGTGCATAGTGTGCAACTCTGGCTTTCTGTAAGTGCTCCTACGTTTTATAACAAAGATTGCTTGTCTATTTCTTGTGGCTGTCGTAAGAGGCGACAAAGATTATTGTCAAGATGAACAAAAGCAAATACCTATGTTTTTATAGTATCAGTGGGATTGCCAAGATGAGCTTTAGTGAAATGATAGAAATAACTCGCTAAATACACATAATACTACTGCTATACGTATACATGGTAACATTCAGAATGTTTTAATCGTTTTCAACATACTCGTAGCACATGGGAATAATACTTGTTATACAGCCAAGATAACGGCTTGTTTAGCAAATTCACTTTCAACTTAAATTGTTCGTACATCTCGTTCAGTCGTGTTAAATCGTTTTAGCAAAACTTTTTGCAGTGTGTTAATCTACTAAACAATACCTCCTTTATTTCAATTCGACACATACAAGGTACTTGAATGTCAAAACTTTCTAGGAAATAGAATTGACTTTTCTCCGACAGTACAAGCAGATGTCTATTCCCTTCACCTCAACTTTTATCATTCATGAGCACTGAACTCGTCTAGGTACTAAGTCAAGTTCTAAGAAATTGTGTGCGTGTTACGCGAAGACGATTCCACTAGTAAAAATATCTGTTATTCGCACAACTTCTTGCACAGTTGCACATTTGCACAATTTATGCGTTCTGTGGCTTTCTGCCGACGTCACAGCTCGTGTAAAAGTTTGTACTTTTGATAACAATGTGAAGTTGTGTGCAACTGGCAGAAAAGTGTAGAACTAAGTTGTTCGGTAAGTTGATGAACTTTATAATATCGTTCAAGTGTTTTGAAAGTGATAAGGCTTTAGATTATGAGCGGTATGAATGTCTGAAAGGTTTGAGGTATTCTGCTATAGTTAGTTTAAGTAATTAAGCTTGTTAAAATTAAAGAATCGATTTTTATTTTTTATGATACATACTCGTATTATGACACTGGATTTGTTGGTATTTTACGAGTAGAATTAGATCAAGACGTTTTATAGCAGGTGATTGTATCCGGGTGATAATTTAATGACAGCCTGAGCTTTTCAAAGTGACTATCACACTTGTGAGTGACAGAGACGAGCACTGCAAATACGAACTTTTATTTCAACTTTATGTGCCATACTACGGCTGGAGACTGCACCAGTTTGTTTTACTATTCTAACTACTACAAAAAAAAGAACGACATTGTTAAAAAAAATATCCTCGAAATACTTTAAAACCTGTATCATCGTACAAGGAAACTGATGCAGCGACCGAAACCCAACGCAGCCATATCTCACAACGAATTTCCATATTCATACACATTCACGCGGCGACATTGTTGGCAAAAGTCGCGACAAAACGCGATTATGTCGCGCCCCCCGCTAATGTGCGACACAGCCTAGCGCTACTCGTGACAAATAGCCGCCAGTCTTGCCAATACGCGCGACTGACACCTCATTCGACGGAAGTAGAAGTTTTATTACTGCAGGGAGGGTGTTGGCGTGACGGGCTTTGGCTACATTTATTTAGGCTGTGGCCTTGGCATGAAATGGGTTATGGAATTTTAAATTATGGCAAAACGTTTCATAATCCCAAAGTTAAAATATGTATTTGCAAGTCTTCTATTTTAAATTGAAAGAATAAAAAATCATTGTAATGAGTAGACTACATCAATAGTAAATTAAAATTAAATTTAAATTTAAATTTAAATTTAAATTTACTATTGATGTAGTCTACTCATTGCAATGATTTTTTTATGAGTTGTATTGCATTAAGCGGTTAGCTAAGGACCTTGAAAATAGATCTATATTATTCTTGCCTAGTAACCGGCAGTAAGTTCGTCATGCTCCCTTAGATGTGACTGCTTGCGGTAGCGTCAGGGGTCGGGTTGCCTCCTTTCCTCAATGATCTTTGCGTTATGCTCGTAAACGGATGCTGCTTGTGGTGATTGGTCGTCTTGCTGATCATAGTTTTGTTATTGTTATTAGTAATTAACTGTTTATTTATTTAACCTCGATGGTCCCAGTTTATCATTTACTAGCTTTTGCCCGCGGCTTCGTACGGAACGTACTACCTGGATTAAAAAATAACCTATAGGTTAATCCAGGTTATAAACTCTGTGTGCCAAATATCATCCAAATCCGTTCATCCGTTTTTGTGCAAACCGGAACATACTCGTACATTCAAACAAACAGACCAAAATTCTAAAAACTATGTTTTCGGCATCAGACTCGAATATTCAATGTAAGATTTGACTTCGTTACTATTTTATTTTACTTCGTCTGCGTAGAGTATAAATTCTTTTTTCTAGATATTTATGAATGATTATAACAATTACAATATAGAGCTTTGTTCATGGCTAATTGTCCTCCACTATCTGTGATATTTGAGGAATACTGTCAAGAAATACCTACTGTAAAAAGACTGTAAAGGACCGGTATCTACCTAAATCCTTTGCAGTATTTCTCTATATACAATGTTTTTCACTAATTCGGAAGCGGGCACTAAAACAACCAGGCTAGTTGGAGAGCTAATACGTGAGTGAGCCACATAAAATTGGCCGACGAAGAAACAGTCTTGCCGCAAATCAACTCCAGCAAATTTCAGAGTTTGTCCCTGTGACTTATTAATAGTCAACTACAATCTTTTAAATTCAAACGGAAGGTCATTATTTGGTATCAATGGTATACGCGGCACGAAGACTGTTTCTCCTCTGGCAGATCCAGTTAGTACTTTGGCCTCAATAACATTGCATAGGTGTTCCCTATATGTGTGGTCAGTCTGTAGGGTACAAATTATCACGCTATTTGCTATGAGGGATGAGCAGTATCGCATTCTGTTCGTATCCTTACTATCCTAATCTATATCTATATCGATTCTCCCGGAGAAGGGGAAGGGGGGGGTTCTCCGGGGGAGGGGCCCGTGGCTAAATAATAACAGCCGCACAGGTCAATCGATCAGGTTAAGCTACACTTGCCGCAGTTAGTCTGTAGATGGGTGACCATACAAAGACCCGTCCGTTGCTCGAAAAGCACGTTAAGCCGTTGGTCCCGGCTGTCATTCGTGGATCTTTGACAGTCGTTGCGGGAAGTCAGAAGCCCGAAAGTCTGACAACCATTCTTACCAAGGGGTATCGTATTACCCAGTAACTGCGTTGTGGAGGTCAGATAGGCAGTCGCTCTATGTAAAATACTGTAAAGTTAGAAGCAGTACACGTGCACTTATATTATTTTTACTTGAATACAAAATTCAGCGAATGAGCAACTTCAATACAAAACTTCATGGCCCTTTTCAGACCCTTTTTTTTTTTTAGGGTGGTAAATGATCAAATAACTTCTCCCGTTCTGGGCGGAGCGGGAGGGCGTGACAGACTCTTACTGACTAAAACCCACCCGTGCGTCTTCAATTACCTGTACGTTGCCAGGGGCCACGGTATCCCTTTCGGACTTTCCCGCGACCCCGGCAGGCATGGGTCCTAGCGGACCCCTTCCGTTGTGCCGACATCTGCCTCTCCCTCACGCGCTCCTTCATCTCCTTTGCGAGCATTACTGCTTCGCAGAAGGAGCTGATGGCTTGCCACGCCCTCTCCCTCAGTACCATGGCCTGGACCAGGGCCGGACGCGAGAGATCACTGTCACCGATCGCCTCCACAAGGACAAGGCGGTGCCCCGCCCAAGCCGGGCGGACCTTCACCGTATGCTCCACCATGTCCTCCGGGTGATCCACACAGTGGTGACACCTGGGCGTTTCCTCCCGCCTTATGCGAAACAGAAACCTCCCGAAACAACCGTGTCCGGGGAGGACCTGCGTCAGGCGGAAGGTGAGGACGCCGTGGCGCCTTTCTAGTCACTCCTCAAAGAGAGGACTTATCGCCTCAAATGTGGCGAGCCCAGCAGTGGGTTGCGAATATAATAGAATAATAAGCCGAAATATTAGTGATTTTAACTTAAAAAATAAAGAACTTTAATTACAAACAAAATTACATCCCCCTTTTCACCCCCTTAAGGGTTGAAATTCCAACAACACCGTTGCGTTAGCTTCCAACCATAAGCCTAGATTGTAAATATAGTGATTTTTCTTAGAAAATTAAGGACTTTTCAACATTATCCCCTTTTTAACCCCTCGGGGGTGGAATTATCAAAAACGCTGAGACACGTATAAATTAATTTTCAATCTTCAGCCTAAACACAAAATTTGAAGATCCTAACTTCAAAACTGACGGACTTTCATATAAACTTCCATCCCCTATTTTACCCCTTTAGGGGTGGAATTCCCAAAAATTCTTTCTTAGTGGATACTTACTCTTTACAAAGAACACACCCTCCAAGTTTCATGTCTCTAGGACCAGCGGTTTGGGCTGTGCTATCACCCAGTCAGTCAGTCAGTCAGTCAGTTTATCATTTTATATATATAGATAACTTCCAGTCACAGCTATATACTCGTATCTATCTATAAGTAAGCGGACACGCCCTTCATGCCTGGAAGCTTTAATTCGGGTATTAAGTTATGTTTAAGTTTTTTAGTTTTTATTCTCGCTTGATTTCTGACATTATGTGCTAACTGACATTATGGCAAATAATTTTATTTAATGTTGTGTGTTGAGTTATGTAAGTTATTTTGCATACTATTGTACCTATAGAATCAAGTTTCTTTTTCTCTCCTATAGAATCAAGTTTCTTTTTCTCTAACTGAATAGACAGCAGTGCTGCTGGGGAGTTTGTTGCGCCACTTCTTCTTCCCAGCTAAATCTACTTCCTAGTGGAAGTGGTGAAGGGTGGGCCTTTTTGGAGGATTGTCTTTGTAATTTTGACGTTCGAAAAGTGCCGATTCTCAGCCTAGTTTGAATAAATGATTTGAATTTTGATTGCAGAACAAACATCTCTTTTCTCACACATAGTCGAATTACAATAAAGACATTTCAATTCACTTCCAAGCTTAGTCTGTTTTTTTTCTACTAAATAATAAGGTGGTACATACCTCCTAAGGTCCTGTTTGCAGCCAATCACAAGCCTCAGTCTGTATCTTCAATTCTTCCACTGCACTCCATTTCGTTTCTCACTGATTAGATTGTTGTCTTTCCTATCATTCTACCTACTGTAGGTATGTACGAGTATGGGATGCTTCTTCGGTTTCCTCGTAACCTTGTTATTATAAGGTACTTTACTTGGTATTGTATGGTGTGTTTTGTTCTGAAAATATGTAGGTAAGTATAGCATTATCAACTAGACAAGAGACCACTGTTATAACTGTCGAAACAAAGAGTAGCTTTACCGCTACACCTTATTCCAACTCATAGCATTTATTTCAACATTTACATACATTTTTGAATTGTCAAGGAGTTCGTCAGTCAGAAATATTAAGCTAACGTACTTACGGAGAAGATTACGCCTTATGTGGCAAATAACAATCTGTGATCTTTGACTCATAAAGTAAACTAGCTGCGTCTCGCGGTTTCACCCGCATAAGTGTCGTTCTCGTGGGAATACCGGGGTAAAAAGTATTCTATGTCCCAACCTAGGTCATGGCCTACCCATGTGCCACTTCAATCTGACTACCTTTCCTTGAACTTTGCAATGTTTAACTATGTAATTAATAAGAGCTACATAAATAAATAGTAAAATCCAAAAGACTTACAGTTAGGTACAAACGTTCTATACTATAGAATATGTTCCATAATCATGAACACCGAAACTCCCACCACACATAATAATAATTCGCGACAAACAAACGAATAAAGCTAAAAGCCCCCGCGCTATCTCTGGCGAACTTCTACCAGTGACTGTGATAGCAAGTTGCTCTATTTTGGGACTACTTTCAGGCGCTCACCGAAATAGTTTGTTTATAGTGGAGTAGAGCAACTATGTGCTCCACTTCGGACTAGTTTTAAGGGACCCTGTTCATTTGGCAATGTGTCGCAACCATAGAAATCTTTCTTATATCTATGGTCGCAACTGTGACGTCGTCGTGCGGTCTTCTTTACTAATTAACACGACTTTTTTGGGGTCTCAGGAGGTTTGAATGGAAGGAGGAATGAAGGGAGGTGTCACGAAGCCTCGTGACACCTCCCGTGAAACAACACTAAATATAGCCAGTAAATATTCAAAACCTCGCTATAATTATTTAGTGTTGTTTCTAGATGTAAATGTAAGTACTAAAACTAGTTTATAAGTTTTGTGTATACTAACGAAATTGACTTTGTCTGAAATTATTTTTATTTATTTTGTTATTATATATGAACATAGAATTGAAGCTTAAACATTATCATTAAAGAGACAAGAGATGACAAGATCTATGACACGGAAGAATGGTGCAGAAATACAGTAAACAGTTACAATGGTCTAAATGAAAACTATAAGGGGCTGAGTATGTTGTGAAAGAAATGGCTACTTACTATCTATGCAGCTGTCACTAGTCTCTCTGACAGAACAAGATAATCGCTGCGATTCACTCGCTCATGTAAAGGATTCCTAATCGTTATGATGTTGTGGCCGGCTCAAAGGGTTATAAACCAAAGTGATATTGTATTACTTGTGCCGTTAAACTCAGCAACTGTTTTGATTAAAATTGTTCCGCAAGATTTTAGTAATTGCTCGAAATTATATCCGTTACGTTACGTCCGTACGTTGCCCGGCCTATGGGTCGAACTCGGGACCCCATGCTCAGCAGTCACGCTTGCGACCACTAGACTAATGAAGCAGCAAAAGAAGATCTTAGAACAGACTTTTATGAACTCTTCTACTGTAACTATTTATGAACTCTTCTACTGTAACTATTTATGAACTCTTCTACTGTAACTATTTATGAACTCTTCTACTGTAACTATATATGAACTCTTCTACTGTAACTATTTATGAACTCTTCTACTGTAACTATTTATGAACTCTTCTACTGTAACTATATATGAACTCTTCTACTGTAACTATTTATGAACTCTTCTACTGTAACTATTTATGAACTATTTTACTGTAACTATTCGACTTAGGTACTCAGTTTTAGCTCATTATTCAGTTTGACCACATTCTTAGTTATTCAGCAAGATAGAACTTTACGAACAACAGTTTGGAATCTTGAACTCTAATTTGTTTAACCTAGTTATTTGCAAGTTTTGGTTACGAAGTTGTTACGTTAACACCTGTAGCATAGTTCTTACTCATTACTTTTAAAGTTTTAATCTCCTTTTGGTAGTAACAAAATGAGTGCAATATCCTAGCCAGAAGGTACAGTAGTCAATAAAAGTCGATTAATACTGTTACTTTTACAATTACTCATTATAATCTAAATTGACACAAAATTATTCGATACATTTTGTTCAACATTTCATGTAATAGCTAAGAGTTAATACTCTTTAAATTTAATATCAGCTCAGATGAAGATTTTGCTCATTAATTAAGATTTAAAAAACTGGCCAAGTGCATGTCGGACCACGCACAATGAAGAGTTCCGTAGTTGGGATGAATAAAATTTATCCCAAGAACAAACTTAACATTGTAGTTGAAAAACATGTTCTTCCATACGGAATGTATGGGAGATGATTATGCATTTTCAAACCGCAAATTTAAGTTGGTTACTCGTTAACCTGTACAGCCTATTTAGCTCTGATAGCTTTCCTTTTAATTTCGTTATAATATACTACTGCTGTGAAGTTCTTCACAAATCCAAGTACAACCATTAAGCTGGCAGGAGGACACTTGACTCTAACAAAAAAATCAGTTAAAAGCTTAATATTTCGCAAACGGATCCCTGAATCTAAAAATATTAAAAAAAAAAACTCAAAATATTTTGAACGACCTTTCTAACGATACCCCACAACATGGGGTAGACGAGAAAAAGAAACATCCCCACTTTACGTGTAGGGGGGGAGGTACGCAAAAAAAAAAAAACTTGATTTTATTTTACTACTTTGTCGGCATGATTAATGTGTATACCATAAGCCAAATTACAGCTTTCTAGTACTAACCGTCTCTGAGCTAACCTGCGGACAGACAGACGGACAGACAGACGGACAGACAGATGGACATGGCGAAACTGTAAAGGTTCCTTCTTTACTACGGAACCCTAAAAACTGAAGTGTTAATCGACTTTTGTTGCTGACCGTACCTACTTAATTTATAAAAGCTTTAAGTAACTTAAGTATTGTTGTAAGTCGTAGGCAGTTCAAACATCTGTGAGAGTATTCTTGTTTTATGTTCTTTGCTATTAGTTAAGGCCCCACTTGAACTCTATCTCACTAAATAATTCCAGCACTTTAGTCATTTAAGTTACTGGTGCGCTTTGAGCAAGCGTGGTGATCAATGCTGGTGCCTTCTCTGTGTAAGAAGAGGCTCTGCAGTAGGACAATAAGGCTGGGCGGTATTTTTTATGTCACTGGCCACACAAAAATAATCACACCAAAGACAACACTCCAATATTTTTAATACCAGCTCTGCTCGCAAAAAAAATAAACAAAACGGCTACACCACAAGAATCTATTTACTCAGTCAGGACAGGTTGCCGAAAAACTGCGCGAGGAAGAGTGGCCGGAGTGAGTGCGTGAAGGCACGTGAGCCGAATGCCGAGATCCGAGAGCCGAGAGCCAACTGATACCGCAAAAAATATTACACGAGTGCCTTCAAGAGAAATGAGGAACGTTTTTCTGGCGATTTGTTGAAGATGCTTATTGTGGAAGATGGAGGAATGGGCGTTTTTGTGTTTAGGATAAAAACAATGCATTTTGATAGGAAGTTTTTTATGTGATTGTTTATGGTTAAAGTGTATTGTTGACTAATTAAAGCAGATATTTAAAAAATGTAGTTGGGCAATTATAAAAAGTCGTGTAAAAAGTTTTTTTTTCAGTCACAAAATCATTGTTTTTGCAATTTGCGTAATATTAAGAAGTTAATTTACATCTAAACTCACGATAATTAATTAAACCTCCCACTTGCCTGCATAACTCAAACACCACTGGCCGCACTAGTCAAATTCAAATCCAAAAAAACAATTGAAACTCATACACGAACAAAGAGCAGGTCAAACGCTGAACACAGAATTAATTAAAACTTTTTAGACGATACCCACCACATATTTCAATATTTATTCTCAAACTAGTCAAACAAGCGAATACGCACTTTTATATTATTTTTTCAACTCATATTTTGCCCGCGGCGTCAGCTGCGCGGAATCTATTTTTTCTAGCCCATATTTCTGTGGAATTACAATATCTTTCGCTGGGAATGCCCTGCTGAGACTTTCCATCGACCTTTCTCTGTTGATGCCTGGATTTTGAGAAAATTGCAAGAAAACTGACTATAAAATATATATTAATCTCCACTTTGAAAATAAATTAGTAAAAAGTCCGGGAAATGTATTTTTGTACAGATAGACACATTATGTAAGATTGTAAGTTATGTAATTGTTATGTAGTTGTGTGATTGCAAGTTCATGACACTGATATGGACTGTCAGTCATTTATGTTGATTTTCGATTTGCTAACTAGACAACGATCATATCCCTGAAAAATTAAACATATATTTTATCGAACGAAATAATAAGTTTTTCTGGTAAGTGAAAGTCCTAATGAGAAAAACATAAACCTTTATAAACAAACATACGTCAACATTTTCCAATAATAAGGAAAAATTCAAAACACAAAATTCTTAGTTAACTTAGTCCTACTTAAATATTCAGGTCTCTAATTTGTAAAAAGACAACAGAATAATTAACATTATTCATTAAAGAACTAACGCAACGCTTTTACACCGACGGCGACGACGCGTTTCGTGTGGAGTTTGTTAGGGCTCATTTACATGTGCCCAGTTCTCAGTAGAATGCGAACTGAATAAATTAGAAACAATTTTTATTTTTAATAAGTTTTAAAATCCAGTTTATAGTCGGTAAATGTTAGATACTTCTTGGACAATAAAGTATAGAATATAAACTAAATTCACTGATTTTATAAAAAAAGCGTGTCACAGAATAGTCAAATAAGAGTTCGAAAATTGTAAAATTGTGGTTTTACTGTAAAAAATACCGGGTTCACAGGCGTGAGATTATGTTGTATTAAATCGAAAATAGACAATAGATACAATGAAAAGACTGGCTACGTTTTTTTTTATTTTTTATAACTGCCTTGGCAGGAAGTGCGATTATCAGTTCGCTCGTTCTTCCTTCCTTCTAAGCTATACTTAATGACTATGGAGGTACGTACTGATAAAGTTTAATTACAAAAAAATAAGTAAGTACCAACCTATCCACACGATATTGAAAAATAATGCTCTTTCTATATTCAAGTTTGCAAAACTCCGGGGAATTGTAAGCTAACCTTAAGATTAAGTAATTTAATCTCAGCCGGGTCTAAGTAAAACACAAGCTACCTTCCAGTAGGTATGTATGTACCAGACACGCAAATTAACTTTTCTTAACAAAATATAACCTAAGTTTATTGAGTTATCCCCACTTACGCGGCGGCTCAGCTTAAGTTAGTCAGCGGAACTTTGTTTAAAGAAAACGTGTGTAAGTTGAGCGTTCACTAAAACGGAGATTATTTTAAATTTTATTTCTTTGAAAGTTTCTGTAATGTTTAATTATTTTTCGTCGTGTTGGTGAAAGTCGTGTGATCTTTAAAAAATCATTTTTATATAAAATGGCGTAGTTCATCATTTGCCTCCTTTTTCCCAAATATGTTGCAGCTTATAGTCTAACCGAATGCAGCTAAATGCCAGTTTTTACATGGAGTGACTGACAATTTGACCTCCATAATCCAGCTACCGGATAACACGAGATCCCTTGGAAAGACTGTCAGAGTTTCGGGCTTCCGACTACGCGTGACGACTGTCAAAGATCTGAATGGTATAAAATGACGTAGTTTTAGTCAGATAAAACGCCGCGTGGTTCTATTCACCTGACTTGACCAGATTACTCTGTTTATTTTCCCGTATCTAAATAACCTAATAAATACTTATGTATTAAAAGAATCTACCCTACCCAAGGATTTTCCGTCTTGTAAATGCGTTTTTAAATATTATATTAGAGCAAATACGCATAGAAACGAATCGCTCACTACTGCACCAGGTGAACCATCATTGTTGGAAGGTCCATGGTATGATAAAACTGTAGACTCTAAGTCCACACGGGCGATTTTTAAACGCGACGATAATTTTTTGCGGATTTATTGCGTTGCGTTTAATCCAGTGCGCAATAAACAGCCGTCGCGTTTCAAAAATCGCCCGTGGGGCGAGGGCTAACCGATGCCAGACCGTTTAATAATTTTAATTAAGTAATCTACAAATTAATTTGATGCTCCTAATTAAGAACGCCTCGTTATCAACTAACTTATTATGAACATGAAAGTTATCTTTAAAGATTATTCATTTTAATTTTAAAATGTAGATTTACTTTTATTTTATATACATAGGTACAAGTCTAGTGTTAATAATTTTACGATTTCTTAGAATTACATTATAAATATCAGATTCCACTTCGTGGAAGATATTATCTCAGTAGATAGTCATGAAATTCTTTTGATTGAACTCGCTTCCAATTTTGTTGACAATCATTATACGAGTACAATGTGTTTTGCTTCTACCCGCACTGACGTAATATAATTAGCTATACGATTTAATGTTCTCATGTAAGTGACGATTGTCTTAATGAGAATAAAGTTCTTTTAACCGATTTTTTTACTGTATCTTCATAGAAACATCCAACAAACTGGTTGATTTATATAGTTCTTAAAATTGCCCAAAATCACTTAGTGTCGACAGTTTTTCTTTACCCAAGTAACAGTTTTAAATGAATCTGAAAACAACCAAAAAGAAAACATCTTTGGGAAAAAACCTGAATTGACAGTGATGTCTAAAATTGTCAACTGTTTATGAAAAAGAAGAATAATTTTTAGCGTTTCTGAAAATATTCTAATAATAACAATTTCAGAGCCGCTTCGTCAGTCAAACCTTTCAACGAGAAGGATAAATTCAATTTCATTACGTGATCCTAAAATTGCTGTAAGTTGAAATTAGCATCACATTAGCAAGTTGAAGAGAACAGGCACGAACTCGTGACCTTTCCACTTGCCGTCCATGACACCCGGTATAAATCTGACACTTCCGAACTTTGCAGCTCATCGTGAATAGGGACGTAATGTAGGTGGGTCAGAAGGCTTACAATCTAATTAATGATAATAATACCAAAAGCTTTTAATGTACAAGCGTCAGAGTAGCAAAACAAATAAGTTAATCTACCAATTCCTAGACTAGGCTATCTATTAGGTATACATAACATCATGTAACAATTTCACATTGACCGTGCCTTTGTTTCGTATGCAGTAAGATTGGTTGTTCTTATTCAAGTGTAAGCGCTGACTTACTTTGGCCGTACGCGAGGAGAAATACCCAGGTCTGCCTCACCTCTTAAAATCCGTTCCGTGTGTCTTGATTCTTCAAAGCCATCAACACACACGGAACGCATCAGGTGGCCGGAGTTAAGCAAAAGCAATCTGATGCAGATTCTTCTGTCCAGTTCCTCTAGTTGGTAAATATCAACAGAAAGATTTGAAATTTCCATGGTAGCTACTGGCGATTTCCATGCAAAATGGGCCTTCTGCCATTCCGAACCATAATGTCCAACTCCTCAGTCATGAGTTCTCAACACACATTAGCATCGTGGAGGTGGGCTCGCGTTTGGAATACGTTATTAGGGTGCTCCTATGTTCTGCATCAGTCAGATTATTCGTGTCAAAGATTAACGTGAGCTGTTCAGGTTGCAAGGTTGTTGAGACTGGTTTGACTGGTTGGACATTACCAGGATAGCAGTTTATGGTGTTGACCGAAGTTAGTGATAGCAAATGCGACGGCTTAGCGAACCCCAGCTCGGACATTATTAATAATGGGTTTTCCCATCAGAAAAATCTCAGTAAACATCAGAATCATAATTGCGTAACACACTTTCAATCACAATCTGAATGATTTTTGAAGGATATTGCTAATCCATTGCTTCATATGTTCGAAAAATTTGTCTGCTCAACAACGTAACTAACGCAATGAATGTTGTCGAACTGCCAAAATGAAAGCCATTGCTACTGTATGTTTTTTACGCAATTACTCCGCCGGATTTAAATTGTGTTCAGGTTGTGGCAATAGGAGTGCTCTTTACAACGTGGGACGAGTATAATACTAGCAAAACGTCCTTGTCTCTTCTGGTAATAAAGGCAATGATGAAAACGTCAATGTAAATTTCTTAACATAGTATTTCATTCAGCATTTTGTCTGCAAAGTTTTCTTGTCTAATTCATCGACAAAAGAAAGAACATGTATTTCAGTACTAATAGGTAGACAGATTGAAGTAGGTACTGTAGGATAGAGAACGATAACCTTTTACCAAAAGCCTATTTTGGAACTATGTAAATAAAGGTTAAAAGGAAAGGTAAGTAGCGTTAGGTGCTGTGAAGTGCTTTGTATAATTTGGGGTTAAACCCCTTCTAAGTTTTTTATGATTGTTTTCAACCTTTTATAACTGTTTAGTTTGAAATAATTCTACTAGTGTGGCATTGCTTTAAATACACCTAGGCTTTAGGCCGTTCCGTGGCTAAAGATTTAAGAATTGAATCGCAATCGTTTTTATCCTTTTCACCATACACATATTTATTATATTTCGTATAATTATCAGTCGCTCCAAAAACGGTGAAGGAAACATTGTGAGGAAACCGGCATGCCTGAGAGGTATTTCTCGATGGCATGTGGAGCCAAGTCAGAGGCCTATGATGGCTTTAAAACTCTGACACCAGATTATTCACTAACCACACGAAAAGAAGAAGAGCATACACCTGCTCGTATCCTAATTTATTGGTGGTGCAGCATATTTCCATAGTCCTCTGTCATCTTAGAAATCACCTTACTTCATTCAGGTCTACTTACTTCATTTTATTATTATGAGATAACAATAAAATGAAGTAAGTAGACCTGCCATTTTTGTGGCCATTTCATACCGCGCTACAAAATCAATAGTGTACCTAACTTATCTCCCAAAGCTTCTCTATTTTATTAGCTTTCCTTTATTTCTTCCAAACAAACATACTAACTTCACGGATCAACATCCTTCCAAACTTCTAATAAGGTCTGCCGTTCCACTTTTTTATCGCCGAAGATATCCGAGCACTGCCGAGGATTGCCGAAGATTGGTGAAGATACAATCTTTAGTGGGACGATTCTCCAACTATTCGTAAAAAGTTGAGGGTAGACGACAAAGGGATGCGTTCGCCTTTTGTTTCGTAAACAATCTAATTAGTGTTGCGAAAAGACGTCCGATGAGAATAGAGGTGGGATCTTCTGTCCAAAAATTTCCCGGGGTTTTTGTTTTATTTTTGGTTATACTTTTTGTATTTTATCATTAGAGGAAATAGATGTCGTGATTGTTTGCATCATTCCATGCTTACGTATTATGAATGAATGAGAAATGTATAATTTTATCAAAGTACCTAATCCTAAACTATAAATAATACTAAAGCTTCTCACAAAGCGCATACGCTGAGTAGTGCAACAAACGAATACATACAACGATACAACAAAGCAAATAAACAAACATTTCCGTCTATAATAAGCTAGGTAAAACAAAAACAAAAAAAAATCCCGCGATTATTCCGAGCGAAACAAACCAATGAAGAAAAAATCCCGTATTTTTTATTTCGAATTCCGTATCGTTAACAACCCTAGTGACAATTAAAAAAAATGGCAGACATCTGGAGACGAGTTGTCGGGATCAAAGCGGCAATGAATGCTGAAGTTAAATGAATGACATTGATCCTATCTGTCAGGGCTTAGTTCGTTCATTCGTTAGCCGTACAAGACTTGGTATTTTGGCTGTAGTAGTGCTATTTTCGACTTTATGGAAATTCTTGCAGTTCCTATTAAAAACTTTTTGGGGTCGTCGGGTGTTCCCGAATGTAAGCGAAAGAGGAAAACAAGGTCTTTGTAAAAAGGAACAGATAAGGTTGTTCCTTTAGATTGAGTTTGTTAAAAGTTTTAGTGATAAATAAACTTTATTTTGGGGTTATTGTGAATAGAATGTAGACGGAATTGTCTTTGTCACTGCTGAGATGATCCAGATTTTCCTGCCACGTATATGTTACGTAGCAGGAAAATCTGGTCAAAATGCTTACAGTCCGCGGCCGTAGTTGTCAAAATGCTTACAGTCCGCGTCCGTAGTTGTCGAAATAAGATGCCGAGAGTTTTAAAGTATTCTCAGGTCGTAATTTCCTGACGTAATTTTTTCTTTGTGGGTGTTTAGTACCTACCTATATCTGTTGTTTATAATAAATTATTATGCTCCGTCAACATGGCAACATTATTAAGCAAGTGTGGTTGTTTTATCTCAGAAGATTATTACAAAAGATAAGTTTATGAAACTTTTCCAAATAAGATTGTTTGGTACATAATTAGTTGATTAAAGCTAAAAGCTCTTTGGCGATATTACCGATGCTATGATGAATACGGTCCATAACTAATACCATGTTATGGGCCATAAATATAGACAAATGGCCCACCGACTTAGTGTTATGTTCTGAATTCATTTCACTAAGTGTTTTACGTACTGATATTATCGTACTTTGTCATATTAGTCTGTTAACGTCCTCAAGTGAATATAGGTCGCCATTACTAAAAAGAATAGGTGTAATGGAATATTGTCAATATCACCAGGTTTGTTAAACAAAATAGTAATAAAAGTATGTGCCATTTTTACTATGTAACTAAAACAACATTCAAACTGATTAGCATTCTATGAATTCTCTACAACTAAGAACAAAAATTCATCTCTAGAACAGAAACGTTACCAGCGCAGCGTGCGTAACCAGTCAGAAACAAATGATCTCGACCTAGAATCAGTCAGTTTTAACGTTATTTTTTTTACATATGAAGCAATTTTATTACTTTTGGGACCGTGGGCACATCCGTGGGATTTTAAGATACTCGTAGTTTAAGAATGATCTAAAATCTATTTATATAAAAATCAATTGCTGTTCGTTTGTCTCGCTAAAACTCGAGAACGGCTGGGCTGATTTAGCTAATTTTGGTTTTGAAATGATTGTTATAGTCCAGGGAAGGTTTAAACGGAATTGAGAAAATTAGGATAGAAAGGGTGGGTAGGTAGGGTAGGTAGGGTAGGTAGGGTAGGTAGGGTAGGTAGGGTAGGTAGGGTAGGTAGGGTAGGTAAGGTAGGTAGAGTAGGTAGGGTAGGTAGGGTAGGTAGGGTAGGTAGGGTAGGTAGGGTAGGTAGGGTAGGTAGGGTAGGTAGGGTAGGTAGGGTAGGTAGGGTAGGTAGGGTAGGTAGGGTAGGTAGGGTAGGTAGGGTAGGTAGGGTAGGTAGGGTAGGTAGGTAGGGTTTAGTGCTACCCGTGCGAAGTCGGGGCGGGTAAAACTAGTTCTTTATAAAAAGATCTCCAAAATGCAAACGCTTCCACGACGCAGTAATGAATCTACTAGGACCACATATATCTAAGACGGTGTCGCGAACGCAACGCATTAATAATTACATTCCCTGAAGCCACCCAAACTTTCCCAAAATAATTGAAAACCACGATTCATTATCCGAGGGTTGTGTACCAAGCCGACGGTAGTCCATCATCGCCGTAAAATGGAAAACAAACAAGTAATCACTACAAAATGCTTACAAGCAAATATGGAGAGGAAATTGGAAGGAATAATAATATACAGGGTCATATTAAATTAGCTAGCGAAACTGCGCAGACGTGATTTTATCGATATATAAACATGATAAAAAAAAAAGTTTTTTTGGAGTCATCATCCGCAGGTTGTGTAGAACCTAAGTCACTTGAAATATCAGTATATTTTATTTCTATTTAAATTTCATAGACGTGATGGATATAGATATACTAATTATGATAAAACAAAAATAACAGATTGTATCAACTTTACTTCAAGTACCCAAATAAAACATTTTTACAAAAGATTTTATTTCTCGCTTTTTAGTGGGTCAGTTTGAAATTTATCTAAGTTACAATAGCCTAATGTCAACTGCTCATCACCTTTTACAAAATATTGCTTTTACCGATGCAGGGACGTTAATTGTTGAGGAGTTCTCCTGGTATTTCACCATCAGGTCCCCTTCTCCATATGCATTGTGACGTGCATAAATTGCTTGGCAACCTTAATAAAGTAATCGAATCACAACCCATGAAATATAATATATTAATAATTATAATAAATATAATATATAATATATTATTGAGTACTTCCGCTGGCCATCTGTGGTCTTCATTATCAGTTCCAGTTCACCAAACGATGCTAAAAAAAAACACTTACACAACGAACTGCACGACGTATTATAAAAAATACCAAAATCTTTATAGGTGTGCCTATAATATTTGAAGAGTTCCCTCGATTTCTCCAGGATCTCATCATCCGATCCTGACGTGATGACAATGAAACCACCCCGAAAGGCAACCCTTAAAAACAAAAAAAATAAATTGCAAGTCCGTTTATACACTCATGGACATATTTAAAGGAACGCAAAAAAAAGTGTGAATAAGACAAAATAACATGGATATTTGTGAAAATTTAGTTTATTAATTTGGATTCTGTTTATTATTTTTTAATTTAAAATTGCAAACGTCAATAAACAAACGATCAAATTACAAAAGTTACCCAATTCAAGAAAAAAGGAACAATTTTACAGGATTTGTTTTTACAATTTATTTTAATTTTTCATAAATACTTAGGAAAGGCTATAACGTGGGCTATTATCAGTATTTAGTGTTGCCCCTTCTAGCTCTTCGAACTGCTTCCAGTCTCCTTGGCATACTCCTAATTAAGTTATCGATAAAATCTTGAGAGATTGCGTTCCATTCTTTCTGTAATGCGTTTTTAAGATCTCTCAAATTAGTGGGAGCAGGATATCTTTTTTTTTATTTGTCTTCCAAGCTTATCCCATACATGCTCTATGGGGTTTAAGTCAGGTGAACGCGCTGGCCACCCCATAACATTGATTTCAACATCTCGAAGGTATTCGACAACTACAGCCGCAGTATGGGGGCGTGCATTATCATGCATAAAAACAAATCTATCTCCTATAAAAGGGGCAAATAGCACTGCAATTTCATCCAAAATCTCAGTTACATATCGCGCCGCTGTAAGTGACTCATTCTCAATGACCTGGAGTTCCGTACGTGCCCCCATACAAATACCTCCCCATACCATAACTGACCCACCACCATATGCCTCTTTTCCAATGATGTTGCACTGAGCGTACCTCTCTCCTGGGCGTCTCAACACTTTAATCCTTCCATCATCTGGCTTCAGGCAAAATCTGGACTCGTCTGTGAATAGAGCTTGACCCCAAGCTTCGTCATTCCAATTTTCGTGAATGCGAGCAAAATTAACTCGAGCTACTCGATGGGATGTGGCAAGAAGTGGGCCTCTGGCAGGCAAGTGTGAATTTATTCCGGCCGATTGCAGCCTTCTTCTCACAGTTTTTGTGCAGTTTTAGTTGTCTTGGAGCTTGGTTCTTACCTCAGAAGAAGTTAAAGCCCGGTTTCTAAGCACGCTAGTAACAATCGGTCATCTCTGGCCACAGTTTTCCGTTTACGTCCCTGTCCTGCAATTCTTGTATACTGTCCGGTCTGCCGATACCTCTTGACAACTCGGTGTATCACAGATTTTGATACTCGTAATTTTTGGGCCACATGTTTGTAGGTGTGCCCTGTTTCAATTAAAGTAACAGCCCTAGCAACTTGAGTGGCGTTTAGATCTGGCATTCTCAGTTTATTTGAAGTAACAATTCATACTTAACACGATAAACAAGGCAGTCAAGGCAATTTTTTAACAAAACCTAAATTTAAACTCAAATACAAAAGTTGGCAAATTTTTTCGCAATAAGAAAGAATGCAATATTACGCAATAACTACATAAAACCAAATGAAATTCGAAAAAAGAACATTCCAAAACTTGTTTCTTTTTTTTTTACTAATATTTTCGGCCAGTACGCACGTTAATTACAACAGGAGAATTTAAACTCTTTTTTTGCGTTCCTCTTAATTTGTCCATGAGCGGATTTATGCCTGAACATACATTAAAAAAATATAATTATAATCATCCGAATTGATAACTTTTTGAAGTCGGTTAAAAATAAAAATATCGAAACTTTCAAATTAACTTAGCTAGCGAAACTCCGCAGACGTGCAGAGGGCCTAGACAAAGTAACATTCGATTAGCGATATCGCCAGTAGAAAAGTAGAAAATGTATGCGGTTGACTTAAGCTATGGAAATGTCACGTGATCATAAGTTAACGAATAGAAATTAGCTAGACAATGTCATCATCATTCGTTTCCATCAAACGAATCGACAGCGTCGAACGATAACTTCCATAGAAATGCGTAGCCAAGTGATACTTTTTGACAAGCGTTATCGCTAGTTTTCGATTCGTATGATGGAAACATTAGCGAACGTCAAAACCCTGTGGAAAACGAAACAAAATGGCGACTTTAGGAGTTTACTCGGGGTATGGTAAATTTTATGAGAAGTAAAATTTATATTACAGAAATTCTATTAAATCCGTCAGTCAGATAATAAAAAAATATTAGACACGTGTTTCTTGCTTTATCATATTTATAAAAAAATACTTAGGTATAACGCATTAAAGTTGGGGAGTGGGGGCTCGCTACTCGCTACGTCGTAATATTTTGATTACCTACGTAAAAAATAAAATACGTGTCCAATATTTGATATAATCTACCTGACGGACAAAAAAATAATTTTAATCATCATCCCTGTTCGAAAGTCTCGATGAAATGCATTATTTATAGAATTTTATCACTTTTGAATTTTCGTCCCGGAGTAGGAGTCGTGGTACGAGAGTCCGTAACCAACATTTTTGCCTTATCGTTTTACGAACAAAACCATATTATACAATCGATAGATTTAGTTATCATGAATACTAAAAATCATAATTTCATTCATTTTTCGCGTCACGTCTGACCGGACCGCATTCTGAAATATGTCAAAAACAAATACTGACCGGTTTCATAGCAATTTGTCTGATTTTAAGAATGGAGTTGAACGATAGATTTTAGATAACAAAAACACAATTCTTAGAATCCAGTAGCGTCGCACGTAGCAAGGAGACCATTTGAGAAAGTTAAAAAAGAGGCAAAAAATTAAATACATAGCAACCCATCTGAAAATTTTGAAAAGTTGAAAAGTTAAAAATGAGTCAAAAAATCAAATACATAGCAACCCGTCTGAAATTTTTGTTTTCAGGTGAACATTGGTCAATTGATGCGAATAAATTGTTTTTCAGAAGAAAGTGTGAGCTTCTTATGAGTTCCAACTGACGGGGTCCGTAAGGGCCAATGCCTGCCAGGGTTGCGAGTTTGTCCGAAAGGGATATCGCGGCCCCGGCACACAGGCAACGGAAGGAACACGGGTGGGTTTTAGTCAGTAAAAGTCTGACACTCCCTCTCGCTCCGCCCAGAGCGGGAAGAGTCATTTGACGATTTCCCATCCAAAAAAAAAAAAAAGCCTCTTATGAGTTGAACCATTTTGAACGTGTAAAAACTTTCGTGTCCTGTCGTGAGGGATAGGAGCATAACAAACACCGCGCGTTTTCCGGGCGACTTCGAAACGTTCTTTTGGTTTTTGGAATTATAGGTACCAGTTAAAATTTAAGAAATCATATTTTTGTAACCCCGGTAACTATACAAAAGGTTTAAAAAAAAATGAACCAGGTTACTGGGAGACCGATCGGTGAAATTTTTGACATTTTTGAAAATGCGCTCAGGCCACATTGGACACGCAAAATGTCTGCAAACAAACTTATTCGTATTAAAATTACGAAACCTATGTACATTTTTAATATGTAATGAAACCGTCTGCCTGTTTCTTTTGATATATCAGAAATGGGCTCCCATAAAACTGTGACGTTTCTGACCGGTACTGCCCACCGAGTCGGGTTCAGAATCATCTAAACTAACGATTTTATACGGTTTTGGCTGTAAAACGATGCGACATGGTTTTGGTCGTCGGCTCTCGTACTATCGGAGTTCAACTGACAACAAGAATTGACAGCGACAGCGCGGAATTTGACGTTTGCTCACGAAATACCAAAGACAAAATGTAGTTTTTATCGAACAAACCAATGGATGAGACGATAGCGAAACGAAGTGTACTTTGTCTACCAATTGAACTTCGTTATCGTTGAAGCGATAGCGATTGTCGTAATGGAATCGCTCCGAAGCGAATGCCATTTGTCTAGGCCCTCAGGTCTGCGGTGTTTCGCTAGCTAAGTTAATTTGACCCTGTATAGGTTCGCAAGTAACAGGGAGAGATGCCAATATCAAAATGTTCTCTTGTCTTGTCAGCATTATCTGAGAGTCTCCTAAACTTTGTCTGAACCTGGTCTGCATTGAACCTGGTTTGAACAAATTCTGAATAAAACTATAAATCAGCCAAAGAAAAACAAAAAAATATATACACAGTCCAAATGGCTGACTTTCAGCAGTATATCAATCTACAAAAACCTGATGCTGTTATTATATAAAATTTAAATTACAAAAAATTATAAAATGCAATCGTTTTTTACGACAAACAATAAAAATGAAATAATTAAAAACCCATTTTCGAACAATGTTTATTCGTTTAAGCTATTTGTAAATTTCTCACATGCTCACATGTTTGTAAATTTTGTAAAATGATGTTAATTTTATCTAATTTATGTAACGAATGAATTTGAATTTGAATTTAAATATTAATTTTAGTTTGCTATTGCGCTAGCAGAACACGTTAAATTATTAACTTAGTGTATAATCTGGGTCACCAAGATACAGGCTGTGCCTAGTTTGGGACCCGCGGTTAAATCTGTCAAAAAGTCTTCTGTTAGTTACTATTTTATTTTGTTACTTGTTTGGTTAAGAACTGCGTGTAAGTTAAATATAATAAAAATAAAAATATAATAAATAAATTTATTTTGAATAAATACCTACCTATTTGGAACACTTATTGTTAATTAATTAAAACAGAATAAAGAAGACGTTTAACTGTCAGCCAATTACAATTGTATGCGATGTGTTGCGTCTAGCAGTGTGCCAAGTGCATAAAAGCGGAGACACGGAGCGTTTCAAGTCGCAAAGACGCCGCACCCCTTCTCGACGCGACTTCTTTGCGTCGTGAATGACCCAGTGGCGCGGCGGGCACGCACAAGAATACGTCCAATTGATGTTGATAGCAGTATACAGAAACTAGCTTTTGCCTGCGGCTTCGCAAATTATACCATAGAAACGTAACTATCCTTGTTCTACGGGTGTGCCTCCGATTTCATCGTAATCGATTCAGCCGATAAGACGTAAACGGTAACAGGCGTGGAAAGTAACTTCGTCTGTATGACAGGGTTACTTGGAATTTATTATATTAGTATGGATACGAGGATAATTTATAAACCAAACATGGGTGGTTTTAACTGCACACTGCATCACATAATAGTTATTTATGCAACTGTTGTTTAATAATGGGTATTAAAACAAGAATGCGGGTTTAATAGTATCACATGAGTATTTTAATACCTAAATAAGTACAGTTGCATACAATACTTTATCTACACCCATGATACGAGTATGTATCCTCTATAAAAGGTTCTGATACCATAGGGTATTGTACAGTGTTGTAAGAACTCTATGTAAATTCATGGAAAGTTTAATTGCTGATTGTCTAATACAAGCAATGTCTAAGTTTGTTTTTAATTACGGCACTGTGGTAGTGGAACGCGCGTGCATGAAAATAACAAATTCTTTTTTTTATAAATATACCACCAGTTCAGTAGTGAGAACGTGGCTGTTTGATGAGTAAGGAAGGGATCGAAAAAGCAAAAGAAAAAGGAGTTGCTGCATAATGAAATTTAGTACAACATTATAACACTCGTTTGGATGATATTATGGTTACTATGACACTGGTTGTTTTAATGTTGGCAACAAGCTAACTGTGTCACAAACTTTTAGAGAGGATTTATAGCGTAAGTGTAGATAAAGCATTGTACATTATTATTTTGGTAACTGTTATATCACTGTTTTAATTAAAGAAACTACGTAAGTGTTGACGACTTTTAGTCATCCAAAATATCGTGTAGGTACCTACTTTATGCTTGAAGGACTATGTTGTCATTCCTCATTTATCGTTTAGTTACTGTGAGTGTTCTTAGAGAATGCACATGTCTTGGCCTGGGGACTCAATAGTAGCATGAGGTGCAACACACTTGTTGCGGTTGCCGAATATATATTTTGTATCTCGGGTGTGCTGAATCATGCCAACCCGAACAACGGTATAGCAGGCCTTAGGTACTTGTATTTATTTAAAAAGGAAAAACAATAGTACCTAATAGGAAGGTATATTTTCTATCCCCCCCACATCTCAGCCTTACTTTAAACAAGTCCTAATATAAATAATTCTTGTTCAGTTAATTAGGCAAGTTAGAAAGTTTTTCGCGGCAAAGATTTTACACTCGGTGAGCGCGGGTATGTTCGCTATTCGCTAGTTTTAATTAACGGGAGCGAACATACTTTGAGTTAAGGTAAGTTTGCCGTAGCGTGTGGCATACCTAGGACTAAACATAATTAATGTACGTAGATAAAAGAGGTATTTGTTACAACTGGCTTTCTTTGTTGTGCTACATTATAGAAGAAGAATATTCTTCCATAATTTAAGAATTGTGTTTTTGTGAGTGTAGCAACATTCAACTCTGTATATTGAAGGTCAGTTCCTTGATCTGTTTATGTAATTCTATCGTAACCTTCAGTTTCTTCTTGATCTATGGTCTGGTCCAAAAGTAACTAATGTAAATGTAAATAAATGAATCTGAAAAGGTACCTACTGTGGATCCCAATTTTGTAGTCCCACTTACAAACTCAGTGCTTTGATTTGATTATTTGAATACCCACAATTCTGATTCTAAATCACCATAAAAATGTTTTTCATTTGGCAATTGAAATTTATTTTACAACCTCAATTTTTATCGATGATTTTTTATTTAATATTGTTATTCAAACAAATCGTTGGAAAAATAGCTTTTAAATACAGATGAATGTGTTAATTATTCCCTTTAGTGAGTGATTGCGTGAGTGATTAAACTTGCACCAGATACTTTTGAAACAGAAGTTTTGGAGACGTAGCTCTCTGTCGGTCTACTTTAACCCGCTGTTCCTTAATTCGATCTTTACCCCCATAATGTCCTTATGGTTGTGGCCGGTGTACTGCGTGGCATAATCTTTACTTCTTTATTAGAATTTCAACAGTACTGTTTTCTTCACGTTACTGTTGTTTAAGTGACTATGACGTCACATATTTTCATAATAGAATCAACTTCAACCAACAAATTCACATAAACTTTACTCAGTTCAAATGACAGATCTACTCTCAATCGTTCCACAACAAACCAGTTAACTCGATTCCTAAAACGTCATTAAACATTCGCTTGATTTTCTAATCGATTTTCAAAACAGTCGGTACAACAAAGGCATTTTGCAATTAAACGCTATAATTTAGATTTGTACACAATAACCGCGTAATTTACTTACGGAACGTCAAACGGAATATTTTGATAAGGTGTGGTTCTACTACACGAACGAAGAAAAAGAACATTGCTTGATAAGGAAAAAAAAAACGTTCCAACTTGGAATTGAAGAAAATTACCGTTAATTACTAAATTGATACCAAGTTATTAAATGGTCTATTTAAGGGTTTCCAATTTTATTTATGTAATAAAAATCTTTACAGTACGTAGCTTTTTTTATGTAAACCTTAGTAGAATAGTAGCTACTACTGCGGGGTAATTGCGTTATACACTAACAGTAGCAATGGCTTTCATTTTGATAGTTGAAAATTATTCAATGCGTTATTTACGTTATTGAGCAGACCAATTCGAACAATTGAAGCAATGGATTAGCAATATTCTTAAAAATCATTCAGATTGTGATTGAAAGTGTGTTACGCAATAAGGGTGCTGGACTATTTACACTTTACCACAATAGTGATGTATTTAGTCGTATGTGAGCAATGTACTCGTATGTTTTTTAAGAACAAATAAAGAACCTCTTACCTCAAAATGGAGGGTAGATTAGGCGCCGGGTAGTCGTCAATGTCATTATGTCCCGGACATTTTAATTTTTTTTCTACCTAGCTAGCTAATTTACTTAATATACTTTTCCCTAAGAAAAAGTTGGTAGATTACAAATGCATAATTATGGGTGCTTTGGCATCTTCTGTAGTTCTTGCTCAGTCTTTATTCCGTTCGCGTTTAGTGCATACACCCCTTAACAAGCAATGAATTAAATTTACGAATTCGTTTCGCTTCTCTTCGCTTGGAGTTCGCTTGATTGATTTAAAGGTCGTTATCGAAAAGTTTACGCGAACAATTCCAATTTTAGTGTTACAGTATTAAAACGATAAACAAGGCACGTTTTAGAATTTAATTTGTTGTTACACTGATGTGATTGAGAGGGACTTAGAAAAGGGAACGGTTGTCTTTAAAAAAATACAAATACAGGGTGTAAAACCAGCTATCACATAGACGTTGTATATGCACTATGTACATCAAAGTAAGTAACTTGAGCAAAAATGATTACTGGGGAACTTTTCGAAAATCGCTGTTAACGGCAACAAAGGTACAGGAGTTGTGGGGGATATTTCAAATTAAGTTACTTATAACATTTACAACTTGTTTTGGGAAATCGGATTTTGACCTTCAATATCTCCGCAGTACCTAACCAGAAAGTTCCAAGGTATGGTCGAGTACAAAAAATTATGACACAAATGACGCACAAAAAAATATCAACGGACAAGTGACTCTCACCTACCTTAAGCATCTTTTTACATCCGTTATACAAGCTGAAATTTTAGTGGTTGTTTTCCCGCAGCGAAATGGTTTTGTCTTGGTAGTACGATAGATTAATAGTTTTTTAATTTTTTTGTATTGAAAAGTGGCAGATTTAGAATTGTGATAAACAAAACTCGAAAGCGATCTCGACAAAGAGTGATACAGCGCAAACGCCCGACTGCGACTACTTACCTACCTAAAAGATATTCCAATTTTCCCTTCATACTTTTACGGGCTTAGGACCGTCATAAATACTTTTTTACCTACAATTTTTTTAATTATTTGAAAATAAAAAATTGTTTTTTTAAAAGTTTAGCGCTATGATTCAATAGTACTACTTAGGGCAAATCGTTCTGCCGCGGGAAAACAACCATTAAAATTTCAGCGTGTATATCCAGCAAAAATCAGGTAAATTCAATTAATGTAAATCCCTAATGCCCGTATGTCCGTATCCATAATACATTTATATGCTCATCGACTGGTGTCCACACTCAAACATAATTAAAAGTAGATAGTCTCCTGAGAGCGAATCAACCAGCGCTTGTGTGTGAGCACCAATCAGCCGTGGAGACAAATAGACCTGAATGTTTAATAGGGCAGAGCTAGTTAGAGGTGCAATGGTGCAGCATTTGAGCTTATTAGTGTAGAGAAATAACACAGTCATATTTATATTTTATCCGCCCCAGCTTCACACTGTTTTTACTACTTAACAGAACATCGAAACTTTATAATTATGTAAGTTTAATATTAATGTTTTTCCATTTTTTTTTATACGTAAACCTTCCGGAATAAATTCTCTAAAAATACCTGGACAGAATATGTTGAAACCATGTCGTAATCTGTTGCGAAGTATAGAAAAACAACGCGGTTATACGGACAGACACGACAAGTGTTAATAATAATTATGTATAGTTTGTAATTAGAAATAAATTATGCGTTATCATTTGGAATTTTGAGGATGGGAAATCATCAAATGACTTCTCCCGCTCTGGGTGGAGGGAGAGGGTGTGTCAGACTTTTACTGACTAAAACCCACCCGTGTTCCTTCCGTTGCCTGTGTGCCGGAGCCGCGATATCCCTTTCGGACAAACTCGCAACCCGGACCCCGTCAGTAGGTGCTCTCTTTGAGGCGCGCGTGGAACACAACGCGCCGTCGACCCGGGCCTGGTCCTAATCGGACGGCGAGCTACCCATTGCTCACCGTCCGCAAGCCCGCGCCTGCGGTGGCTGGAAGTCGGCTCACGACTCCCAACGCCCGGGGCGTCTCCTGCGGCGACTAGGGGCGCGAGGACGCGAATCTTGCCTCTCCCTCACGCGCTCCGCCTCCTCCTTCGCGAGCATTACTGCTTCGCAGAAGGAAGTGACGGCTTCCCATGCACTCTCACTCCGGACCATGGCCTGAACCAGGGCCAGACGCGAGAGATCGCCTCCGTGAGGACACGGCGGTGCTCCGCCTAAGCAGGGCAGACCTCCACCGTATGCTCCACCGTGTCCTCCGGGCGCTCCACACAGTGGTGACACCCGGGCGTTTCCTCCCGCCTTATTCGGAACAGGAACCTCCCGAAACAGCCGTGTCCGGTGAGGACCTGCGTCAGGCGGAAGGTGAGGACGCCGTGGCGCCTCTCTAGCCACTCCTCAAAGAGGGGACTTATCGCCACAATTGTGGATCATTAAAACGTAAGATACCGACTCATCGAGGACTAATCGTGAATGTAAGGAGGAAAGTTTTTAAATTGTTTTCTGGGGAACGGATTTAATACTAAGTATAGCTCGTAAGGCATGTCTTAAATGCACAGTTTTATTACATAAAATATACTTTTATCGTTCACCTGGTGGACGAATTGAGGATCATTCGAGCTCAGTTTTTTTTTAGAATGCATTAGGTACTGTTCGATCACCAATTGGAATCCAAAGCTTGGTGATTTAACCGTTAATTTATAGATGATAGAGAAAATGTCGATAATTTAAAAAGATAATGAAAACTTTTTGAGATTTTAACGTGAAAGTAAAAATATACAAGATATTTTTACTTTCACGTTAATAACTCAAAGTGTTTTCATTATCTTTGACATCATCATGATTGTTAAACTTAAACATCCTGTTGAAATGTCAAAGGACTGTCAACATAATAAGCTCTGTATTTACCGGCACAGCTGTAAGTAAACACAGCGAGTGTGTATCACCCCTAACAGTATTTGTGGCTCGGCCACCGGTACCAATTACGAAACAGTGTCAACTTCATCAACACCCCACTATCACATACTGGGAGATTTTGTATGCGAGGTGGGAATAAATTGTATTTTATTTATAAGCTAAACTAAACAGGCGGTGTAATTGCGTAACACACTTACATAACAATGGCAATGCCATTCATTTTGACATGTAATCAAAATCAAAAATCAAAAGTCATTTATTCAAACTAGGCTGAGAATCAGCACTTTACGAACGTCAAAATTACATAAGACAGTCCCCCAAAACGCCCACCCTTCACCACTTCCTAGTGCGTTAGCTGGGAAGAAGAAGTGGCGCAACAATATTTAAGACGCCACTAAATGCCAGGGACCTTGAGTGGTTAGCTTGCGTGTTCTGAGCTGAGCTCACGCAACGCGTCGTACGTCCAGCCAGTAATAGGACTCGCCCATCAAATTAGACGCATTATTAATTTATTATACATAAAAAGGGGTATTTTAATAAGATGCGTATACTAAAAGGTGAATCATTAAATTACCTTTAAAATGGTGAAGGTTTCAGAAAAATACGCTTGATAGTTTTTACGTAATTCTCAATTTTTTATCCGCGTTAGACATAACTTTACAAATTAATTTATATTTAAAGGGTATCTGTGAAGTTGTACTGTTTGCAGATGATACCTCTCTTATTTTTAAAGTAGACAGGAATAGACAAGATTCTGACGATGTAAACAGTGCACTTTCAATGGTTACGGATTGGTTTACGACAAATAACTTAGTTTTCAATGCTAAGAAAACGAAATGTGTAAAGTTTGCCCTACCAAATGTTAGAAATCTAGGTCCCAACATCGTCTTAGATAAAGAGGTGCTTGAATCTGTAAACTCGGCAGTTTTTTTTGGGCATGTAACTAAGTTACAGTAGATGCCAAACTTCAGTGGGGCCCACATATATCGAGCCTAGCGGGAAAGCTCAGTTCAGCCGCCTACGCCGTCAGGAAAGTAAGACAATACACTGACGTCGATACAGCTCGGTTAGTCTATTTTAGTTATTTTTATAGCGATATGTCCTACGGTCTTCTGCTGTGGGGCAAAACTGCTGATATTCAAAATATATTTGTCCTACAAAAACGACCTGTTCGAGCTATTTACCAGCTAGGTGCCAGAGTTTCTCTGAGAGATTTTTTCAAAGATATTGGTATCCTCACGGTGGAATCTCAATTCATCTTCGCCAATATCTTATAATATTAGGCAAAATATACACTAAAAACAGTGATTTACCCCTTGATTTTCCACTAGAAATAAGGACAAACTACGAGCTCCCTTTCACCGGCTTCATAACATTCATAACTCATTTGTTGGGCTTGGTATAACCTTTTATAACAAGCTACCCTCTTCTTTGCTAGATTTGCCTTTTAATGCGTTTAAAACGAAAGTAAAATCCAAGCTTTGTTCAAAGGCATACTATTCTATCAACGACTACTTAAATGATAAGAATAGTTGGTCGCTGTGATTAACTCAAGACAATATTTATGTTCTTTCTCCAGCTTACATACTGACAAGTTATATGAGTTTATATAATTTTATATTTGACTTTTTAAGTCAAGTTATTTTAATTTAATTTTAATTTATTGTTGACAAAATCTACTCATCACAATGTTTTTTTTATGAGTTGTATTGCAATATGTGGTTAGCTAGTGACCTCGACAATTGATCATATTGTTATTAGTACTCGTAATTAACTGTTTGTTTATTTATTTTACATCGATGGTCCTAGTTTATCATTTATAACTTCCAGTTACTATATGTAAGCGGGCACGCCCTTTATGCCTGGAGGCTTTTTATTTAGATATTAAGTTCTGTTTACGTTTAGTTTTTTAGTTCGGCCTGAGTATAGTTCTCGATGATTTTGTTTGGTATATTGGCGTGTGCTAGCTAACATATATTGCTAATAATTTAAATTATGTTTTGTGTTGCGTAATGTAAATTATTTTGAATACTATTGTATAGAATCTTTTTTTTTTTTTTTTTCTTCTAGCTGAACAGACAGCTGTGCTGCTGGGGAGTTTGTTGCGCCACTTCTTCCCAGCTAATGCACTAGGAAGTGGTGAAGGGTGGGCGTTTTGGGGGACTGTCTTATATAATTTTGACGTTCGAAAAGTGCTGATTCTCAGCCTAGTTTGAATAAATGACTTTTGAATTTGAATTTGAATTACACTATGTAATAAAAACAAAATATTCACAGATTATGTTAAAAAAAATGTTCTAATTTAACACATATTTTTTCCAAATCACACACACACATTTACACACATTTTTTAAATTACTCGTTTAGACGTGATCTTCAGTATAAAATAATTAAAAGTCAGATACTGTCGCTTTAATCGAACCCCGAATTATTCCAATTTTGGTAATTGCAACCAACTTGGATGTAGCGCTCGCTCAGCTCGCGCACGGTTGCTCATAGTTCTAACCTAACCTAACACAATTGGTCGGGGTACCCTAGCTTAGATAAAGGCTTACTAATTAAAAAATTCGTACCTACATCATCTAAAGGTCAATAACTTAATTCATCATCTTTCATCGTCATTCATTTTGATATTTCAATAACATTCATTGCGCTATTTACTTTGTTGAACACTTTCTAACCTATGAAGCAATAGATTAGGAATTTCCTTCAAAATCCTTCGGATTGTGATTGTACGTATGTTACGCAATTGGGGTGGGGGTTAATATTACTGGCGAAACTACCTACACGTGACTGGTATCGATATCAAACCATGACACCTGCTTAATTAATATTACTGGCGAAACTACCTACACGTGACTGGTATCGATATCAAACCATGACACCTGCTTATTAATATTACTGGCGAAACTACCTACACGTGACTGGTATCGATATCAAACCATGACACCTGCTTATTAATATTACTGGCGAAACTACCTACACGTGACTGGTATCGATATCAAACCATGACACCTGCTTATTAATATTACTGGCGAAACTACCTACACGTGACTGGTATCGATATCAAACCATGACACCTGCTTATTAATATTACTGGCGAAACTACCTACACGTGACTGGTATCGATATCAAACCATGACACCTGCTTAATTAATATTACTGGCGAAACTACCTACACGTGACTGGTATCGATATCAAACCATGACACCTGCTTATTAATATTACTGGCGAAACTACCTACACGTGACTGGTATCGATATCAAACCATGACACCTGCTTATTAATATTACTGGCGAAACTACCTACACGTGACTGGTATCGATATCAAACCATGACACCTGCTTAATTAATATTACTGGCGAAACTACCTACACGTGACTGGTATCGATATCAAACCATGACACCTGCTTATTAATATTACTGGCGAAACTACCTACACGTGACTGGTATCGATATCAAACCATGACACCTGCTTAATTAATATTACTGGCGAAACTACCTACACGTGACTGGTATCGATATCAAACCATGACACCTGCTTATTAATATTACTGGCGAAACTACCTACACGTGACTGGTATCGATATCAAACCATGACACCTGCTTATTAAGCCTTTAACGTTCCCACTGCTGGGACACAGGGCTCCTCTCTGTGAGAGGGAGTGGGCCATAATCCAGTACGCGGCCACAGTGCGGGTTGATGGATACTATACATTATGTCTTCGAATTTTTGGTTCTAGGACATGCTGGTTTTCTCACGATGTTATGCCACCACCGTTTTGAGAGCAGTGGTGATGAAATGAATTACCCAAAATGCCACCCTGGGTTCAAACCTACGACACGCAAATCGGGCCCGTTACCACCACCACCTGCACATTAATCTAATTCCCGTATGACTTGGTTTTCACATTAATTGTTTAATTTAGTTAATCACTATATTCCCAAAAGAGCGTGAAACAATTGAAAACCAAACATCTCCCTTTTTCTGCCTTTGACAACCCGACCTATGCACCCAAAGAAATTCAAAAAGGTAATTGACTTTGGTGGCTTGGATGATGCTATGAAAGCATTGGACTTTTCCCCATTGTACGCCATGAGTGACGCGAATTTAACAGCTACTTATCTGATTGATATTTTAACTAATGTCATTTCTCTTCACACGAGGGTTGTCCCTGTCAGTAACCGTCGCCGTATTATTAAGCCCTGGATCACTCCAGGACTTTTGAGATGCTCAATTAACAGAGACAACCTTCATAAAAAGGTGAAAAAGTATCCGAATGATGAGTCATTACAAATCACGTACAAAAGATACCGCAATTTTTGTAATGACCTATTGAAAAAAATCAGACAAGATTACGAGAAAGAGGAGATTCGTAACGCGAAGCATAATAGTAAAAAGCTTTGGAAAGTCATTAGAAAAATTACTGACACAGACAAACCAAAGCCGCCCGCCCAAGGACTCATAAAAGTTGAAAACCCTCAAGAGTCTGTCAATGAGGTAAATTACTTTTTTTCTAATATTGGCAAATCCCTAGCTGATAGGATAATGGATCATTACGTTCCTAACCCTACCAGTGTCTCAGTCACTCATCCCCATTCAATGGCTTTTCTTCCCACAGATGAAAAGGAGGTAGACTCCCTCATCTCTAACCTAAAAAACACTTGCTCTGAAAGTGTTGACCCCATTTCTGTTCGGTTTCTAAAGCATTACAAGAACTACCTGGTTCCCCCACTTACCCAGTTATTTAATCTTGCATTTTACACAGGCACCTTTCCCTTACCTTTGAAAAAATCACTTGTACATCCTATCCACAAGGCTGGGGACAGAGGCTGTGTCAACAATTATAGGCCGATCTCTATTCTACCTACTCTTTCCAAATTATTGGAACGCCTCATGAACAGCAGACTTACCGAATACCTTGAACGCAATAACCTCTTATCTCAGGGTCAATTTGGGTTCAGGGCTGGGAAATCTTGTGCCGACGCTGTTCATGCTCTGACGGATCATCTTGTTAACGGTCTTGATGGTAAAAAGAAGGCACTTGTCATATTCCTTGACCTGGCCAAAGCGTTTGACACAGTCTCTGTACCCAACCTACTTGACAAGTTGGAAAACATGGGAATCAGGGGTCTGCCACTTAAACTCTTCCAGGACTACTTGTCTGACCGTTTCCAGAGGGTTAAAATAGGTGACTTTGTTAGTGATGATCTACCTGTCACTTTTGGTGTGCCACAGGGAAGTGTGATTGGGCCCTCCCTCTTCCTTGCCTATATTAATGATCTCTGTAACCTACAGCTGCCCCATGGTAAAATCATATCTTTTGCCGATGATACGGCACTACTTTTCACAGCAGATTCATGGGCTGATGTCTACTTTTACGCACAGAAAGGTTTTGATACGGTCCTAGCTTGGTTAAAAAATAATGTCCTTACCCTTAACGTCGACAAAACCAAGTATCTAGCTTTCTCCCTCACAAACAAATGCAATGAATTCATATGCCAGTTCCAGATTAAAGCGCACTCTTGCATTGAATCTAAATTGAACCTTTGCTCCTGTCCTGTTCTACAAAAAACTACCACTATTAAGTACCTTGGAATTATAATAGATAATAATTTAAGCTTCCAGCCACAAATAGATAGTCTAACAGCAAGAATTCGCAAATTAATCTTTCTGTTCAGGGGTCTTCGTCACGTAGCTGACACTGAGGTTATAAGGTGGGTATATTATGCGATGTGTCAGTCCCTTCTGACATACTGCATAGTATCATGGGGGGGGGCTCCCAAATCCAACATTTTGAAATTAGAAAGAGCCCAGCGGGTGGTACTGAAGGTAGCCTGTTTTCTGCCATACATGTTTCCTACTGTTGATCTCTACAAACACTTCAAAGTCCTGTCAGTGAGGCAACTTTTTGTTTTATACACTGTTCTCAAGAAGCACTCCTCCCTAATATTTGATCCCCACTCTATCTCGAGTAAACGCAGAAAATACTCTGTTTGCAATACAGCTAAGGGTCTAAGAACGAGCTTCTCACAAAGATTTTATACATTCCTAGGTTCCCACCTTTATAATAAAATTAATCGCATTACCACTATCTATCACCTAACAAAAAATACCTGTAAGAGTACTCTAGTAGAATGGCTCCTTCAGTTGGATTATAAAGCAACTGAGGAATTACTTACTCATCCAAAATAGTCCGTCCCACTAATTTCCCCACACATCATATTTCACGCATTTTTCACTTCTTTATTGTTTTTTTTTTTAAAGGAGTTTTTGTTTTTTTTCACTTTTGATTTGGTTTTTATTGATTCCATTGTTTTATATTTAATATTGTTGTATATTTTATGCTCAGCTCCTTCACATTTACTATAACACTTCACAACTATAACTAATTATGTTTACATTCCGCGTGGTGGGACCCTGGTGATCTGCTATACAGGTTTTCCTAGTGCAGACACCAGTCTCTCATAAACTTTGTCACGTAATCTTTAAGCTTGTTTTAAATATTTATCATGTTAATGTTTGTGAAGAGAAAATAAATTATTTGAATTTGAATTTGAATTTGAATTTGAAACAATCCTGTGCTCAATGAGTATTGTCCAAATACGAATAACATAAATTCGTTCATTGAGTTCGGCAGTATTTTGTCAACTCTGAGAATTACCGCCTAATTATCAGGAACACATTTGCATGGCAACCGTCGTACCTACGAGTAGGTAAATGAATTTCGGTGAATGTTGTCTAATTAAGTGACAATGCTGTTTTTGTATAATCGCTCAGAATAATTAAATATAGGGAACGAAACTGTGTTGAACTAGGAAAGGGTAGGGAGAGTTGCAAGTAGGTACAACACTATAGGTTTCACTATACATTTCGACAGTAATGCATAGGTAGTCCCTTTCTCGAAGCAGAATGACCAGAATGTAGTATATTATGTGTTTCCTTTATTTAAATAAATACACATAAATTATATTTTTAAATATTAGAATATAAAAAACCGGCCAAGTGCGTGTCGAACCACGCACACACTATCATGGTCCTCATCCAACGCTTTCCATCATGCAAGATCGAGGTCAAGAGCAAGCCTATATTGCATTTTTTTATATAGTGAAGTCGGAAAATAAAAAATAACCAAGTTTGACTGGGATTATTTAATTGTATCGGCGAGCGCTCCAGACAGACCATTAGGCCTTTCACAATGACTATAGCTTATTGTCTTTTTAGACACTTGGATTTTGATGACCTTCATTTTGGTCCAATATCAAAAATTGTTTATCAAAAGGTAAAGTACCTAATATTTTTAGACTGGATGAACAACGAAAATCGATCTTTAAATAACCTATGTAAAAAATGAGAAGGTACTTTAATATATTCTGGTTTAGATCTCTTTGGCCCTTTTACTTGGAGTTCAGATCAAGTACCTATTTTGAAGTACTTATCGTATGATGGATTACATTCATATTATTTAACGTGGAGTTCTAGTTAGGTTCGGAGAGATCTAGAGGGGTAATAATCCTGAAATATGTTGTGGCAGAAATTACACCCGCACTCCTGATACTAATTCTACACTAATCTTTATAAAGAGACAAGGCTTGTATTTTGTTTGTTATGAATAAACTGAAAAATTATAGGACCGATTAAAAAAAACATTGACCTTTAGAGTGCTATATTATCACTGAGTAACATAGGCAAAACTTTATAAAGATATCAGGCGCGCTAAGCCGCTGGTGGAAGTTAGTACATTTTATAAATGCGAAAATAACTCTTTCTGTATGTTAACTTTTCACACCTTGACGAGTGAACGGCTTGCACACGGATAGACCATGGCCTGGGTTAGGCCATAACATTCTTTTTGTCACGGTAGTAGTTGTGGTAGTTCCCTTGGGATAATTTCTGACACCCGTGCGGGCGAAGCCGCGGCAAAAAGCTAGTACTCTACATATCAACGGAAACGCAGAAAAAAGAATCCTACTCGGGGGCCTATAATATGTGTGATGGCAGTAATTTCCCTGACGAGCTCCTTTAGAAACCTCCGAGGACCGACGAGCGCCCGACGAGCTCCATTAGAAACCTCCGAGGACCGACGAGCGCCCGACGAGCTCCTTTAGAAACCTCCGAACACCGACGAGCGCCCGACGAGCTCCTTTAGAAACCTCCGAGGACCGACGAGCGCCCGACGAGCTCCTTTAGAAACCTCCGAGGACCGACGAGCGCCCAACGAGCTCCTTTAGAAACCTCCGAGGACCGACGAGCGCCCGACGAGCTCCTTTAGAAACCTCCGAGGACCGACGAGCGCCCGACGAGCTCCTTTAGAAACCTCCGAGGACCGACGAGCGCCCGACGAGCTCCTTTAGAAACCTCCGAGGACCGACGAGCGCCCGACGAGCTCCTTTAGAAACCTCCGAGGACCGACGAGCGCCCGACGAGCTCCTTTAGAAACCTCCGAGGACCGACGAGCGCCCGACGAGCTCCTTTAGAAACCTCCGAGGACCGACGAGCGCCCGACGAGCTCCTTTAGAAACCTCCGAGGACCGACGAGCGCTCGACGAGCTCCCTTAGCTCCTTTAGTACCTGTTATTATCCAAGAGGATTCGAGCTGATATTTTCTTCCCCACCAACCTTACGAGCTAGCACGACTTCAAACATACATTTAATACACCAGGATATCATAAAAGACTTGTTGTATACTAAACATTTTGTATATGAGATACTTTTACGCGCTCATATAAAAAGGTTTTTGTGTCAGCTGTAAAACGTATGGAAGGATGAGGGAATCTTTCATATTATGCGAATATTTTCACTGAAACGACCTTGAAAAGGTCTTAAAAGAATCCGTACAGCGGAGTTATTTATAATAAGTCTTTATCTTCACGGAAGCTTTGAAGGATATTTTTTTTAAAGTAATATAATATTTTGCTCGGTATCGGCTTCCCTGTTGGAGGATTTTACACGAGGATAATGTTATTTGATCTTAATAGCATAATTGTTGGGTAATAGTGGTAAGTATACTTAGCTGTAGATTATACTGTTGTCAGATTTTTGGATTCTTGATTGCTTTTAACGTCCGCCATAAATTACCTATTACAAATTGCTAGTTGGCCCTGTGTGGCAATTGCGTACCATACATATGTACAATGGCAATTGATCGCAATTCCTTTTATTTTGACAGTTCAGCCACGTTCAGACCTATGATAAGCAAAAAATTAACTTAAAAACCATAACCAATAATATCAAAATTGAAGAAGTCGATGAATTTAATCTATTAGGTATTACACTGGACACTCATTTAAATTGGAAAAAACACGTAGACAAAATTAAAACAAAACTATCACAATTTTCATATTATGCGATTATGGTCTTAGTGTACTCAAATCAAACACAAAAAAAAACTGTGCTCTTACTGCATATTATGCGTATGCCTACGCATGGCTACGTTACGGAATCATCCTGTGGGGGCACAGTGTAGATGCTAAATACCTATTTATTTCCCAAAAGAAATGTCTACGAATAATTTATCACATAAAACCTAGAGATAGCTGCAAACCCCACTTCATCAAGGGAAAAATCCTTACATTACCCTCAATTTATATTCTTGAAATAGCCACATTTGTTAAAAAGAATATACAACTCTTTAATTTTGATAAGAACGACCGCCGCAAAACTAAATTAATTCTACCAGCACCTAGACTAGAGATGTATAAAAATAGCCCAGAATACCGAAGCATCCAAATATATAATAAGTTACCTGAACATATAAGATCCACAAAAACACTGTGCTTATTTAAATTTAGACTTAAGTCATTACTTTTAGGAAAAGGTTATTATAGTATTAACGAGTTTATGGAAGATAAAAAGCTATAATAAAGCACAAATGTTATTTATCTATGTATAGAATGATTTTATTAATGTTACTATATATTTCAAATGTATAAATTAATATAAATTAAATTAAATATGTTTACAAAGAGATTATACATTAGTAGTAATAATAATGAATGTTGTGATATTGATATTTAGTAGATATGCAATATAATGTTAACTTCCAAATATGTATCTAACCTAGATGTAAGTTAAATGTAATAATACTTGCTGCGCCCTAACAGGGTCATGTACTCATAAGTTTTAGCCTAGCCTGTAACTGAGTGTACATTATGCAATAATAATAAATAAATAAATATGAAGCAATGGATTAGAAATTGCCTTCAAAACCCTCGGATTGTGATTGAAAGTGTGTTACGCTATTGGGGTGAGGGTTACGTCATATACTAGTAAATTCATAGTAGTACTCCCAAACGCTATAATTTCACACAATAAAAAACATTACTTGGTTTGAAAAATTTCATGTGCTTGCTAACTAAATCAATACAATGTAAATTGTTGAATTGGCAAAATGGAACCGATTGTGTGTTACGCAATTAGGGTAGGTACCGGACCGGTTTACCATTTTATAAATCCAACAAAGCCCTGTGATATACTTGATAGATTGATTGATTGAAGCACAGGTTAACTTCGCCAATCAATCAATCAATCATTAGCCCCAAAAATACCCGCCTTTCTACATATTATACGCGGCCGTATACGGCACATCCAGTTTTAGAAAATCTTCGGCGTTGTAGAGCGTCGTCTGTCACTCATTCTTAAGTGACAGTCTCTTTCTTTTCCATCCATACATTAATATTAAAATGTGAAAGTAACTCTGTCAGTCTCTCTGATTGTCTGTTATCTTTTCACGCCTTAACGGTTTAACGGATTCCGAAGTTTGGCACACAGATAGACCATGGTTAGGAAGGACAAAGTAGACTTTTTATCCCGGTAATATGTTCCCGTGGGAAATTTCCGAGCTCTACGCGGACGAAGTGCCATACACAGCCATGTACTGTAATTATATTATTATATATATTATATCCAGCTACAGAAACTGAATACTAATCTAGAAATGAGCAGAATGTCTGTGTTTGTCATACAGAAAGTTAGCAGGAGTTGCGTCACCGAGATCCGCAGTTTGTTTGTTTGTAACATTAGAGCACAAATATACACATATTAGACGCGAGTTAGCTTGTCACACACAGACGAAGTTTGATCGCACTTGCTTCATGAATTTATATTGCGACGCAGAGAAAGAGCATTTACGAATGACGATACTTACACACAAATTGACATAAGTATAGCCGTGTTATGTAGAACCGGCAGTGGTAGCCCGCAAAATTCAAATTTTCTTACGTTTTTTGCAACCACTGCGATCCACGGTTAGTAGTTATCCAGTAACTGCGTTTAGGAGGTCAGACATACAATCGCTATAATAATTAGGTATGTTAAATGCGGCGTCCAGTTAGACTGGAAGCCGACCACAGGATAGTTGGGAAAACGCTAGGCAGATGATAATGAGCCAGTTTGATAAACAATTCGTTATTCTGACTACTAAACAAACCATTACTGTCCTACTGCTGGGCTAAGGTATCCCCCATACTTCGCCACTAATCTTTATGTGCTGCCTTTTCCGGCCAAGCAGTCAATCTGCCAAGAGAGAGAGAATGTTTGAAAAATTCGTCTGCTCGACAACATAAATAATGCAATGAATATTGTTAAATTGTCCAAATTAATGGCATTTGGATGGTGAGTGTGTTCAACTCAAAGCATTTATTTCAATTAAACCATTTACAGGGACTTTTGAATTGTCAAGGAATCGGTCAGTCAGAAATATGAAGCTAGTTGCTCATTCCAAAGCGTAGTAGGTAGGTACCTATGGGGAAGAACGGGCAAGAAACTCCACGGACACTCTTTTAAATAAATTGTTACACAATGACCCCGCTGGACCCCAGTCCAATTAAGTATGCGCCCACTAAACCAACGAGGCACTATACTAAAGTCTGGTAGGCACATAGAACTTATAAAGTCTGCTAGGCACATAGAACTTATAAAAACACTTTGAAGTAATAACTGGAGATCGATATTAATTCAATTGGAACTGAGCTCAAGTTAGATGGAACAACTCGCTGATTGAAGATGAAACAAAAATATTTCCGATTCAACTCCGCCGCAAGTTTTATGAGTTACTAAAACTAAGGTTTCAATAAGACGATGGAATTGAAGTTCTGTCACTTTAACTATAGCTATGTTACTGTAGATAGAACAGGAATAGAAAGTTTATTTGCTAAGGAAAGTACCCACCTACTAGTGGCACGAAGGAAATCACCAGTACAAGTATGGTGATTATAGTTAAATTGCAGTTACTCGTTTTGCTAAACCATAAATTATATATTTCGTTAGAATTAAGATTGCTTAACAGTGTTTTTACTTTTAACATCCGGACAAACCTATTGAGGTTTTTGTGATGTTTCTGTTTATATTTTATTTTATTCCTTAATTAATAAACAATAAAAAACAAAAACTTTTGCGGCATTCAAGGAATTATACAGATTATCATACAGAATTTGAAGAAGATAATATTATGAATTATTACCCGGGCGACCGAGCTCTGCTCTGGTGAAAATATAATGCTTATAATACATACTAATTCCATGCTGCCATGATAGTAGGTACTTACTAACTCCGAGCTGCGATGGTAGTAGATACTTACTAATTCCATGGTGCTATGTCGTTGTTGGGCGCCCGAGCTCGGCTCCGAGACCTCGTTAGATCGACTTTTCGCCCCCGTTAACCCCTTTATTGTGACTTCCATCGAAATCGTTAGAGCCATTTTCAAGAACGTGATTACTAATATATATATATATATATTTAAACGAATATTGCTCGTTTAATAGTATAGCATTTTAGGAATGACATGAAAAAAAAAGAAGTGAATTTAAGCGTGATAGTTGACAGGAGAGAATGGAAGAAGACAACGTGTTGCGCCGACCCCACGTACCGTGCGACAACGGCAGGAAGAAGATTATTCGAAGAAGATAATTCTTCTTCATGATACTGGCCTCCAGGTAGTTTGTGAGACATCTCCTTGTTGGGGTACTTCTTGATCTCGACAGGCATACACTGTCCTCCCATCTGTAATTTGAAAACATACCAAAACAAAATTAATTTGCAATTATTTTTAAAAGAGCAGGTTACCGTGGAGTTTCTTGCCGGCTCTTTTCCAGAGGAAACGACCAGTTTTACGTGACGTTTCATAAGTGCCCATGTAGGTTTGTGTTTTTTTTTTTCCCTAACTATTGTACGAGTGCACTTACCTAAACTCGAACAGTACCTAACCTTTTGTTTCTGCGACGCACGAAGTACATCCTGAGTTTGTAACCTACTCGCACTATTTTGACCTGTATGCACTTCTAATACGAATTTTAATGGTTAAGTTCATAACACACATTGAAGATAATATACAATAGGTGGCAGGGACATTGACGCGAAAACTGTTCGTTTACTTCGTTACCATGGATTCAGTACATGATACTGAATCCATGGTAACAGTTTTCGCGTCGATGTCCCTGCCACTCTGTATATAGCGCTTAAAAATCCTTTAAAAATCCTTGGTGAAGGTAAAATATATATTATCTTCACTGTGTGTGGTGGTCCATTAAATTGTACGATGAGCGTTATGTCAAATTTAATAGGTATTTTATATTATCTTCACAGTGTGTGACGACCTTTAGGCTATCTATTTCTCATCAAAAACTTCCACACCAAAAACCGGCAATTCTTTCCCAACCTACAGATAATTCCATCAGCACTTGTATTCAACCCTTCCCCACCTGACCTCAACCCTAGATCACCGGAACCCATAAATCTCCCCGGCGGGGTATAAATTTGTTTTTTTTTCATTACCACCCCCGTACATTTCATTACGGGGCGTGGAGGGGAGGGTAATTTATAGCACTCAGTTTGTTGGCAAAAAACGGTTAATTACGTATATAGGGGATGAAGGAAGACCTCGTTTGAGAATTGACCTTGTGACTTTCTTATATGGATATCAACGTGTATCTACGCTGCATTGTGAAAGCCTCCCTAAGTTACAAGTTTGGAAAAGCCTGATGGGCCGTCGGCCCTGTTAACAAACATTTAGTACAGAGTAATCAGTCTATAACGTTACCACTGCTGGGATACAGGCATCCGTTCTGTGAGAGGGTCTTGTGGGCCGTAATCCACCACGCGGGAACAGTGCGGGTTGGTGGATATCACATGAATTCGAATGTCTGGTTCTAGGACATGCCGTTTTCCTCAAGATGTTTTCCTTCTCCTTATTGAGAACTCACAGTGGCAATGAAATATATGAAACAAAGAACTGGGTTCGAACCGGCGCGCGGCGGCCGCGTTAGTGAGGGCCGTTACCACACTGGGCCACCACCACTACTAGCAACCATGCTGAGTGGCTAATTATTTCACCTCGGCATTGGCTATTCTTGGTTACCCTGTTAGGAGAGCAGAACAACTTTAACTGCCACTTCATAAAGGTTGGTCTTCTTAAAAAAATTGTTTCAATCTATGTCATTGATCCATCTCCTACGTCTAACACATTCTATTATTGAACACAGGTCATTCAAAAGTGGCACTTCAACACTTCAACTTCAACCGCAATACTGCTAATAAAAGAACTGACCTTCGTAACTAACAAGCAAAATACCGTTCATCAGAAAAAACGTAGTCAATACCACACTCTTTGTAACAAAGGAAAGTGTCAACGCTTTTCTCTTTGAATTAATTATTGTAGTCACGCGGACTAATTAACGAGATTATCCTCTGTTCTTCTCAGCACCCATACTCTGCTCGATCCATAACGACAGCTTCGCGAAACTCCTTAATCAAAATACATTGAACGCTGGCTGCGCGGGAAACGGAGCGTGGCGCAATAAAAACAAGAAAGGGATGAAAAATAATGGCAAAGAAACGAATGGAGCGAGAATATCTGAGTAATTGTTGCATGGAAAGATCTCTAACGAGCACCTCGGGTAATAAAAAGGTTTGTGGGGCCACGAGGCGAACGATTGTTGAGTAAGACCGGGAGGATTTTTTGTTGTTGTTTTTGTTTGAGTTTGACAATGGTGGTGGTGAAATTGAGACAGTTTTAATGAAGATGCGGCTCTATTGTCACAATAATTTCATCAAGTTATAGCGCGGCTGATGAGCAAGCCTTTAGAAGAAAGAAATGACAAATAAAGAACCGTCGCTGGCTTCTTTTGAATCAGCTTATTATACTGGATGAAAATATAAAAGCTATGGAGGCGTAATATCTACATTGATTTAAATTAATTTATCACATCCGTTTAAATAAAAAATGCAGTGAAAAAATCCTTTCTATATTCTTTCTGCGATTCATTAAAAAAAAATCCTCGCTCGCCGCATGGCCGCGACACAAAAAAGATAAAATTTTACAAATAAAAATGGCGTTGGTTTATGAAAATAAAAAGCACGCCATTCATTATCGGGCGCACTTGCATTGCATGGCTCATTTATTAAGTTCTGTGCAAGCATAGGGGTGGCGGTCCCGGGATCCCGGGGTTTAATAATAATAATTTAATTTCTTTATTTCGCAAAACAATTGAACAATAACACTAGTAACGCTAAGAGGTGTGTTATCAGTTTTTTTTTTTTTTTTTTTCAAAACTAGCGTAATTTGAACTCTGGTACTCAAAGTAAGATCTAACTTGTGTTATGAGTACCAGTGTTCCAACAAAAGTTATTACACAAAGGTACACAGGTTCCCACGAGGGACAGCAGGGGCATTAGTGCAGTTTCATTGTCACAGAGAAATGAAGTAAAAAAGAATATAAAACAGTAAAATTATACAGAAAATAAAACGGACAACGTATGTAAGTGTGGAGGGTGAGTGAATGTTTAGGGATGTGTAATGTATGTAAATGTAATTTATGTATGTGTAGTGTATGTATGTGTAATGTCGTAAGTTTAAAATAATTAGACTTGAATGAGAAATTGTGTATAAGTTACAGTGAGTGACTAAATAGATATCTTAAGCAGATGTTCGGTGTCTTCGTAATTAAGTTTTTGTAGCCATCCTTGAACACTTTTCTTACATTCGAACCTAGTCATTGGATAAATGTTGCAGTTTTTGTTTACGATATTGTACAGGTGGTTGCTTATAATATTGTAGTGACGTTGAGCAAGAGCTGTTCTGGAGTATTGGTTGGTACAGATTATGCAATGTGTGTGTTTATAAGAAATAAGCATAGCTTAGCTTTTATTATAAGATACAAATAGATCTTCAAATAAATAAATTAATTAAATTCATTTACTGACAGACAACACAGTCTAGATCGATGGGTCTAGAAGCATGCAATTTTGCACAAGTATTCCATAGAGGTATGACGAAAGTGAGCACAAAGAAAGGATTTTTTTAAATCCACCCCCTAAAGGGGTTAAATAGGGAGTGAAAGTTTGTATGTAAGTTCGTTGTATTTGTCAGTGCTTGAAGGTAAATAATATTGGATAGTCAGCTTTTGTTTTATGTGGTGACAAACACTTTGCCTTTTTATTATTTTCTGTTTGAAGTCTTTGACAATAATAAGGCGACCTATATAGGTCCAGGTATACATATACAGTAGATCCCAAAGTCAAAGTCAAAACATTTATTTCAAATAGGCACATAAAAGGCACTGTTGAACGTCAAAATTTACAAGACAATAGAATTGATTTTAGTTGACCCTTCCAAAAGGTAGTTCCGTATTGAGGAGAATGGGCAAGAAACTCCACCTTTACACTTTTAAACTGTTTTACAATATTATGTATATGTACATTAATTATATCATTATTAACATGTGAAGATGATGTACCTAGAATAAAATTACGAGTACTATACAACAACAGGTCAAAACAATTAAAAATGAAACTGTTCAAGAAGAAACCATAGTCATTATTGTTAAAATTGAAAAGTTGATGTCAAGCTCGATAGATGGCGTTGGCGTCGAAATAGATCTCGCTATGGTTTCGTTACGACGATTTAGTTAGGGTCTTGCAATTTAAATTAAATATACCAGCTTAGATCAAAACACAATTGTGGTTTTATTTTCAACCCCAATAGTTCAATAGTTCAAATCATTACCAGCTCGGTAATAAACATTGGTCCTACGACCCGGATCAGACCCAAAGTCTGAACTTTTTTAAGTTAGCGGTGCCAAGTTTGGACCGCACCCCAGTGTACTCGCAGTGGATCGCTGTGCAACAGGAGTACCGGGCATCCCGCAGAGGCAGCAACAGCTTCGTCCAGCAAGGTGGACGAGCTCAGCCACTGTGGAATTTTTAGTTCAACGTGACGCCACAGAGGGCGCCACTAATTCATCACAGAAGACCAGTGTTCGGGTTTAGGCGGCAGCTTCGTTCATCAAGGTGAACGTGATCGACGTCTACAACCGGCAGTTGAAGTTCAAAGTGACGCAACAGAGGGCGCCACTAGTGCAGTACGAGTTCAAACTACGTCCAAAGTGTGAGTGAAGTGCAAACGTGAGTACAATTTAATAAATAATAGTAGCAGTGATTAAGAAGATTTTGCCAAGCAATTATGAACTTTATTTTAAAGAAGATTTTACTTTAATATTTTGAAAAACATTTAGACTTAGCTTTAAAATTGTGCATGTTAGGACTTAGAATAGTTTCATAAAAAACGGTGGAACGGGGAACCTATGCCCGATTTCAACCGGTGTTTGGTTAAAAAAAACACTTGTTAAATTTTTCGCTTTTATTGAGACTTAGAAAAAATTCAGTACATTTTGTTTAGTAACAAACTTGTAAGTTTTACGTCTCAATCTAGGTTTTGTTTTATAAGGTTAAGTTGGAGTTGTTAACATAATAGTTTGACTGAACTTTACATTGTTTATTAATCTATCAGTTTTGAACTCTGAATATTATTGTCGTTGTTCATGATGGAAGGTCAAATAAATATATTGAAAGACTTTCAAAATGTTATACAAAAGGCTTTCACCAATTTTAAGAAAAGTCCAAAAGATAGACTGACAGTTGAATATATAGAGACAAGGCTTGAATTATTAGAAAATGATTGGTCTTCATTTAAGGAAACCAAATCTCAACTTTATGGACGTTTTAAGATAGAAGACATAGGTCAAAAGGTGATCGATATATACGATTCCACCGAAGATACATATATATCATGTAAATGTCTGATGAAATCAACGTTAAATAAGATTAATCCTAGGGAACCATTACCACAAAACAGCGGATCTAATAATAGTAATTCTTCCAAGCCATCCAATTCATTTGTAAAGTTGCCCAAGATCACAATTCCCAATTTTTCTGGCAAATACAGTGAATGGACAGCCTTTCACGATCTTTTTAAGTCGCTTGTACATAATAACACATCGTTAGATAATGCAAAAACTGCACTATCTTAAAGGCCACCTCACTGGTGAAGCCGAGCAGTTGATTAGGTATACACCAATCACAGATGCCAACTACAGCGAATGTTGGTCTCAGTTAGAAAAGCGCTATGCTAATAAAAAGTACCTAGTAAATTGTATTTTAAAAAGGTTGTTCAGCCAGAAACGACTGAATGTAGAATCAGCTACCGCATTAAAGGAGCTGTTAGATACCACGAGTGACTGCCTTAATGCGCTTAAAAATCTGAACATCAATGTGAGCACATGGGACGTTATCATCATCCATATAGTAACGTTCAAATTGGATACTGAAACACGAAAACAATGGGAATTAAGCAGTTCTAACGATTCTAGCAACGAGTTGCCTACATTTGAGGAACTTAAGATATTTATTGAAAGTCGTTTCCGCGCCTTGGAATTTATAGAGCCAAGGAAGGCCGTACCTCACCAGGCCAGTAATAGTTCACAGGTTCATAATTCAAAGGCAATGCTAGCCACAAAGTCATTCAATATGCGTTGCGAATTTTGCTCGGAAGTCCACAAGCTCTGTTTCTGCAAGCAATTTGCAAAACAGCCCACAGAAAGTAGACGCGAATTTGTAGCAAAAAATAAAATCTGTTTTAACTGTCTAGGCAGCAATCATAGAGTATACGACTGTAAAAAACAGACCGTCTGTAAAGTTTGCAACAAACGTCACCATTCTTTGCTGCACCCTAATGGAGAACCTCAAGGAGAGAAGGAAACCCGAGATGCTACCGTAAAGACGGCTACGGATAATACTAGTTCTTCAACTAGTGATAATCCGATAGTCGCATGCTTGTCTACGGGCAAGGTCTTCAAACCCACACAGGTTTTATTAGCCACAGCGTTAATAAAAGCAGAGTCCAAGACGAGTGAATTTCAAACAGTTCGAGCATTACTTGACCAAGGTTCACAGGCTTGTTTTATTACAGAGGCCACAGTTCAACTTCTTAGACTGAAGAAAATACCAGTTAGAGGTCTCGTTTCAGGCTTAGGTGATGATAGATCAACCATTGCGAAGCACATGGTAAACCTGACAATTGAGTCAACAATTGATCTCGATTTTCAACTTAAAATAAACGCCTATGTTTTGAGTAAGATCACCTCATACTTGCCTGAGAGAAGTGTAAACACAAGTTCATTGGATTGGATTGCCATCAACAATCTGTATCTAGCAGATCCCAATTTTAACACACCCAATAGAATAGATATTCTTTTGGGTGCAGATGCTTACTGCTACATTCTGAAGGAAGGTATAGTCAAGAGTCCATCTGGTACTCTCATCGCACAGAGCACCACTTTAGGGTGGGTCCTTTCAGGTGTAGCCAATCAAAATAGTGAGAGTTCAAAGCATCACACAAAAAATATAAAGGTGCATTGTGCACAGTTCAATGAAGATGACATTTTAAAGAAATTTTGGGAGATCGAAGAACAAGTTAGTACGAAGAAACTACTTAATCCAGAAGAGCAAAGGTGTGAAGAATTCTATATTAAAACGACTAAGAGAGATGATACAGGCAGGTACATTGTACGATTACCATTCCGAGATGAAGAACCTGCTTGTAAGGCCGGACGTTCACGTGATATAGCTGAAACAAGATTTAAATCATTAGAAAAAAGACTAAGTAGGGATACAGATTTAAAAGAAAAATATATAGAGGTAATTAATGAATACTTACAATTAGGACACATGAGACCTGTAAAAGATGAAAATAGTACTAGAGATGAAGCCGTTTACCTACCACACCACGCGGTGATAAGAAATGACAAGATCACGACTAAGGTTCGTGTTGTTTTTAACGCCTCGGAAAAGAATAAAAAAGGAGTTTCACTAAACGACACTCTAATGGTAGGACCAACACTGCAAGCAGATTTGAGACACACTGTTTTGAGATGGAGAATGCATTCTATAGGTATAGTTGCGGACATAATTAAAATGTATCGTCAAGTTAGGATAGCGGATGAAGATGCTGTTTTCCAGCGAATACTCTGGCGAGACAATCCTGAAAAGCCGATCAGAGATTATGAGCTGGTAACTGTAACCTTCGGAACAGCCTCTGCGCCATACCAAGCCGTTAGATCGCTCCATCAGGTCTCATATGATGAAGGAGATAAGTTCCCACTTGCAGCAGACAAAGTGTTAAATTGTTTTTATATGGACGATTTAATGACTGGATGTAATAACATCGAAGATGGTGTAGAAATCTGTAAACAAATGGTAGAATTATTAGAAAAAGGAGGATTTACATTACAGAAATGGAATAGCAACAATCAGCAATTATTAGATACAATAGGCTCTATGGATAGGAGTAAAGAAATTCAGCAAACAGGACAAAAATACATGAGGAATAAGGACAAACAGGACATGATAGTAAAGGAAAAGGAAATAAATAATAAGGACACAGAAATTAAACTAGATAGTACTACAAAAATTTTGGGACTCACCTGGAACCGCCACGAAGATTCCTTTCAGTACGCGGTAAATCTCCCACCGCTGACGACGGCACCTGTAACAAAAAGATCTATAATATCAGACATAGCTCGGTTGTTTGACCCATTAGGATGGTTAGCTCCTAGTGTGGTTGTAGCAAAGGTATTCATCCAGAAGTTATGGCTCGCAGGTGTTAGTTGGGATGAGAAATTAACTACGGAATTAATAACTGAGTGGAGTACTTACCGGAAAGAGTTAAAAATACTTACTAAGGTTCGGATACCTCGTTGGCTCGGGACAAGTTCAACTGATGATCTTGAATTGCAAGGTTTTAGTGACGCCTCAAAAGCTGCATACTCAGCAGTCGTTTACTTGAGGATAATTGATACCACAGGCAAGGTTCATGTTTCATTGCTAGTTGCAAAAACAAGAGTAGCTCCAATCAAACAAGTCAGCATTCCTCGATTAGAGTTATGTGGTGCAGTACTCTTATCAAAGCTATTGACAGAGTCTGCAGAGGTCTTAAATATACCAAAGACGAAGATTTCAGCGTGGACTGACTCGACAGTAGTACTTTCGTGGCTTAATAGCCACCCTAGTAGGTGGAAAACGTTTGTTGCAAATAGGACCGCTGAAATATTGGGTGTAATGAGTTCATCTCAATGGTTTCACGTGTCGACCAAAGAGAACCCAGCAGACTGCGCTTCAAGGGGAATACTTCCTAGTTCATTGGTTAGTAACGACTTATGGTTTTCTGGACCGTCATTCCTGAAAAACAAAATAATTGAGTACAAAAGGCCAAAGGATTTAAAAATAGATTTAGAACAAACAATAAAGGCTCACGCGGCTGTCATGCCAGAGCACGTAGTTATAGAAAATTATTCTAGTCTACGAAAATTAGTTAGAGTAGTTGCATATTGCCGACGCTTTTTAAAGAAGGACAAATACAATAGTAAATATTTGAAGGGTCACGAAATAGAAGCAGCGTTAGAAACCTGTATAAAGAAGACACAAACAGAGATATTTACATTAGAATATACACAGTTAAAAGAAATAGGGTATTTAAATATGAAGTCTAGTAAACTGAAATCACTTTGCCCTTTTCTCGACAATAAGGGTATTATGAGAGTTCGCGGACGACTTGCAAAGTCGGAACTGGACAAAGATTCGAAACATCCAATAGTCCTACCACATGCAAGTCATCTGACTCACCTTATAGTTGCAGATGCGCATGAGAAAACACTGCATGGTGGTCCTCAGTTGCTGTCAAACTTTTTAAGGTCAGCCTACTGGATACTAGGTGCTAGATCTCTAATCCAGCAATATGTACGCAAATGTGTAACTTGTGCAAAACAAAGGGCTAGTGTCAGAAATCAATTGATGGGTGATCTCCCATCAGTCCGATGTACACCAGCAAGACCATTTTTACATAGCGGAGTGGATTATGCGGGACCCATAAGCATAAGAACGACAAAAGGCCGTGGTCATCGTTCATACAAAGGCTATATATGCCTCTTTGTTTGTATGTCCACCCGTGCTATTCACTTAGAGGTCGCTAGTGATATGAGTACACAGGCATTTTTAGCTGCCTTTCGACGATTTGTGTCGAGACGAGGTCACTGTGCTAAATTGTGGAGCGACAACGGCACCAATTTTGTAGGTGCCTCCAGAGAGTTACGACAGTTGGCGTCTATACAGCCAACAATAGCAGAACACCTGGAAACAAACAACACGGAGTGGCACTTTATACCGCCTCATGCTCCCAATTTCGGTGGTCTTTGGGAAGCAGGTGTAAAGTCCACCAAGTTTCACCTTAAAAGGGTAATCGGCGACTCTACACTTACGTATGAGGAAATGTCTACACTCCTCAACCAAGTTGAAGCATGTTTAAATTCGCGACCGATAAGCGTTATTAACTTTGATGATCCTGGTGAACCCCTGCCGTTAACTCCTGGACATTTTCTGATCGGCGAACCGATAGTTAATGTGCCAGATAAAAATTATGCAAGTTCAAATGTAAATTATTTGACTCGGTGGCAATTAGTTCAACGAATGTTTCAGTCTTTTTGGAAACGATGGTCGCAAGAGTATTTGTCAAATCTGATGAATAGGTACAAATGGTCTTCCCAAGTTCCGGAGCCCAATATCGGCGACATTGTTTTGATTAAGGAAGATGATTTACCGCCAAGTCGTTGGTTGTTGGGACGGGTTGTGGAGAAACACCCCGGTGATGATAACATCACCCGTGTGGTCACATTGCGCACAAAATCCTCTATAATTAAGAGACCAACTTCCAAATTATGTATTTTACCGATAGTTCAATGAATTGTTTATGGTTTTAATTAAGTTTATATAAAACGTCAGTAGATCAAATCTTTAATTTATTAAGAGGAAATGTATATTTACAAAGTTTACCATTTTTTATTGTATACACTTTATAAGTTTATTTTTACGTTGTTTATATCTTTATCGCAAATTTTAACGATAAACTAAGTTTTTACAATTGTTTTAGATAGCAACATTTTAAACTGTTAAAGATTTTTTATTTTTTATTGTATTCCTTAGATTTATGGACTATTTTAGCTTATACTATATACAAAGTGCAAATTTTAGATTTAAATGTAATTTAAGAAGGACATTCCGTCACTAAATGTCCTTGGTGGGCGGTATGTTCAAGAAGAAACCATAGTCATTATTGTTAAAATTGAAAAGTTGATGTCAAGCTCGATAGATGGCGTTGGCGTCGAAATAGATCTCGCTATGGTTTCGTTACGACGATTTAGTTAGGGTCTTGCAATTTAAATTAAATATACCAGCTTAGATCAGAACACAATTGTGGTTTTATTTTCAACCCCAATAGTTCAATAGTTCAAATCATTACCAGCTCGGTAATAAACAGAAACAATGACTAATAAATTAATTATGTGATAGATACATGGTGTTCACATACCAGAACTCTTTTGTACCAAATATGCAATTTATTGGGTACAAGTTAGTATGATAAAGCAAGATGTCTTTTTTAAATTTAAGTTGAAAATGATGAAGTAACAACTTGGCTAGTAACTAAGTTAGTAGAAAGTCTCTCAAATAATTCGCAAAGTAAATTACAATCAATCGTTTACAATTCGATTAAAAGTTTATTCAGAACTGAAATAATAATTGTTCTCTCGGCAAATTAATTAAAATTATAGCTGTATTAAAATCCAATTTCATTTGATTTAAACATCGTCTACGTTTTCATTTACAGTAAGTATTTTATTATCTGTGGTAATACCAGTACGTGATAGGGTACAATATTTAATTATTTAAGCGTTTATACGAGTAACGATATAAGTATTAATATCTTGTAAACATCACGCCTGGATTTCCCGAACGGGTGGGCAGATTGAATTATGTTGAACTCCTATGTGATTGGGGGCGAGCCTATTGCCACCAATCAAGCATAGACGCTGGGCTATTAATGATACATTCCTGATGAAAAACCTAATAATACTTTGCCCGACCTAAATATCTATCCTAGGACTCCATGCTCAGCAGTCTTACATGCGACCACTAGACAAACGAAGCACTCAGTTTTATCATAATTATGTTTTTATTATTCGTTTTAATTAAACCAACGCATTCTTCATCCCTTTCAGAATTAAATATAAAAAGCTACTCTTTTTTCAAGCGATAGTCACTCTTCTTAAATCTCGTAAAGTAAAATAAAACGCCACAACAGTGCCACTTACTTTGACAAATACGGGGCTTGCTCCAATCCCGGGCGATAATAAACTTATCCCGTATTTTATGACGGCCCCGCCTCATCGCCGTCCCGGCACGACACGGGGGCGACACGGGGCCGATCCCGGACTCTGGTGACTCTAATGGGCTCCATTTGTGGAACACTTCGTTTCACTTATGACTGCGGGAATTACTGTGCTCGTGGCTTATTTTAGTTGAAAGATTTTTTAAGTTGTCTCTGTTGTTGATATTAATTGTTGTGTTTCTACAGCATTGTGTTTATCATTAACAGTTATAATTTATTACTTAATTAGCTTTTAAAATTAAAATAAAACTGGATTCAACCTGCCTAGCCTTTTCCCAACTATATTAAGGTCGGCTTGCAGTCTATCCGGATGCAGCTGAATACCAGTATTTTACATGTTGTGACTGCCTATCTGACCTCCACGAACCAGTAACTGGGTAATACGATACACCTCGGTAAGACTGGTTGTCAGACTTTCGAGCTTCTGACGACGTGTAACGACTGTCAAAGATCCACGAACATCCGAGACCAACGACTTAACGTGCTTTCAGAGGCACGGAGGAGTCTCAGTAACTAAAGATGGCCACTCATCCACAGACTAACCCCGGTAAGCGTAGCTTAACCTGATGAATTGACCCGTGCGGCAGTTATTAGTTAGCTTCGAGCTCCTCTTCTAAAAAGAAAACTGGATTAATGTGTGTTTATGACATTTTCCATTATCATTACTGCTTACTGCAATACCTATCAAAATAAACAAACACATAATTATCTAAAATGTACTAATTTAAAATAAATAAGTCCCGTAATTTATTAACATCCCGTGCTTTACTGTGGGGAACAGCACTAGTGGAAAATAGTGGCCATACAAATTTATTTGAAAACCTAGTCTCAAACAATGATATAAAAACAATTAATGATTTTTACGTCTAGAGAATTAATTAGATGAAACTGTAATTATTCATATTGCCAATATCTTAATTGATTTTTAGTAATAAATGAAAATAAAGTTTTTTAACAATAAAAGGAAAGTTTATTACTTATAATGATTTCTCATCTTAGCAGTTAAAATAGTAACTGTGGAGTTTCTTGCCGGCTCTTCTCCATAGGAAACGACCAGTTGGAACCGTGCACCTAGCTTCTGACGTTTCTTAAGTGATGTAGGTTTATGTGAAATAAAATAATTCAAGTTTGCAAGTTTTGACGTGGACAGAGCCAAGGCTACTATATACAGCTGGTATTTCAATTAATTTAATTGCGAAATGTCAAGAACTTTGAATTTAATTAATTTAGCTCATGGTTTGTTTATGTTGACGGCCGTGTAAATGCTAAGTGATTGTGATTTATGAACTAGAAATACTTTCAGACTATTATGAAATGATGAGCCTGGTTAAATTAGATTACCAATACAGATATTTTGAGGAGGTTATTTAGTTTTGTTGTTAGTCTTTTAAATAATTCACTCTTGTTAGTGTGAATCTAAGGAAAACCGTTTCAAATGGACAGTTTATCGTTTATCGGTGGTATGAATTTGAAGTTGAGGTGTTATTGATTGATTAATTAAGTAGATTGATTTTATTTTTCGTTTGTTTTTATTATTTTAATATAAAAAATTACCTTCAAATTAAAAGTTTCAGCGATAGACCAATAATTTTGTATGTAAAAATATATTTTCATGAAAAAATTCTACCCCAAATGCTTCTATTCTGTTCACGATCGTTATTATGTCAAATAACAAAAATAAATCGACGAGACAAAAAGGACAGCCTGACGTTTTGTATGAATATTAAAATTGTCCCAGATTTTCGCTGTTGTTGATGAACTTAATATAAGCTTGATAGTTTTTATTTAATAATTTAGCGGTTATCCACAATGTGAAAGTGAATGTGATAAATGTGATGTAAGCGTGTGTGTGTGAGTGTAGCGCGCTTTTAATCAGCGACGCGCCAATTTCGCGTGTGATTCCCGCAAGTTCAATGTTATTACTTCTGGAATCTAGTCGCCAACTTAGGTACCTATTGCTTTATCTGACAAAGTAAATGGTAGTATACCATTACAAAATCCTTATTTATCGAGATATTTTCATAATCGAGTTTAATAAAAGTCGAATAAAAAATGTCTTCCGAAACTATTCGAGCCATTTGAAAAAAAAAAACTTTACCAAGTAAGGTTTGTTTTTTTTTACCATTTATTAAATTCAAAGATTGTACAGTCAACCGCACGTCAGTGGTAACAGTTTAACCTCCAGCTGGTCTAGCTAAGAGGCCAGCTTATACTGGTTCCGTTACCACAGACATGCGGAAAAAAAAAAGGCTATTAGCCATATTACTTTGCCCTGAACAAGGCCACTAAAAACTCCACGCTTATTAAATTTTTAATAGAAAATCCTTTCTAATGAATAGTGCTAACTAGCCAGTGATGTAATTGCATCTTTTCTCTTGCAGGTAAGTGTTCGTCTGAATCTCGGGGTTAGGATGAATATTTATGAGGCCTGCTAGCCCCCTAGCCAGGTGGCTTGCTGACCTGGTTCTGAAGGTAATTGTAAGCTGAGGAGTGATTTAGTGAGGGCCAGGTGGCTGGCGATTATCATGTGAGTACCTTATTGTTATTTTAGTTTGTGTTTATAAATAGTTTCATAGAAATAAAATGTGTCTTAGGGGTAGCATTTTAAACTATTATCACACCTCATATTTCTGCATTATTTAGTTTGCCATGATTGGTGTCAACTACGGTTCTTATGAGTTATTAATCTTTGAGAAAAGTGTTTTCACAAAAGTTAAACAAACAGATGAATACCCGTTCTGGGATTTAAAACCCACCCGTGTTCCTTCCGTTGCCTGTGTGCCGGGGCCGCGATATCCCTTTCGGACTTTCTGGGATCCTCTTGCATGCTGAAATACCGTAATGTGCACATACTTAAGACTGATTGTTTTAAAACTGTCTAAATTAATAAAAGAACAACATAATTTTTAAGTTAATTAGTTTTTTATTTATATTTACTTAAGTTATAATCAGAGATCGGAATAGGTAGAGTATATTTGCCTAAACGTCAAGGATGTAAGTAACATAGAGTTGATAATACCGGCTTCTGAATTCCCGGAATAATAATCCAGAAAACAATATTTTGATTTTAAAGACTGGCCGTGTAGTTTCTCGTCCGTTTTTTTCCATAGGTAGCAACTACGCTTTGAAATGGGCAACTAGCTTCGTCTTTCTGACACGCATTTTAGGTTGGGGAGTGGGGCGACCCCCACTCCCCAACCTAAAATGCGTGTCCAATATTTTTTTATAATCTCAAAGACGAACTAAAAAAAAATATCAGTCTTCCTCCCTATTGTCAGAAAGACGAAGCTAGTTGCCCATTTCAAAGCGTAGTTGCTACCTATGGAAAAAAACGGACGAGAAACTACACGGCCAGTCTATAAAATCAAAATATTGTTTTCTGGATTATTATTCCGGGAATTCAGAAGCCGGTATTATCAACTCTATGTTACTTACATCCTTGACGTTTAGGCAAATATACTCTACCTATTCCGATCTCTGGTTATAATACAATTTTTAAGAAAATTACGAATTTTCCTTTAATGAAATCGATTAAAAATAAGTAAGCAACTGTTAACCAATGCTCTTGTTCCCAAATCATTGACTAGAAAGAATAACAAACTCCTTTACTAAGACCGGTAGCCCGAGTCCCCAATCCGGCAGTAATCCAGCGGTTAATATTCCGACCTCGTCCCGGATAAACACTCGTTATAATCTATTCATTAGCACAAACCGATTACACAGACTTCAATTACAGACTACAGACTATCCCTTGCTTTTATAGCTTGTTATTGGCTGGTTAACAGGAAACAGTTAACAGGAAACGGGTTCGGGATTCGTTCTTAGTGCATACTTGCGGCTCGTAGTAACATCGTCTTAAGATAACTTTCTATAAGTTGTGAGGTAAGACAAAGTGAATATGGTTTTGTTTTATCTGCTTTATTGTAAGCAAATCCCTAAACAAGTCACACCACTAGGGTATCACTCGTCGCCCGCACCTCTGACTTTTCGGATTCATGAGCGTAGTGTATAATTATCACTTACTTAAAAAACGGTGAAGGTAAACCGACATGCCTGAGAGATATTTCTTGACGGCATGTGAAGCCAAGTCAGAGGCCCATGGGCGGCATAAAAACTCTGACAACAGGTTTGTCTGAAAACACTAATCACACGAAAAAGAAGATATGAGTACGTAGACACATAACTCATGGACAGGAAAGTCTTTTCTTTAGCAGAAACCAGTACCTACGGTTGACGATGAGGATGAAGTCTAAAATGGTCCTACATTAACAATATTATTATTATTAATTTTATTTATTCAGACAAAGTCCATAATTGTTAGTCACAAAAATTTTCTTACAAACTATGTTAGTACAGACATATTACAAAAAGGTAGATAGGTACATACAAAGTGAGTAGTCATGAAACCTCTCGCTCGAGTTCAGGATAGATTGCTACGCTACCTGGCCAGAATCCGAACAAAAGCCTTCACGACTGCCGAGTCATAGTTTTCAGCAATTACTTGAAGGATACTGTCAGTACTACCCCGCACTCTGCTTAGTAGGGAGGCGGTTCACTTGCGCATTATAGCATGGAACTACCGAGCCTCCACAAACATACCCGAAGTGCTACAAAAGCGGGGCATCCCTAGCAGCATCCTGAATCCATTATTATACTGGACACGCAAGGCACTGATCGACCCTTGAGTACTGCTGACCCACAGTCTACTCGTGTCAAAAGTTTGGCAGTAAGCTTTAAAAAGTGTAATCTTTACCTGTTTACTGCAGCGAGCGAACCTGCGTGCCAGCATATTACTTTTAAGCGCCGATGCCCTGCGCTCCCTTTCAATGTCGACTTGGTCATCAAGATCCTCAGTGACATAGTGACCTATGTATTTGAACTGGCCCCGAGACCCGTTTTAGCTCAACACCATTCAGTTTTATGGCGGGCACACTAGGCGGACACTTGCCAGAGGCCTTGAAGACCAAGAATTCACTTTTTTTTAGTTATACAAAATACTATGTTTATGGGCATACTTTTCACAGACCTGTAAGAGCTGCATTATTGTCTGCCTATGTGACATTATTGGTCAAGTTGGCGTTCCAGTAGTGGAAGATCCGTTGCACCTGTGCATGCACGCCCGTTTTTTTAAGTTTAGACCATAGCAAGTCATATGACTCTAGGTCAAAAGCCTTTGAAAGGTCAAGGAAACATGCATACACAGGTGTACGCCGCTCCGTTTAGTATTGCACGGTGTGCTTGAGGCTCAGAATGGGGCTTTCATTAGGAAGTCAAACTGCACATCATGAATGATGAGATGCTTCTCAAGTCCTAGTCAAGCACAGCATCCAGCACCTTAGCTACTACTGTCGCCAATGAAATGGCCTGTAATTGTCATTGTCGGATAAAACACCTGTTTTATTTGGACAATGGGAACAATAATAGTTCGCAAGAGGAAATATAATAGATTACAATATTGTAATGCTTTTGAGGTACCTATCACTATTTTACTATTACAAAAATCCTTTTCTTTTTAACCATCACACCAAAAATCTTTTCTAAACACAAACTTTCTGACCATCTAAAAATCCATTTCATCTCCAAGAACCGTGCGGTTTCTCCCATTAACCCCGGTCCATTCTCGACTATTTCAATATAACTTGTGTGGATACCTTAAAAGCTTCACAAATTGTTGAGATTGAGCCTGTGAACGGTGTTAGGGCCTGATGCAATTACAGCCATCTGCCAAGATATTAATTTTGTTGACGTATTTGATAATTCTTTTGATATAAATTTTAGATAAGGATGTTTTTAAATGAATTATAATTATTTTAGCAATTCCTCTTCGATAATGTGGCAGTATGCAGACTAGATAAATACAATCCCTAATTTAAAAAAGTTTTTTTTTGTTTAATTGGTAATTTTCCTTTTAGATATCTGGGATTTCATTAATTAATATCTACTTTTAGGTTTATGTTATGACAATACTGTATTCCCGATAGTTCAGTGTGATACAAGGCACGTGTATGCCATTACGAAATTACAACACCGGGATATTTTAATATTCAATTCTAGACAGATACTGAAGCAGAATTGATTGAGACAATGATTGAGTATCAGTTTAAAATAACCATAACCTTTAAATTTTGATATTTTGATAACCCATCACTGCCAATCTCCGCAAAAACAACAGAAATTTCCCCCCACTTAACCCTCAACCGAAAACTTTCTTCAAAACACGACTAAGATAGCACCCCCCCCCCCCTCAAATAGCCGCAGAGTTGAGATATATGTATAAGTTCCTCAAGTGCCATTAGGGGAGGATCGTGGCCTGAATGGCGATATTACTTCAATTACAGACGGCTATAATTGGAGACCTTCAGTTCAGATTAATCCCTCAACAGGATCTAGACTGCGGCATGATCGAGGTGGAAGCAGAATGACCAGCTCGGACATTAATAAAGTAGACAATCACAAAATACAATCAGATAATTATTAGTTATAATAAGGAATAAACCCCCAACCTTTTATGCCAATCCACTTTGTGGTGATGCAAGCACAACTATTATAGAAAACATTCTGAAAGTCTATTACTGTCTCCTGCTGCTACTTCTTTATTAACCATCGGACTACCTGATCCATACCTGGTAAGGTCTGATTCTCATAACTCCACTGCAATAGATAAAAACTCGCTAGACCAGTTCCCATTTTTAGGATGTCAGATGAAAATCTGCCGTATAAGCAGAATGTTAGATAATTTGCAAGCTGATACTGTTACTGACTTTATTGGTTATGTGTGGTGGTACTCCTATACTCGCGAATGTGCACAAAGCAGCTGTATGTAAGGATTTCAGCTCGTGGCATTCCGTGTCTCTGCCATCTTGTAAAAAGGTTTATATCGTTTGCAGCTGTGCAGACAGTAGACAGTAGACCTTCTACATTTATCACGGTTATGTCCTGACGCTGTAGTTGGCTGTTTATTCATGTGGTGTTCAAGTTTATTATGGTAACGAGAGCTTGTTCGAGTGATATGGATGAGTCCCTAGGACAAGCTTAGGGTCAAAACTTGCTTTTGAGGCTGGAATATTATGATGACTCCTTACTACTTAATGATTCATAATGATTAGTAGATGTTAATTTTTTTGCCGTATAAAATTATGATGATAAAATCTGCCAAATTATATTTTCATGCCTACATGTATCTTTGTAAAGCAAATGGATATAATATCTAGACGTGAATTACCTACGAGATAATGCAAGGAAATAAAATTGAGGAAATCAAAATATTCCTGCACCCCAAAATTGATGCAGTTAACGGAGTAGAAAAACTTCCAATCCCACAGGTTTATAATACATTTCGTACCAAAACAAATGAGCCATACTCAAGGGTCTCTTCTGCATCAATAAAGCCTCGTATTTATGTGTCTGTCGGTAATCGGGACGGTTTCTTTAGTTTTTTCTCTGTGCGTTCATTAGGAATAGTTTGTGGGCCGTTAGGTTCACGTGGGCACAGGTAGAGGCCCGATAATTGTATAAATTGAGGGTATGTTGTAGGTTTTTATTCGGTTCAATTTGTTTGTTGGTGTAGTGTATGTGATTGGGATCTAAGGGTATGGTTTAAGTGACGGTAGTGGAGATGAAAGTTTACCGATAGCTCCGCTTTCTACCTTGCTTGCGTGGTAACTTCGGCTTCACTCATGAAGTGGGGCTATTTATTATGTGGTAGGTTGCAGCCTAATAATGTAGGTGATAAAATGCTAATTGTGATGACTCGGAATTATTTCTTTGCAGTAAATCGTTGTTAGTCGTATTTAGCTTCAATGCATGAAATGCTTGTAAAATACGTATTGTACAACAAACTTGGCAAACAGATAATTTGGTGATCCTCTCATTATCCCATATTCCTTTTTTTTATCGAAAAAAGACGGTGTGGTTAATTTATTTGTTTAAGAATCATGTATCACGCCTGATTGTGGAATCGCGGGGTTAGGCAGAGGAGGTACTCCCACATTTCGCCGTTATTCGGAATCTCATCATCATTAGTTTGGCCTCGTCATAATTTAATTGAGGCCGGCGCAACATGTCTTCTTCATACATACTTCTCTCAAACTCAAAGCATTTATTTCAAATTATCCATTTACAGGCACTTTTGAATTGTCAAGGAGTCGGTCAGTCAGAAAGATGAAGGTAGTTGCCCATTCCAAAGCGTAGTACTTATGTACCTATGGAGAAGAACGGGAAATAAACTCCACGGACACTCTTTTAAATCAACATAATTACAAAATTTTGGTTACATCATTCATGTTGAAATTATACATGTGAGAACAATGTAGAAAGACGTGCACGTTAAAAGCGTGCGTAATAAAAAGATAAAAACAATTCAAAAATTTAAATAAATAAACATAAGCCATGGCAGCTGACCAGTCCCAACTGACGGCGCCCGTTCACGAACATGACGCATGGATCTGCACCATTCAGCTCAACCATTTTGATGGAAACTTAATGATCCAACACACACGCCACCGCGAGCGACACATTTGAGATTTCCTCTATTAGTCGATATTAGTATAGTTTAACGTTCGAAAAGTGCTGATTCTCAGCCTATTTTGAATAAATGACTTTTTGAATTTGAAATTTTTGAGTTATTAAGAATCTATGTACACAAAAATACGTGCTATCATACAATATTCCAAACAAGAAGCTGCACATTGGCGGGACAACGCAGCTACTCGTATCAGCGATTATACTAATTTCTCTAGAGACTGCTCTGTTCAGCGGATTATCATAATTTTATGGAACACTCGCTGCTAATAATATTAACTTGTGCAGTTCAACTAACACATTGTTTTTGCGTGCACTCAGTTCAGGGAATAAATGAGTTGATATCAATCTGCTTTAATGTTTTATTCTTTCTGGCTATTTCTTAGTTCCTTGGATTTGGTTTATAAAAGAGCCTCGGTAAGCACCAGCTCAGCTCATAGGGTAGTTCTTACTTTTTCTTAAACTGTTCAGTATTATCTTTTAAAATACCTTTATGAAGATAATTTAAACAATGTTTATTATCACATTTGTATCAGTACCTGCATAATAAACTTATTACTACGAGATAATTAATAATAAAAAAACGAATACAAGTGAACAGGGCTCGGTGTAAGGATGCGGCCACCCTAGCGGCATTTAGATTGGGAACGCTATGTAGTGTGACAGGTTCAATTTATTATGGTCAGTTAGTAGTAGACAAATAATTTTATTGCATTTAATATAGTTCTTAGTAAAGCATCTGTATCGAAAATTATGACAAACCACCATATTTATTCTCTCAGATAACGGCTCCCACAGACAGGTGCGACGCGACTCTAGTAGAACAATATGAATGAAAACTTCATGGAAATTGTTGTACCAGAATTGCTTAGTACCGTAATTGATTATTAGGGCCGATTCTTAAAATAAGTGGAACTAATAAAGAACTTATTAAATTAGTGATCGATGAGCTCCACGCTGAATTTAAATTGTATGTAGATCTGTGTCTAGTTAAGTAAAATTGGTACTGAACCGATAGTCTTTTTCTGAAATAAAAGTTTTCTATTCTATTATATTGCTTTAATAAAATCAGAATAATACATTCAACGGCGCCCTCTTTGTAATTTGTATGTGTAATTTGAATAAGTAATTATTTTGCAGAACTTGGGACGCATATACATGAACTGAAATTTTGTTAGTTGTGTTAATGAGTTGGCTGTCATTATCTAATGTTTTACATAGTGTTGAATGTGGGCGTAGTTTGAGAATAATGATAATTTAATTAATATCAAAACAATGCATTAGTCAGCTTGTCTAGCTTTGGAATGTGATATTATGTAGAACTAATTGATTGCTGCCTAACGATTTGGATAATTAATATAATATTATAAATTGCATTTGCCATAGTATGGCCTAATGAGCAGTCATTCTACAAGGTTGTGGACGCACCCTTATCCCGGGTGACTTAGCGCGTTGATTGCAAACCGTCTCGGGTTTATGAAATTAAAAGGGTTCTATTTGTAGATTTTGTACCGTTTTTTAGAGTCTTGTTGATAATTAAATAAAGCACCCTTCAGGCATGGCCGTTCGTCACGTACCTAAACGTTGAGTTTACTACTTAGCGACAGATTAGTCAGGTCAAGACAGGACAAGTCGAAAAATATATGGTACTGACATTAGCTACCGAAAAACTTAAGTCTATGTTGAAAGTCGTGGTAATACGAAACGCTTTGAAAGCGTTTGCCACTAACTTGTCACTCGTCTAGGCCTTCTGTTCGTCATTTGAAGAAGTTCATGCAATGCATGTATTTGTCTCTTGGGAATCTATTTTTATGCCCTCTGTTGAGGTTGTTTAATAAAGGAGCTTCTTCTTCGTATTGCCAGATATATATGTACCAGAAATGCCTAACTTTGGATCCCTTCATAATTTGCACATCAAATTACATATTCGACATATGTAATTTGATGTGCAAATTATGTACAAAACGTCCAAGTAATGTTACCAATGCTGTCCACAACTGGCTTATTTGATTAGGTTCCTCACGCACGAGAACACCCTTTTTACGGGCAAATTATTTCTCTATTTAATTCCCAGGCAACGGACTTTTGTAATCAAGTTATTTGAAACCTTTCGGTTTTTACGTTGAATTTAAAGCGTAGATTTTATAGCTATACGTTAAGCTACATTTGTAAGTGTATACGATTTCGGTCGGTGAAATCAGCTAATACAATACCTAGGTAATTAGTTTTCCACGTAATTGTCGATGTAACTATTGGAAGGAAATATTTTATAAGTTAGATTTAGATTTAGTTTTTTTTTTTTTTTGTTGCGTTTAGCAACCTAATTACATGAAAAATACTGGTATTCAGCTGCATTCAGATAGACTGGAAGCCGACCCTAACATAGTTGGGAAAAGGCTGGGCCTACCTAATTATTTACTTACAATATTTTCACTATCCATTATTTAAGGAACTACGGACTTCTAGAGTTCTAAATCAATATTGTGGCAACTGACATTCTAAACTTAAATAAAGTTATTTCTCTAAGAACTGTTTCCCCATTTTACATTAATACTGCAAGAAATCAGGATGGCAACCAACCGATTATCCTTTAAAGTTAAAGTCCGCGAGCACATTCGTAAGAAGCTGGCAGTATCATAACAACGGTAATGTTTTCCCATTGTTTGTCTTATTTGTTTTAGTATATTCGTGTATTTATGTGTATTTATCTTTTCTTATATTTACTTATATTTTATTATATATATAGGTTAATAGGTATATGTATATCCTTATATTTAAATAAATATTTATTCCACAATTTTCATATTGCACCTACCACTGTTTATCTCTGCATCACCCAAAGGTTGACTGGTAGAAAATGCCTATGGCATTAAGTCCGCCTCTGTACATTTATGTGCTTAAGTATTAAATAAATAAATAAATAACTCCTTATTAAAACCTCATCGTTAAACAAAACCATTCCATCCTATCTGCACACCCATCGCGACCTGCCAGCGGTCTTGTCCCGCTAATCGATGCCCGATGCTATCAATCATCAGGTTCGCTCCGTCAGTGATGCATCGCCGGATTACCAGAGCAGACACTGCTTGATTTAGAACCAACAGCTACGAGGGGTTTTGGGTAGAATTAGGTTTTTATTTGTAAGATTTTGAGAAAACTGTTCCGTTTTTTAATGTTTTGTTTATTCACACATTATAACTAGTTTAGTTATAACTTCGTGTATAATTTGTGAATTCTGAAGCGGGATAGGCAGAAGTTTCAATAGTTTCGTCAGTTTACTTTATTTTCCTTGTATGAGTAGGCAATAGGATATCCACCTTAATACTTTCCCCGACCAGGCCCGACCCAGATCCCCCATGATCAGTTGTCGCATTGTTTTCGATCAATTATAAAAACGTTGGCTTTCAACATGATTGAATAAGTCTATGCAGTATGATTCTATTCATCTAAAACCTAGCACAACTAGGAACATCTAAGTCCATGTATAACAAGGGCAAATAACATTAACGTAGCGTGGGCGACTAACATGGACAGACATCACAAAGACGATCACATTAGTGGACAAAAACCTCGAGTGAGTACAGTGATACTTATTGTAACAAGCGACTGGTTGCAGTTGTTATTGTGTATATTGCAGTCAACTTTATTACCCGACTACGCGACGGTAAAGACAGGGTTATATTTTTCACTCGTATCTATGTAGGTACCTATCTAGGTACTGGTATCTATATATTTTTGTATGTGGAATTCCACCCTCGCAGTCTTAAAAATACTTTGAAGAAAACATTTCATAAAAATAAAATTGTAGTTTAAAAAAAACTGAACAACATGCTTTTTAAACGAACTAAAAATGATAAAATAATTAAATTTAATTGTATCCAATGATTAAATCAAAAAGCGTGGAGCGCTTTTTAGTGGTGTATACTTTAAATTTATTTACACAAAGCGCTCCACGCTTTGTTTTTAGTCTAGTATAATCTTCTTGTAGTTAATAACTCTAAAGTCAAGTCAAGTAATGAAGTTATGACTTGACCGGTTTACTAGTTAAGTAGCCACTAAAGAAAACTACTAACCACCTCCTGGCTCCATCATCAGACCTTTGACGTCAAATGCCACATATTGAACTCGTCAAACCGAGTCATATGAGCCCAAACTTGAGGCGTTTAGTAGTAGCCATTAAACAGTTCCACTATCCACCTCCTGACTCCATCATCAGACCCTCGACACCAAATGCAATATATTGAACACGTTAAACCGAAACATATGAGCCCAAACTCGAGGCGTTTAGTAGGAGCCACTGAAGAGTTCTTCTATGCACCTCCTAGCTCCATCATCAGGCCTTCGACACCAAGTGCAATATATTAGACTCGTCAAACCGAATCATATGAGCCCAAACTCGAGGGGTTTACTAGTAGCCACTGAAGAGTTCCAGGATCCACCTCGTGGTTCCATCATCAGACCCTCGACACCAAGTGCAACATATTGGACTTGTTGAACCAAAATATATGAGCCCAAACTCAAGGGGTTTACTAGTAGCCACTAAACAATTCCACTATCCACCTCCTGGCTCCATTATGAGACCCTCGACACCAAGTGCAATATATCGGACTCTTCAAACTGAAACATATGAGCCCAAACTCGAGGGTTATACTAGTAGCCACTGCAAGAGTTCCACTATCGACCTCCTGGCTCCATCATCAAACCCTCGACACCAAATGCAATATATTTGACTCGTCAAACCGAATCATATGAGCCCAAACTCGAGAGGTTTACTAGTAGCCACTGAAGAGTTCCAGGATCCACCTCGTGGCTCCATCAACAGACCCTCAACACTAAGTGCAATATATTAGATAGATAGATAGATAAAACATTTATTCAGTGCATACAAAAGACACACAAAAGCACAATTAAAAGATAACAAATTACATGAATATACATAAAAACATGATGCCAATATACAAAAAATAAAAACATAAGTACTTAAAAAAGAAATAGAGTGTCATTATGACATACTTTGTTTAAATGAAAAAAGGAAAAACAAGGTGCGGTGTGCATCTCAAGGTTGCACCAAATGGGAGTCCAGCTCAGAATGTGTCAGGCAAATATACCTAACGCTGATATTCTGCTAGATCCCTGCAGTGACATGCGGACGTCTAGCAGACGAGATAAATTGGTCTTGTGACAAAGTGTTATGCGCGTGAAAAAAGTAAGTATACCCGCAACTTAAATTATGGAGTAAAGTATTATTATTATTCTACAGTAAAGTTTTGCCTTGGGAAACGTTCTTATTCATTAATGTGTTGATTGTATTGTTGATTACTTTATTATATATATAGTTATATGTTTAATATTGAAATAAGAGGAGAGGAGCTCGTGGCTAAGTAACCACAGCCGCACTGGTCAATCCATCAGGTTAAGCTACGCTTGCCGGGGTTGGTCAGTGGATGGGTGACCATCTTTACATACCGAGAATCCTCCGTGCCTCGGAAAGCACGTTAAGCCGTTGGTCCCGGCTGTCATTCGTGGATCTTTGACAGTCGTTACGAGTCGTCAGAAGCCCGAAAGTCTGACACCAGTCTTACCAAGGGGTATCGTATTACCCAGTTACTGGATTGTGGAGGTCAGATAGGCAGTCAAGTTAATCGAACGTCTTAAAGTTGGTGAAAATGACGTTGAAAGATTCCGTTACATAGATAGATAGATAGATAGATACAGGTCAAGCTAATAAAAGTGTGTTAATAACCGACTGCAACTAAAAAGTTCAAAACAAGCTCACTTTTCAAGCAGTCTCATGCAGTTGGTGGCATAAAATTTGAGATTGAACTAAATTAACTGCCACCAACTTCATGCTTGTATTGAACGTTTTAGTTGCAGTCGGCTTTTTTATTTTTATTGTGGTGCACATCAAGCGCGAACTAACGAAAAAACTTTTTTTTTTTTTTAAACGTTGCCCCACACTAATCATTTCTTCCTGTATCGTGGGTGCGTTTACAAACATAGAAACTCACATACACTAACACCCAGACCCGGAACAACTACTTGCAGATCATACAAATATTTGTTCCGTGTGGGGATCGAACCCGCGACACGTTGCGCAGCAGTCGATCACTAAGCCATTGCGCCAACCGTGTCGTCAAACTTGAAAGCTTGACATCTTTCTTTTGTAAAACATCGTTGAGTTTAATAAACTTTTTTATTTATTTATTTAATACTTTAAGCACACAAATGTACAGAGGCGGACTTAATGCCATAGGCATTTTCTACCAGTCAACCTTTGGGTGATGCAGAGACAAACAGTGGCAGGTGCAATAGCGAGAATTGAGGAATAAATATTTATTTAAATATAAAGATATACATATGTAGCGGCATCTACATCGCTACATGCGAACTACGCATCAAAGACCTGACGTCATATAACATCCTGACGTCACACAAATCCTGCATCGCGCAATTAGAGTTTACCGCGCGATAAACATATATAGAATCTCCCAACTTCAAACCTCTGGGCAGTTGCCCGCCAGACACGACACCCGTCTGGTCGGAGGATCCTCCCTTTTCGATGGGGGATGAGTGAACTTTACACCCTGTTCCTCATACCCCTAAACATATATCTATCAAAAACTATAAATATAATATATACACCTAATTATATATAAATATAAGTACAAATAAATACACATAAAAATACTAAAACAACTAAGACAATCAATGAGAAAACATTTATTGTTGTTGTTGTTGTTTATTTCTTGTTTTTTTTTATATTTTTACTTGCAGATTTTAATTAGGTATTCAGAAACTTTAGCAAGATTCAAAAATCCCCCGAGGCACCTACCATATTTGTTTTAGTTAGGGATCGAGTCAAAGACCTCGCACTTTAGAGTCTTTGCAGCCATTAAACTATTACTATTTTATCGTACAAATTATAATTATAACAAAAAAAAATAAACATCCCATGCAAATCAAACACAAAACTTGCATATTTAAGAAAATTAGACCGTTTACACATGAGGCGACGCAAACACAACTTATCTTACGAGACCGCGACTAATCCAAGTCGCAAGTTACACAATAACCCACGTCCCCATTCCCCGACGGGGTAGTGTGTGTTCCCCATGGTGGGGTAAGGGGGGTTCCCGTAATGGTATTTGCGGACAACGTCCCGTTCAACGCTCATGCGATTTAATTTGTGTCAATAGTATCATCAGCAGTCTCAGTGTTTGGGATAAAAATACGGACCTCGTCGGTAGAGTAGCAAATTGGTGGGCAAGGCTCGGAACCGGTTTAAAAAATACCGGTTAATACCGGTTTATTTCGGTTTTCCTCCGAACTTTTCTTAAGAAGTTGAACGTTTTAAGAACTTTATTTTAACCTAAATTAACCGGTTTATTTGTCGGTAAACGCGTTGCAACTTGTAGCTACTTGTAAGGATGCCGCGCATAGCGGCGCGGTATGTAGACGTACTTATGATATTTCTAAGCAAACAAACCCATTCCTTGTTTAGACAACTATGAAGCTCATTACTCGCAGAAATGTCTCAATCAGAACGATGATATCGTCATATAATATATGACATAGAATATATAATATATCGCACCTCCGATAAAATAGGGTTACAACTCGAAACACCTGGATTTTCAGAAAAGCGAAAATAAACTCACAGATTTGTTAATTAGTCTTTATTCTTGTAATATTAATAAAATGTGATACAAATTATATATTCTTGAAAAGCTTTAAAAAAATACGTTTCGAAGACATAAATAGTTTTTAAATTTTCCTGAAAAACAACCTGAAAATTCCCAATTGTAACAGTATTTTAGATAACTATTTGAACTTCTACTAACAAAAATACAATATGACAAATGTAACAAGTCTTATTATAGTAAAAATCAGGCCGTTCTTTATACATTTTTAAACTTAATTAATTATTTATATAGCTGTAGACTTGGGAAAAAAATCAACTTTAACAAAAACATTACAAAATTTTAACCAAAACAAAAATATTAACAATTCTAGTCATCACAACTTCAACGAATCACTTATACAGTACAAGTATAGGTATTCTTTAATTAATTCACGATTAAATAATGTTTGGTTTAAGTTCTCTTTAATGAAATACTGTTTAAAGATTACGTAGGAACTATAATCATCACTATAAAAATCAAAATCACAGATAAAAACTAAGTTTCAGTCGTCTCTTAATTAGGGTGTACAATCATCAAGAAATTACTGGTTTTTAACTACAATTGGTTGTAAACAGGTGCATAGAATTCGCGGTATATGATTACTATTAACCAAACTCATCAAATCAGCTTTCTTCCTCGCGTTTATTGAGAGCTGTCTGATGTAAGCAGGTTTTAGTCCAGACAGATTTTTTTCCATTTAATACTAAATTATTAGCAGTACCTAAACCAAATTTGGACCTGCAGTAGGGCGTTATTTACGTCGTCAAAATTTGTAGCACGTCTATCTACCTTAAAAATTAAGGAAGTATCGTCAGCAAATAACACCATTTCTGGTTGATTTTTTAATAAATGGAGTAGATCATTAATTTATACTAAAAAGAGGAATGGACCCAATATGGAGCCTTGTGGCACACCCATTTTTCCCGGTTCTAGATAGATTGTCAGTAATATCAAAATATTTTGCTCTTGATTCTGAAAAAAATAATTAAATGTATGATAAAATTCAGTTATTTACATAAAGTTACTTAAATTAGATCATTATAGAAAATAACTTAGGCTACTAACTTGTAGAATGACAAAAATAACCTGCTATAAACCTGTTCATACTAGGTTATTTCTGTAATTCTAAAAGTTAAGTAAGGTAAGTATAGTAGGCATCTTACCTTGCAAGTTTGTTCCCCATATCTTTTGATGATCATCGGCAGGTAAATTTTTACCACCCTATAAAGCTAAACGCAGAATTGCGTCATTACGTTTCATTTTGACCCTAGAATCATAAATAATTATTCACAGCAAATATTTAGAAAAAAAATCTTTGTTATAAAATACAAGTTACAAGTTGAAATATTAAGACAAAACATACACATTTTTCGTCAAATACTGATATAACATGAAGAATAACACGACATTACAATAAATTGCATCTAAAATACTGATACAATACAAAATATATCACTTTATTAAAGAAATGTTGAACTAGTTTGATTAAATCCTTAAAGCAATAAACTGTAATATTTCGACTTGTAACTGTCTATTAGTTTAATTGATGTAAGCAAAAAGATTTTACTTGACTAAAACACTGTTACATTTTGATTTGTAACACTACTTTTCTCAAAAAACGCACGTCCACCTTTCACAACACTAAATGTAACATTATTGAAGATCACTCTGGAGACAAAATGCCTTAGTCATGTAGTGTTACAACTCCATCTAGCGGCGAGTTTTAGAGTTACAGATGTAACGATTTTTGAGCAGATATCTATGAAATTTTTAAATGTTTCTGTATATTTAACTCAAAATTCGACTTTTTCGAGTTATAACCCTATTTTATCGGAGGTGCGATATGTAAAAAAAGACATTAAATGTTCAGTATCGGAGCCTGAACCTGTTGGAGCTAACTTTATGTGTATTAACATAGAGCCTGACATATTCATTTTGGCTATATATAGATCCCCATCGATACAGTGTATAGACAGTTTTTTAAATTCTATGGATAGTATCATTCGCCCTAATAACATGAAAAAAAAACGTAATAATTGCCGGCGATATCAACATTGATATTAAGTCTAGTTCTTCTGATAAAAATTGCGCCGCGTACCTAAACTTGACTTCTGAGCTAAGTCTTTTATCCGGTCATACATATCCTACCAGACTACAGAACTGTCTAGACCATATCATGCTGAAAACCGTTCTTCCAGCATCAGTATTTGTAGTTAATTCAACGATAACTGACCATGCCTCGGTGTTGCTTAGGATGGGCCTTACTCAAAACAAAACTAAACTACTAAGTTTTCTCAGAAAAATCAATTTTGACGCCTGCATTGAGTACTTAGAGACCATTGACTTCTCTTTTATTAATTCTACCTGCGATGCTAATGCAGCAGCGTCAAGTTTTGTTGATAAATTGGCTGGTGCTGTTAACCTTAATTCGGTAATAAATCATATTTCTAATAAAAAAAGGACACCCAAAGCGTGGATAATTCCTGGGCTTTTACGCTGTATTCGTAACCGAGACAAACTCCACAAAAAGTTAAAAAAACAACCCAAATAACACCATTTTTGAAGTAACAAATTCAAATTCAAATTAAATTCAAATTCAAATTCAAAAGTCATTTATTCAAACTAGGCTGAGAATCAGCACTTTTCGAACGTCAAAATTACATAAGACAGTCCCCCAAAACGCCCACCCTTCACCACTTCCTAGTGCATTAGCTGGGAAGAAGAAGTGGCGCAACAAACTCCCCAGCAGCACAGCTGTCTGTTCAGTTAGAAGAACAAAAAAAAAAGATTCTATATAATAGTATTCAAAATAATTTACATTACGCAACACAAAACATAATTCAAATTATTAGCCATATGTTAGCTAGCACACGCCAATATACCAAACAAAATCATCGAGAACTCAACCAATCAATCATCGATACTCAGGCCGAAATAAAAAAAACTAAACGTAAACAGAATTAATATCTAAATAAAAAAGCCTCCAGGCATAAAGGGCGTGCCCGCTTACATATAGTTGTAACTGGAAGTTATAAATGATAAACTAGGACCATCGATGTAAAAATAAACAAAGAGTTAATTACTAATAACAGTAAATAATATGATCAATTGTCGAGGTCACTAGCTAACCACATATTGCAATACAACTCATAAAAAAACAGTGTGATGAGTAGATATTGTCAAAAATAAATTGAAGTTAAATTAAAATAACTTGACTTAAAAAGTCAAATAAAATAAACAATTATATAAACTCATATAACTTGTCAGTACGTAAGCTGGAGAAAGAACATAAACATTGTCTTGAGTTAATCACAGCGACCAACTATTCTTATCATTTAAGTAGTCGTTGATAGAATAGTATGCCTTTGAACAAAGATTGGATTTTACTTTCGTTTTAAACGCATTAAAAGGCAAATCTAGCAAAGAAGAGGGTAGCTTGTTATAAAAGGTTATACCAAGCCCAACAAATGAGTTATGAACCTTATGAAGCCGGTGAAAGGGAGCTCGTAGTTTGTCCTTATTTCTAGTGTTAACATTGTGAAAATCACTGTTTTTAGTGTATAAGTGTATATTTTGCCTAATATATAAGATATTGGCGAAGATGAATTGAGATGCCACCGTGAGGATACCAATATCTTTGAAAAAATCTCTCAGAGAAACTCTGGCACCAAGCTGGTAAATAGCGCGAACAGCTCGTTTTTGAAGAACAAATATATTTTGAATATCAGCAGCTTTGCCCCACAGCAGAAGACCGTAGGACATAACGCTATATATAAAATAACTAAAATAGACTAACCGAGCTGTATCGACGTCAGTGTATTGTCTTACTTTCCTGACGGCGTAGGCGGCTGAACTGAGCCTTCCCGCTAGGCTCGATATATGTGGGCCCCACTGAAGTTTGGCATCTACTGTTATGCCCAGAAAAACCGCCGAGTTTACAGATTCAAGCACCTCTTTATCTAAGACGATGTTGGGACCTAGATTTCTAACATTTGGTAGGGCAAACTTTACACATTTCGTTTTCTTAGTATTTAGAACTAGGTTATTTGTCGTAAACCAATCCGTAACCATTGAGAGTGCACTGTTTACATCGTCAAAATCTTGTCTATTCCTGTCTACTTTAAAAATAAGAGAGGTATCATCTGCGAACAGTACAACTTCACAGATACCCTTTAAATAGAATGGTAAGTCATTGATATACACTAAGAACAAGAATGGACCCAGTATTGAGCCTTGAGGTACACCTAACTGAACTGGTAGCCCAGAAGATTTCACACCATCAACATCTACAAATTGGGACCTATTATGTAAATACGAATTTAAAACGTTGAGAGCTTCGTTTTGCACACCGTAATGACGTAGTTTACGCAAAAGCGTGTCATGGTGCACGCAATCAAAGGCTTTGGAGAGATCACAGAAAACCCCAATAGCATTTTGCGAGTTCTCCCATGCGTTAAATATGTGTTTCAGCAAAGCAACACCCGCATCTGTAGTCGAACGACCTTTTGTAAAGCCATATTGTTCATTATGAAGGAGGCTATTTAAATTAAAATGTCTAAGCAACTGCTTGAGTATTAACTTTTCAAATATTTTGCTAAATGCTGGTAAGATAGAAATAGGCCTGAAATTGCCAACGTCACTTTTATTACCTGATTTAAATAATGGTATGACTTTACTATTCTTCATGAGGTCAGGAAAAGTTCCTAAATCAACACATTTATTAAAAGTAACAGCTAGATAGGGGGCTACGATGTCTATTATATTACTTAAAAGTTTAATGGAGATGCCCCAGTAATCACCAGTGTTTTTAGACTTGAGTGTGTTAAAAACATTAACTACATCACGAGGCGTTACATGTTCGAAGCTAAATAAGGGACTATTTTTAGACACACTATTAAGCATAAGATTTTCCGCTTTAGACGGGGATGAATTTAAGGAGCGAGTGGTAGTTACAGGTATGTTGGCAAAAAACTCATTAAACGCCTCAGCTACGTCAGCTGCTTTATTAACTAATTTATTGTCGACCATAATCTCAAGTTGTTTATCTTGTTTAACCGACTTACCCGTTTCATTGTTAATAATTTTCCAAGTGGTTTTTACTTTATTATTGGATTTTTTAATTGTGTCGCTTAAAAATTTAGATTTAGCAAAAACACACACCTTTTTAAATAATTTTGAATAATTTTTGACATACTCTAGGAAAGGAGTATCAAACCTGTATTTTTTCAAACCATATAACTCGTATAGTCTCGCTCTACTTTTATAAATTCCTGGAGTGGCCCATTGGTTAAAGCCAACAGAGGTGCCATTAATTTGAATAGTTTTGGACTTGAAAGTAGATTGGTACTCTTTTTGCACAACATCAAAAAGGGCTCCATAGATTTCATTGGGATTCTCGTGTTCTACTATAGATGGTGTAATTCTGTGAGCTATATTATTTTTAAACTTATTGCAACGACTAGCTGTATAAGGCCTGCATTCAATTTTATGCGGCTTTTTATGTAATGGCATGGGGAAGCTAGCTAATAAACCACAGTGGTCAGACGTTAAGTCACTTAACACTATTTTATTTTTGGCATCACAATCACTAAATATATTATCTAGACAAGTTGAAGAAGATGCCGTGATCCTAGTAGGTTCAAAAAACAAGTTTATTAAATTATAAGACCTAAACAGATTAAGAAGTCTAATACTTAATGGAGTAACATCTAAAATATTAATATTAAAATCTCCACATAAAATTATACTTTTATTACTTGATTTTAACCTATTGAGTGAATCCTCCATTACCGATTCGAAACTAATAAAATCACCAGAGGGGGGTCGATAAACGCAAATTATAACGTATCGCTCGAGTTCAACACAAGACAACTCAATAGTGCGCTCGATAGAAAGATTAACTAAATCTAAACGTTGTTTACATTTCAACTTGTTTGAAACAAGAACTAAAGATCCACCGCGAATGGCGCTTTTCCTTACAAACGCACTTTGTACAGTAAAATTATCATCATTGATAAACACTACTTCATGTTCTTTCAACCAGTGTTCAGTCAAACATAACACTTGAACATCATAGTTCTCTATAAATAAACTTAGCTCTAGCTCTTTGCCGGACAGACCCTGCATATTTTGATGAACAACATTCAAAATATGCGGCTCACCCGTTGTCGCTCCTAATAGTTTAAACTATAAGGCGTATCAAAAGTAGTGTTAGTACCACTACTAACAGTAATTGGTGGTACACTACAGGTACCAGTGTCACTCTGTATATTGTATGCTAAGAGATTAGCAATTTGTCTCCTACAACTAGGTGGCAAATACATTGTATAATTTGTCAGTTTGTAATCAGTAATAAATTGATTACAATCAAAATATAAAATAGCGTCACTGTGACGACATGTCCTATTATAAATTAACATATTTAAATTATAAATGTGCCTATTTTGCTCATCAGACAAATATTGAGAATAAGGCAAGGCACAGAAAATAAATTTACAACTATTGGTCTCATTAAGATGTAACATCAAATGGACACATTCAATTATGTCCTTTTTTCTTACAGTTAAACTATCCCCATATAATAAAATAACAGTTGAACTGGGGTTTATTTTTGTCAATTTAATACTACTAATTAATTGGCTAACACTGGCACCGGGTATACAATTATTTATAACATATTGTTGTGAACATACTAAAGATTCTTGGAATGCAATTAAGTCTATCTTAAACCACTCTAAACAAAGAACATCTGCTGATAACCTCTTGAGGCCTAACAATAATTCTACTATGAATATTGAAACTATAAAGAATTATTTTTCAAATATTGGTAAACATTTAGCCGATGCTGCACTTGCATCTAATCAAATTAACCCTACCTCATACAGCTTCCTAATACCTCCGGTTTGTAATTCCATCGTGCTACTACCACCTGATGAGGCGGAAATACATCTTTTAATAACGAACCTCAAAAATAGTAGTGCTACTGGTTGGGACTTAATACCTGTTCAGCTCCTGAAAGTAGCTAAGCTCACTATAGTCCCACCTCTTACTAAACTTTTTGACCTGTGCATAACACAAGGGGTCTTTCCAGAGGTCTTTAAAATATCACTAATTACTCCTGTCCACAAGGGTGGGAAGCGTGACGAAGTATCTAACTACAGGCCGATATCCGTTCTGTCAACTCTCTCTAAAATATTGGAAAAATTACTAAATTACGGACTAATCAAATTTCTAGAACATAATAATTTCTTTTCTGGGTCGCAGTTTGGCTTTAGGTTGGGGAAAAGCACTACTGACGCAGTTATTAAATTGAAGGAATTTGTAACAGCTCAGGTGGACCACAAACAAAAATGCTTAACTGTATTCCTTGACCTGGCCAAAGCCTTCGATACCGTCTCAATTTCCAACCTTGTGAGCAAGTTGGAACGCATCGGTATTCGTGGCAATGCGCTTAGGATATTTAGGAACTTTTTGAGCGACCGAACACAGCAGGTTCGAATTGGTGAGCACGTCAGTTCAGGTGCACCAGTCGTCTGTGGCATCCTTCAGGGCAGCATTCTCGGCCCGAGCCTCTTGCTCATCTATATTAACGATTTATGTGAACAATCTTTAACAAACGGGAAAATATTTACCTACGCCGATTACACTGCACTGGTGTTTCTCGGAGAGACTTGGAACGAGGTCTGCCATTATGCCCAGATGGGACTCCACAAAGTCAACCAATGGCTTGGCGCAAATCTATTGACTTTGAACGTTTCAAAAACTTCATATATGCAATTCTCCGTGGCTAAATCTAAACCAGAAAATACTGACGTTAGGATTCATGCCTGTGACTACCCGAGCGGTTCCGCTCCTTCCTGCTCATGCCCTGAGATAGCCAAATCTACGAATGTCAAGTATCTCGGAGTTACTCTGGACAACAAGCTTAACTGGCGCTCACATATAGATGTCATAACTGTGCGCACCAGGAAACTTGTTTGGGTTTTCAAATAACTGAGACACGTTGCTGATCTTGAACTTTTCCGCACAATATATTTCGCGCTGGCACAATCAGTTCTCGGATATTGAGCTTGGGGTGGCGCTTGTAAGACTTATATGATAGATTTGGAACGAGCGCAGAGGTCTATCCTAAAAGTCATGACCTTTAGTCCTTACAGATTTCCCACTAATAAGCTGTATGAAAAATGTCATTACTAACAGTAAGGCAGCTGTATATACATCAGCTTGTTGTCCAACAGCACAAGATCACCCCGTTCAATGCGGACGAGTATGGGAGGCAGCGTGTCGTAAAAAATGTGTGTCCAACTGTGGTATTCCGCACAGCCTCGGCTAGGCGACAACATGGCTATAAAGCAGTTTACTTGTACAATAAAATCAATAAATTTAAAAATATACACCCTCTAACCAACCGCGAAGCTAAATCTGCAATTAAGAATTGGTTATTGGAACTAGATTATGAACAAACTGAATTGATATTACTTTAAAATCTTGTGATACACATACTTACATAATCTAAACACACTCAATTCTCACGCAAACGACTCAGTAACAAACACTCCCATACACACCCACACTTACCCCACACGCACACACTTACACACACCCTCACACACACTCACCCTCTCACACATACACACCCACCCAGACACCAAGGTTCACTTCCTCACCACTACACTCTCCTTTCTAAATTGTCTATACACCACACTACTGCATTTATTTACATAAAAATGTATGTCACAATATATGAGAGAAGTCACTGAATTCTGTAACACAGGTCTGTGAACCTAGCTCAGAATTCAGAAAACTCCTAAGAATTTGTCACTGTTTTATGTGAATAAAGATTATTATTATTATTTTTGATCTTTGACATTTCTGGGGGCCCTGGGGTCCCGGACCTTTGGAAGGCGTACGAGGGGCCGAAGCCAACTCGCAGAGGCCCTTTAGGCGTTTTAATGAAATGAGTCACCAACCGACGATTATCCCTGTTTGCACTATGCAAGATGACCTGGAACTATGGAAGGGCTATGGCCCCTGCCTGATCAATGTTTCATAATATGTACACGGATAAAATGGCAGGGGGTGACTTTCACACTCAATAATGTTCCCCCGGAAACTGTCGGCTAGCACATAGTGACGTAGCGACAAGGGGGCAACATGTCCTGAGGTGCTTGAGGAGTGGAGAGGTATTCCAAGGCTTTCAGAACAATCCCAGAGCCCGGAAGATGGTCAAGATCCCTACGAGCACTTACTGGAATACTTCCTTCCTCCGAGCACGTTTGCTCTTGCGAATCTCCACTCAAGCCGGCCAATTAAGGCAAGAATGAGGTGGGAGCTCTGTTCCTCGTCAGTGTTCACTCCAGCCGGCCAATAAAGGCAAGCCAGAGATGAGGAACAAGATTTCTCCCGGGAGATAGGGTCCGTGGGGTCGCTACTGCCCAACAGCTCGCCACATGCTGCCCTGCGGGTTTCTGTATCTCTCTTGGTCTGGCTCCTTATCCTAGGCCTGTTCCGGCAAAGTAAACTCTACCGGCACAGACCCAGAGTTTGGAGCGCGCAAGCCCCACCACGACGTCAACGTAGAGATAATTTATAAATACTCCGACTTCTATTTTAAAAATAAATGGCAGGTGAAACCGCGGGACACAGCTAGTATTTCAAATGGATAAGAGATCCTGATATGATCCTACACTCCATAGGTTTAGGTTTTCAAATAAGAGATAGTGTGAGAGAAGATCTAATGTAAAACGAAGTCTGTTAATTCTCAAAATTTAAATTCTATCGAATCTACATTCTACATACATCAAAATCTACCTAATATTATTAGCGTTGCGCTTTATTTAATTAAGACTATTTAAAAAAGTTAATTCTTCATAATTGCCATGCGATGGCCAAGTCATTCTGTTTATTAAAGAAATAAAGATGACAAAAAGATAGGTACTGAATAAATTAACAGACTTGGTTTTACATTAGATCTCACGTCTTTTTATCGTAGAAGAACTGCGTTGCGAGACTCACATTTTTTTACATGTTATGTTTTTGATGGGATCTCAATTATTTTTGTAGGTAGATACCCCGATACCTAATTATTATTGCTTCTTCGTTCAATTCCAATGCAGTTTAATAGACAACTTATTTCATTCGTTGACCATAAGACAAGTATCTTCGAAGTACCTTAGAAGAGACTGATTGTGCCTACCTTTATATTCCATTAGATAGGTGCACCAGGCACCTAGTCCCTATATATGTAAAATGGGTACCCATAGGTAGCGCAGGTGATGCAAAATTTTACAAAATGTTTGTTTATGTATGAAACTCAAATTTACCTCCGTTTGAAACTCAATTTTTCGGTACACTACCTAAATAGATAAATAGCTATCTATTTAGGTACTTAGTGTACCGAAAAATTGCATGAACTGCAAAAGTAAGCAAGTAAAAATTCAAATGTACCGCAATTTCAGTCCCGTTTTCTAGATATACGAACTATAAGTAACTTTGTAATCGCATATTATTTATAAAGGATATTTTAATTTTTTCTTGCTTTATGGACTAAACACAAATTGTGTTCAAAATTTGAAGCTAGTGTATCTGCTAGTAGTACGTTAGGATTTTGATGATTGGTGATTGAGTGACAAAATTAAGGAACTTTGACCTGCAATAGTTCTTAAACTACAGGTTCAAATTGAATGTAATTTGGGAATATACTCGTACCTAGTTATACTAAGTCCTCTTAGTCACTGAAAATTCAAGCTTCTAGCTTTATTCAAAACGAAGTTACAGGGGGTCGAAAATGTCCTGAATGGCTTCGAGAAAAGATGGTACGAATGTGCCTTTGTGTTTGTTTTGCTCGACTTGGTGGGGCCACTGCTGTGCCCTCCGATAAAGTTTAACATATGTACTTTAATAAAAGAGGAAACTATTGTCAACACCTAAAATCAATTTAATTTGGTTGTATCGTATTTTTAAACCAGAAAGTGTCATCTATAAAAACCCTTTTTACGCTTTGTTTACCGTTATTTAACTACCTAAACCTATGGAGTATAAATAAGATTATTATGTAATATCCACCTTTCTCAGGCTAAAGTTAAAAAAAAAAATAACAATAGCGGGAAAGAAACAGGTATGCATTATATTGTCTATTCACAAACATTTCCAACAAATTCTTCATAATACAATTATCAATTTTATGACATAATAGTGCCCCGTCTGGTACTCTCGGTACTAATAGTGACTAATGTTGCCACGTCAGCCTAATTGAGATTTATATGAGAGAGGACTTGAGCTGACGGAGGACCGCGGTGTTTTCGAGGTTCTTGAGGTTAAGTGGACGTTATTAAGTGGAAGTGAGGGCAGGAGAACTGAAATGTGGAGTTGGACAAATAGTCCTAGAATTACACGTCTGTTATATTAACAATAGTACTTATATGTTGGAGATAGAGATAAAAACAGATGTAACTTTCTTTGACCAGGGACCAGTGAAAAGCGAAATGTCAAGAGGAGGGAGCATCACCGTCATGATGTCATTATAATATACTGTGATCGGCAATCCGTTTGTCAAACATGAAGATGGTACTGAACCTGAGAATCTTCCGGTAATGAGTGAATAGGTTACTTTTAGACAAGTGTGCACTATCGTCAACAAAATCATCACTAAACTACAAGCAAATATTACGAGAGGTCGCAGAATAAAACCAGTCTATATGTCGTACAAAAGCTATCCAGGAAAATTATTCTATATTTCCTAGAAGATACACACTGGCACAAAAACATTGATAACTTGCAAAACATTCCATCAGGAAAGTTCTCAGAAGATTCTCTTGCCTGTATGAAACTTTTAATTGGAATATGAAAAATCGGGTAGGTACAATTTCAAATATTTGCCAACTCCCCATATGGTTTGCTGTAGAATACATGTCATAACATAGCTTGTATTTTTAAATATTCTTCACAATACTAGACTTTCTTATGTACCTATCGCAAGTATAAGTATGGAAAAATCTTTTTATTTCATATAATATCATAGATCGTGCTAGCCAGTCAAGTCACCCATTTGCTAAGCGGAGTCTATTTCCAAGTTGTAATATATACCTGTCGTATCTATTTTGTGCATTTCAATCTAAGTACGGGTATACACATTATACATAAACTAAGTACGGGTATACACATTATACATAAACTAAGTACGGGTATACACATTATACATAAACTAAGTACGGGTATACACATTATACATAAACTAAGTACGGGTATACACATTATACATAAACTAAGTACGGGTATACACATTATACATAAACTAAGTACGGGTATACACATTATACATAAACTCAATCAATCATCATCCATTTATGTTTCTCACGAAGTCCTCGTTCAGATGAAAATACAGTACTACAAGTTTACAAAAATTCTCCCTCCATTTTCTCCCAACCATTTAGCCTCTGCATTCAAAAAAAGCGTTTATGTTCCGGACACATTCACAAATTCTACACGTGCTGGTTATTTATTCGGACACGTAATGTGAAACAATAGTAATACATATACAGATGTGAGACAATAGTAATACATATCCAATGTCTTGTCTTTGATGCGAGATGAAAGGTAAACGTGTCAGGCAAGGACAAAAAGTGGTCCCGCTGGCAAGACACGGGGACGAATTGTTTAATATATAACACTAATTATACACTGCTACAAGGATCCTTTGGTGCTCGAATAACGCTGACAGGGAGGCGCTCGCTGTTGGAAAATATTTGTGCAATTGTTTTGTGAAATGGATTGAACAAACAAGATGGCGCCGTTTGTTCCGATTTGGCCCACGCGCCGAAAGATCCTTTAAAGCTTTATTGACGCTATATTGATGTTGTTGTGACTATTTTTAACTTTTTGACTGCCCCGTTTGTTTCGTGGTCGCAAGCACAACTGCTGAGCTGTCCTGGGTTAAATTCCCACGTCGGGCAGTGTTATTGGGTTTTACCATTAGGCACTTCTTAGTAGCACCCTGAACTTTGGAAGCAGTTGGTGGTGTGATACCCCTCGGAAAGCACGTAAAGCCGTTAGTACTGCGCCTAATCTCTCCCCGGTCGTGTCGGATTGCCGTCCATCGGACTACGAGGGTAAAGGAACAGAGAGTGCACCTGTGTTTGCGCACATACTTGTGCACTATAATATCTCCAGCGTGCTTGGCTTATTTCCGTTAAGATTGGTCGCCGTAACCGAAATACGGCCCGGAGGATAATTTTATTGTAATGTTTCTGTAATGAAATTCCGGACCTTCTTATGAGTTCAAATAATGGAATTTGAATTAGGTGTGTGATGCGTAAACAGGAAATTCTCTTGCTTCAGCGCTAATTAAATTCTGCAGATACCAGTAAGATTCGATTAAGGATGTGTTGCGATCTGTTTATCCACTCCACTATCGTATCAACATAAGGCTATTTTTCACTATTGCGATTTATCTATTTTCCATTATTGTATTCTTGAGCGGCGTAACCAAATTCTGTTTTCCATTTCTGACATTTTATTCGCTGAACTTAGTTCATCTTTAAAAAATGTAACTGTACCATCTATCTGAAGATGTGTACAAAAAAAATGTCTTCCATACCAATACTAAACTAATGCCCTTTCATTTAAAATACAGCTTATAAAACAGTGGGTTTACGTTCAAACGTGTCCTCAGAAATCCGTAACTGATCGTGTAAGACCTAATATTACGAGTTAATATCATTACGATCACCAGATCAGAAGATTAAGAGTGATCTAGTTTTACCGAGATTCATAGCTTGACAATTGGTACCTCATACATCAACTCCCTCGACACAGAGCTACAAATTCTGTGAGGAACGGAACGCAAACAAAACGGCTCCGTTCCGTTATACGCACCGTAGTCCAAGAGCTCTCATAATGAGCAGACGAGTGTTTTATAAATAGGTAGGTTCCACCAGGAAAAGTATTTATTCACAATAAATGCTATGAATATTTCAAATACCTGAAATCAAATGAGGTGCGAATTTTCATTGGTACTCCAAATTTTTACGTGAAATATTTCACGTAAAAATCATTATAATGATGATCGAGAAAATGAAAAATAAGTTATTGTGATTTCTTCTAGAACAATCAATGTTTGTGCCAGTGGGCACCGTCTCATTTTCTTTGAAACTGTTGTGGTCGACGAAAAATAGATATAGAGGCAGATAGATTGGTATCTGCTCTGTTACTTATTTATGCATATTATAAGTCGGGAGATTACATCGTTGATGAAAATGCTTGGCTCAATCAAATGCTAGTCCTGCTCCACAATCACAAATAATTGATTAACTTTTGAAAATACTGTTGGAGCTGCTGAAGATGTTAAGACCATCTTTGCATTGTTTAAAATCAATCTCCTTTATATTATATATAATTGCATAGCACAGGTGAGAGTACTATGTACTAAAGAGCTACCATTTACTGGGTAATTTCTTTTCTTGACTTGAATGTGCCCTGGCGGCTGTGAGTATGTCATGCTCACTCAGATGTCTCGCTGATGGTGGCACGTGTGTTGGATCATTTAGCTCCCTTCAAAATGGTTGAGCTGAATGGTGCTGATCCATGTGTCATGTTCGTGAACGGGCGCTGTCAGTTGGGACTGGTCAACTCTTAGCTACCATGGCTTATTTTAATTTTTGAATTGTTCTTTGTTTTATATTTTTATTACGGACGCTTCTAACGTGCACGTCTTTCTACATTGTTCTCACATGTATAATTTCAACATGAATGATGTAACCAATTTTTTGTAAGAATTTTTTTATTTCAAAGTGTGTCCGTGGAGGTTCTTGCCCGTTCTACTCCGTAGGTTTCTACTACGCTTTGGAATGGGCAACTAGCTGCTATTTCTGACTGACCGATTCCTTGAAAATTCAAAAGTGCCTATAAATGGTTTAATTGTAATAAATGCTTTGAGTTTGAGTTTATGCCTTTTCGTCTGTCAATCTCCCCTCTCCGTTCGTCTGTCAACTCCTCTGGGGGGTGAATTGTGATGCGACTGCGGGAATGTTTCACATTCCTGCAGGATGTCTCGGCGCGTGCCTTCACACTGACAGTATAGTCAAATGCACGGTTTCAGCAACAATTTGACTTTGATAACGGGTTTATTTCATAGCAATATGGCAAGTTTTCGTAATTCAAGTGTTACTTTGACGTGTGGTTTTTTTATTTTTTTAAGCACACCAATGTACAGAGGCGGACTTAATGCCATAGGCATTTTCTACAAGTCAACCTTTGGGTGATGCAGAGACAAACAGTGGCAGGTGCAATAGCGAGAATTGAGGAATAAATATTTATTTAAATATAAAGATATACATAAATCTATCAAAAACTATAAATGTAATATATATGTTACCGGCCAAACCCGATTTTAGGATGAACTAGTTTCGCCTAGGCCAAACCAGTTCTCCCTACACGCGGTAGGACAAACCAGTATCGCCTAGGCCAAACTCGTTCATCCTGTTACCGATAGGATAAACCAGTTTAGCCTAGGACGAATCGGTTTATCCTAGTTAGAATTGACATGCTTTAGGATAAACTGGTACGTCCTAGTCTGAACTTATTTTACCTATTTCCGCTTTTTACGCCACTTCTTCAGCCCTCTTTGATGTTAACGCACGAAGGAGAACAATTCTTTTTTAGATGATTTTGTGTTTAACCAGAATGAATTTAAAATTCCCGTCTGGTTGTATTTGGAAATCAATCAAATCGACCTGGCATCTGCTATTCATTTCCAAATGAAGAATTGGCTTTGAAACTACGCAGCTCATGTAGCTGTGGGTCATGGTGGTACCATGACCCACAGCTACATGAGCTGCGTCAATCACATCATAAAGTTCATCAGCTGGAAGAAAGTATTTTATATTCCCTTCACACCGTGTAATGAGTTTTTTTTTCACATCACCAATTTTCAAAACAGCAAATCTGCGCCTATCGTTCGTTCGTTCGTTTACTGATAACACATTATAATGAGAAGACTTTTTGTTTTTACTCTGCAAAATTTCCTCCAAAAACTTTTCTCCCCACAGTTTTTGATTGGCTTGTCTACTACACGAAGGCTCATCCATGATAAAACGCCTCACAATAATTATAATAGAATGTTTTAAATGCAACCAGTAACTTAACACGCGCACTCGTCGATGCAAAATACCGTTCAAATTCATTCTGGTTTACCAAGACCATCTAACAAAATTTGTTCTCCTTCGTGCGTTAACATCAAAGACGGCTGAAGAAGTGGCGTAAAAAGCGGAAATAGGTAAAATAAGTTCAGACTAGGACGTACCAGTTTATCCTAAAGCATGTAAATTCTAACTAGGGTAAACCGATTCATCCTAGGCTAAACTGGTTTATCCTATCGGTAACAAGATGAACGAGTTTGGCCTAGGCGACACTGGTTTGTCCTATCGCGTGTAGAGAGAACTGGTTTGGCCTAGGCGAAACTAGTTCATCCTAAAATTGGGTTTGGCCGGTAACATATACACCTAATTATATATAAATATAAGTACAAATAAATACACATAAATATACTAAAACAACTAAGACAATCAATTAGAAAACATTACCGTTGTGATGATACTGGCAGCTTCTTGCGAATGTGCTCGCGAACTTTAACTTTAAACGATAATCGGTTGGTTACCATTCTGATTTCCTGGGGGAGCGCATTCCACAGAGAGATAGACTGAATGAAGAAGGAAGAGTGAATGAAGTCTGTGCGGTGAGTGGGACATTGAATAAGACGATTGTGAGATGAACGAAGATTTCTATTGTGGTTGGTTGTACTCGTACCTACAGGGTTGAGATATTTCCTCTCAGGATTGAGGAGTTACTTTGAGTGGTATTTATGTACGGCGGGTCCTCCCGCCGTACATAAATACCACTCAAAGTAACTTAACAAATGAATTTAACCCTCCTGGGTTAAATTCATTTGGCGGTGTAATTACCTAAGAATTACTTCTTAGGTAATTCTAGGTCTTGTTGCTAAAGTTTTCATATTAAAAGCGTCCTTTTTATTACAACATTAAAAACAGTTTTTAATGTGTAATGTACTTTACAGTTCTACGCCCGCCCGAAAATAATGAGATTTTTTATTCCATACAATCTCATTTTACGTTCTTAAATTAGTTCCTTAAATTTATTTGGAATAAAAAGTGGGAGAAAAAACTTTTTTAAATGTCACATCTAAATAGCAAATACCTTACTCCTACGTGAAAAAACCTACGCTCCAAATCTAAAATCCCTCATCTCAATGACCTACTATTGTTTACCATTATGTAACTTATAAGAAACCCACTTTTTTCTACATCGACTTCCTTACAAATAGAACACACACAGCTTCTACGAGACCTCTACAACCACATTTAAAAAATCGTCACCCCATAACTTTCTTCCAACAACGTAACACCTGAAACACACTTTTCCTCTCACAACCATAAGCTCACAAAATTGTCCCAATTTAGCCAAAATTACGCCCTAAACAGACTATAAATAATCGCACACATTCCGACATACCACTTTATCTCCGAAATAAGACAACACCCCATATATTTTAGCACAAATTGTGTGCACACGCATGCAAATGCGTGCGGACCACCATGTAGGTAGTTTGCCAAATTGCCTTACTGAAAACTCAGTATTTACAGTCACTGAAATTAATTTGAAACCTTATTTGGTCAACAATAGAGATGATGATATACACTTTGGAACGCAATTTGAGATAGTACAGATACAGATTTTGTTTTGTTTTACTGTGTTCTATCACAATAGTCATAAGGTCCATAATGTCCTAGTTAGAATTCAGTCCTAGTTTGTTTCAAGCTGCATTCTTATGACATAGCCGACAATTTAGACTCAACTGAAAACGATTTGCAACATTATTTCAACAGCAATAAAGTCTATAATTCAAAACCCAGAGTGTTGTTCCAAAATTGTTCCAACTTGCATCTCTATTTGCGTGCAACAAAGCCTTACTGCTTTTCATATAGGGTTGGAAATTGTAACTTTGGGGCGCAAATAAAGCATTGTGCATTGTTCACGCGTAGGGAGTTTGAACAATTGTTTGGAATCTTGTCGTTCGTACATTTCGTTGGCTCTTGTAATAATTTCAGTTGAAAGGTGTAAACGCAAGCCTGTGTTATTATTTGGCACAATGGCACTACAATGTGGCACAAAGTACCATCCAGCGATGGCGGGAATTTTGAGAATGTTGTGTTTAATGCCACGATACATTGGTGTGTTTGTATATTTTGTTTTGTGAGCACTAAACTTTGCAGAATTATAGGTCACGTTTTTCGAAGGACCGATGGCCGGTGGAGCAGACGAGTCCTGGAGTGGAGACCGCAAAATTATCATGGATTAGGTGTTGCGCCTCCGCGTATCGGCAAGCGTAGTGTGGGACGCCCCACCTGGGAGAGGCATGTCCAGCAGTGGACTGCGATAGGCTGAGTTGATTAATCTCTAGAGAGCTTTATTTAGATTGTCTCATTTATTATGAGATGGATTTTCCGTATTTAAGTAGGACATTATTTTCAGTTTTAGGTACGGAATAAAATACTTGATCTTTGTGAATAAGGACTCATGTCTATTTTCCCAGGGTTTTGACCATTATAAGCTTCATTTGATAATTTCTGCCAGCTGACATCACACAATTACAGCATTTGAAGTTACACTTACCAAAAAAAGACAAGAAAGTTGATCATCACATAAAAAATAGTCCATCGTCATCTTACACAAACCACAGCAACGTTTGGCAAGCAATTAGTCAGAACTGTCACCCACCACACGATACAGCCATACCGCTGTAACGCGTAACATGGTACAGAACACGTTACACGTTGCGCAGCGCTCATCAATTAGTGTCTACAGCGAAGTGGTTATGACGATGCTTTGACAGGGAGCTGAATTATGTTAATTATTGTTACAACGAAGGAAGGAGATGATTAGGAAGCTTGAAATTAATTAGGTGAGGGGTCGATTGGATGTGAAAGGGTTACGCCATGAGTTGTACCTATAGATCAGCTGTTGTTATAGTCCAGTAGGGTGCTTAAAAAAACCAATAGTATCTTCATATTACAACACATAAAATAATGTAGGTACAGTAAGGATAATTAGTTTATCTCATCAAATAAAATTGTTCGTATATTCAATTCACAACTGAGATTCTTTGTGAGTTGTATTCTATGTTATAAGAAAAGAAGAAGAAAGAAAGAAAATACGTTTATTAGCGGTACACATGACGCAAGGTAAGAACAAAACACGAAAATAAACAATTTGGGGGAAAATATGCGTCACATCCACGCAAAACGGCCATCGCTCAGCATAAAGCAGTGACCTTATGCAAGACAGAGCCCCAGCGCTGGTTTTCAGCGACAGCCGGCGTTATCTGTTAGAGGCTTTGGTTTCCGCACTTAGTCCTACAGGTGGACCATTGTGCGTGGGCCATGGCGGCCAGCGGTGGTTATCCAACCAGCCCATTCCCTCTAAAAGTTTATTACGTGTCCTGGTCTGTTTATAACATCTGTAAAAGATCTGGGTGACCCGAGGGTTTCTGTTCTCATATGGGTGACGACTGGGCACTCAAAGAGTACACATGTCATATCCCCATTCCCCATGCATGCCCTGCACAGAGGACTGTCCGTTATGCCTATTGTGTGGAAGTTTTTGTTTAGCGAGCATTGCCCCGTGATGGTCCCCGTCACCAGGTGCAGGCCGTTCCTGTCCAGGCATAATTAACGCCTGGTTAGCCTGCCAGCATCTATCAATTTAATTAATTAATTTATCTTTATTGCAATCCATAATATACATGTACACACACACAGGTGTATGGAATAAATAAATTGAAACAATTATGAACCTTGTCGAGCACAGCAAAATTTTAAATAACTAGGATCTAAGCATGGCATAGCTTCCCTGGACTGCCTGCAGTCCGATGTCCAGGTCCGCCACCTCTTCGCTTGTGTGTGAGTGAACTCTTCTAGCCAGGTGCTAGCACGCAGGTGCGTAGCTGGTTGAAGGGGATGGGTACGATAGGTTCGAGTCCACATACTGACGTGCTGGTTGCTCTCTTAGCTAGTACGTATATGCTAGTGATTCGCTGCTTGGTCCTTTTATCCATTGCAGTGTCATTGTGTTGCAGTAAGATACCGCTACCGTTTCTAGTGCATTGTGACATTCTTGTGTTAGTCTCGAGGTAATATATACTTTTTTCCCTAAAGATTGGAGAACTGAGGCGTTGAGTACACGTATATGGTGTGTGAGTCGTATATTAAATGGCAATAACACAACATAAGATAGTATGCCAATTTGATTAGTAATTACTTTTCCCGACTGTGTACGTCCGGCGCACACTGAGTAAGCAGTCCTAAGCTACTACTTTGCTGGTTGGCACGATTTTTATGAATTCTGATTAAATGTGAGAAAAAAACAGTCATGACCAAATAAATGTTCATGTAAAAGAGTGATCAATTACGGCTAGTTACACTGAGAGCCAATTCCATTAGGTTGGGAATACAGCTACAGGTGGCAGCGATAATTCGTTCAAATAACTTGGAAGAAGGAAACTGATATTGTTCAGGATTGTTTTAAACGATGATGATGAAAGGCTGCTCATAGCTCAAAACTGGATTAGGGTTAACTAAAGACGAGGTTAATTGCACTAAACGTTTAAGAAATCTATACCGCGTACATATAGATCATACATACATAAATTGACACCTTGACATGGAGGTAGGCATCCTTACATACTAACTAATATAGATTATAATTATCACAAATTAACTAAATAATTATAAGCAAAGTTCTGAATTTTATACAATATCTTATAGGTAGAAAAACACTAGTTGTCTAACTGTTCTTTTAATTTAAAAGATCACAAAATCCCTGTTAACCACAACTATTTAAAAACGAGGCCAAGAAACTAACCGCTTTCTGCATTACCGCAAAAATCCAGCAGCATAGAAATACTAAATATCATTCAGTGAAAGAAAACTGGATTTAAAAATCTTAAGTATTCCGAAGCAAGCAAGGCAAGTCGTGAATTATTCGCCGCCGGAGAGGTTCTTAAGTGAGATTTTTTACGCTAATAAAATATATTCTCTGGAGTCTGGAATAGTCTGGATGGAAGAAAGATATAGTGGGCAGGTGTTTCAGTACTAGATGTAAAATGATTGTCTGTGTAGGCTTGATCGATCGGTTTGCCATTTATCTTGGGACTACTTTTTCCTTCTAAATACTCTATTCTATCCATCATTCCGTCTACCTGTCAAAATTGTATAATAGCCTTTATGCATGTTTCGCAGCGATATATGAAAGATCCAAAATTATAAAAGTATCAAAGCTTGCAACATTACTTTAAGAATGTAATGATGTTCAGTGCTCTGTTTTTATTACTATTACAGCAACTCCTTAAAGGCCTTCTTTTGACGCTTTGTCAACCTCATTTAGATATTTCTATTTTAGATCATACTATGATAAAATAATAATAAATTGCATTATCCATACTTCCTAAAAGTTTATTTTGAACACTTCTATATTCAGCTCTATAATCAATTCTCCCTTGTCTCTCTCGCATTCTAAACCACGTTCAACACGATCAGAATATTGAAGCCTAAGCTGCCGTCTTGCTCCCGAGATATCGGGACACGGCCCCGCACTTGACACTTTTGAATTTTTAACCATGACTTATTCAAAAAGGCTTCGTTACGAATAAAGTTGAGCCAAACGCTTGGAATCAATTCAACGGCGTCTCGCGACTGAATATTTCACTCTACCTGACTAAATGTACGACGAGTGCTGGCTTGGGGAGAATTTACCTAAGTTTTAGTTGTCGAGAATTCTTACTGTTGGAAGAATTGAATTTTGAATGATGAATTTTTTGTGAATATTGTTTTTCGGTGCATTGTCTTTGTTGGTATTGGAATTGTTATATTTCTGTTAGTTCATCTATTGAAGATACTTTTAAGTCATATGACATTAATTTATATTCGACTCAGCCAATAGCAGTCTGCGGGACATAGGCGTCTGCCAATATGCGCCAAAACATCAGATTTTCCGCCATAAGCATCTAGTCTGTAACTATTCTCCCAATAAACGTTCTCCAATCCATTCTAATAATATTTTAAGCCTCGTTTACGTCATATCTTTCTAGTATACTCGTACATCGCAATTACATTATCAAAGCCCTGACGAAGAGCATTACCATTTATCAACCACGCTATAGGCTAAATTCTAGACAAAATAATTAGTACTCTAGCATTACGGAGTATGAGACTGCCGGAAGTCACCTGTGCTCCTATTTATGGGATTGTAGTGTTGCTCCGCGCTTCCGGTCTACCGGCTCTGTTCCCAAATTGTGTTACATAGTCTGTGGAACGAGTTGGTCGTTTGTTCTTTGTGTTACGTTGTGGGTCTGTAGTCTATGCTGTTACAAGGACATGCTTCTGAAGAGGTTAGAAAATTTATTTTTGTTTTTAAAAACAATCTGATACTTATTAACTCAATTTTGTTATATTATGTCGCAATGGAACATCTTGCTAAGCTTCTTTATATACCGTATACAAACATTTAATTAAAATGTATAATTTAAACAATCATTTTAAATATTAAAACTAAACTTTTAACAGTCTTAGTTTTGAATAATAACTAGTTCAAGACTGTCTCTGAAAACTATTTCATTAAATTTTTATTAAAATCTTTTAAAAGTTATACAATGGACTGTTCAAAGTTTTGAATAAAACATTTTGCTAATGTATTAAGATTTACTTACTTTTTGGATGGTACTTTCAAACTTTAGGAGAATGAATTTATAGACTATTAAGTTACGTTACGAGCTCACATAAAAAGATAAAACTGGGCATAACTATGTATCGTATTATTTTGTGGGGAGAATAAGTTTAGTAATTTTGAACCTCAATAACCTACATATTTACTACGACAGCAAAAATTGTTGAATTGGTGTTACTTTTTACACAAAATTGATAAGCTCGTGTTGGAGTACTTCTCACCTGGTGGTCTAAGCTGACATCAGAATGTTCATTTTTGTTTCACACGACATTGACAAAATGACAAAGCTGCATAGGACTGAACGTTCATCTGCCCATTTCATTTCATTTTTCAACCATTCGCTAGGCAAATGAAAGATACCGAAATCCAACATCGTTTGACTTCATCAATGTGATGAAAGATGTTTTTTTTCTAATGACTCATTTTGTGGTCAGACGTTTCAATTGGAATGGCAGACGCCGAATTAAAGACCACAATGAACAAATGCTTCTGATATCTGTTTAAGTCCTGAAACGGTGGACCATAACGCTTCCCTAGAAGTTACCTATTCAATACTCAGATCTGATCTCAGATCTGTGTTTTATATCGGAAAACGTAGACCCCTAAAGTAGATACTTTCCCAGAAGATGTTTCACAAGCATCTTTACCTATTAGCAAAACTTGCATCATTTCATAATGCATGCAACGTCTCTGGTTTTACGAAGCAGTCCCGAAGGCTTGCTCAAGTCCGACCGCCGGTGGAACTGTGCTGCCCTGAGGGAAATCAGATTTGTTCAGGCGAGCGCTTCTGCTCATACACTTGATTTAATTTCTAAAGCACCTCGCTCAAAGATTAACTAGTATCAGCAGAGTCACTGCTCAAAAATTAGTTAAATGGTTTCATTATCAGGGTACAGAAATTATAGAATTGTGACTGCATAGCGTAGGGTGTGCAGTCTTATTGGGGCTTCCCACTTAAATTCCAGAGGCTGTAAAAGGGCATCAGTGTCAAGAGAACTTGAATATAGAATTGATACAAACAAAAGGGCATCAGTGTCAAGAGAACTTGAATATAGAATTGATACGAACAAAAGGGCATCAGTGTCAAGAGAACTTGAATATAGAATTGATACAAACAAAAGGGCATCAGTGTCAAGAGAACTTGAATATAGATACAAACAAAAGATACAATATACAAAGATCTTTTGGCGCGTGACCAAAATCGGAACGAACGCTGCCATCTTGTTTTTTCAATATATTTTCATAAAACAATTTCACATAATGTTTACAAATTAACAGCGCCCTCCTGTTAATGTAATTCAAGCGCCAATAGATCTGCGTAAAACTTTACACTATTTGACTAGGTATGTTTAATTTTGAAATCCCTCGGTCAAAATAGACTCAATAAAATTGACCGCCTTCTCAATAATTGCATTCGATTCGTTTTCAATCTTCGTAAGTATGACCGCGCACCAATTGCTTTTAAAGTGGTTACCCATTCGACAGCGCAGAGAGGTGAGGGTTCTGTCTATGTTGTTCTCTATTCTCGACAAACCCACCTCTCCTTCTTACCTGACTTCCCATATTCAATACTTATGCTCTGCCCATAGCAAAAATCTTCGTTCCACCAACAATCGTCTTCTACGATGTCCTTCTCACCGCTCTGGTTTCATTCACTCTTCTTTCTTTGTCCAGGCGGTCTTTCTTTGGAATTCGCTACCTCTGAATATCAGGACGGCAACCAGTCGGTTGTCTTTTAAAGTGAAGGTACGTGAGCATATACGCAAGAAGTTGGCTGAAACATCCCAGCGGTGATTTGCTGGATTCGTTTTCTCCTCTACTGATCGTTATTTCTCCTCTACCGATCGTTATTTCTCCTGACAAAGATTTTTCTGTTAATACTATGTATATGTATGTATTTATGTATGTATTTATTTATTTATTTATTTATTTATTAATTACAAGGCAACTACAACAGGTAACAATCACAGTATATCACTAGATTCACATTAAAGGTTTCGACCTGATTATCACCCAAAGCGTAATCGCACAACATGACTAGCAACAACAATAATAAAGAAGACAACTGCAGTAAAAACTTAGTTCACAAAGTTACAGCTGCAAGGTCCGTGCGTCTGTCCTCCAACACACTTCTACTTAGGCAGGGAATGTGCAGGAGAACAAACACGCCAGGTTAAAGTACATACATAATTGACACAAAGTTACATTATATAAAGAAAACAGTTTAAAATGTTACAAGATTAAAAAGAAAGAGTACATACATGTCTTTTGAAAGCAAAATTTTTTTTTATTCTTGTATTTTATAGTTAATTTCGTGTTATCAATCCCTTTTGTTGCACCTGCCATGTTTTGTCTCTGCACCACCCTAAAGTTGACTGGTAGAAAATGCCTTAGGCATTAAGTCCGCCTTTGTACGGTATATTTTTACTTGTGCATAAAGTTATAATAAATAAATAAAAATACCCACTATACACTTACACACACAGACAATCACACTCACTTTTAATAACTAAAACCCTTGCACCAAGTCACCAACTAAACCAAACTTCATCGAAGTTTCGAAACCATCTCTAATATTAACACGGCTACGTCACGGCGAACACAAAAGACATTTTTTCCCAACTCTAGCGGTGTTTGAAATTTTAAGTTAACAAGCGGCGTCTCTAGAGACGCGACACTGCGACACTGCAGACACCGGCGCGCCGACACTCCCGAGAATTGTGTCGACAAACGTATCGCTGTCGCACCAACGGATTACTGACGTGGAAATAGAAAATGCATTTTTTTAATCTGGATTTAGACAAGAATTTTTGATGAGGCGACGACGTCGTCGTGTTTTTGGTGAGAGTTTTCGTATGATTTGCAGCAGGTTTTGGTTAGGACATAAGATTGATATTTTAAGGAAAATCCCTGAGGCCATAATTGGCACTTACGGTAAGTAGGTAACCAATTAACGCCTGTGTTATAAAAATATTTTTTTAAGAACAAGGAAAGCTGTTTTTTTTTTCAGATATACTATTTAGATCTTCCCTAAAGGGATTTTTAATATTCCTTATCTTTAAAATAAGTTGTTTAATTGTTTATTAATGGTGGTAAAACATCATAATTATATTAAAATTGTAATAATACCAGCCAATTGTGTATCCCATTGAATATCCCATTGCAAGGACAACACAAACAAGCATATTACAAATGAGAGGATTATATCCAAGGAATGCTTGGAAACATGCTGGTCCTGCTCCATATGATAATCTAGACAAAATCAAACTGGTTGCTACTATAATTTTATAATTTATATATTTTTTATTATATGTCACTGATTTTACATTCTGTGATTACTTCCTCAGACACTGACTTATTTACACTTTTGGCTTTTGTACAATTTTAGGAAATTTTTCTACTTTTACAATCGTTTGTAAATATGTGAGCACCATGTATCTATCACATAATTAATTTATCTGTCGTTGCTTCATTTTTAATTCTTTTTACCTATTGTTTATACGTGTATAGTTATTTTATTATTCATCGTCTTCACATATAATTATACAATTAATGTATACAAAATATTGTAAAACATTTTAAAAGAGTAACGGTAGAGTTTCTTTCCCATACTACTACATACAAAAACTACCTTTTGGAAGGGGCGACTAGAATCAAATCTATATTTTGGAAATTTTGACGTTAAATAGTGCCTCAAGGGCCTATTTGAAATAAATGATTTGACTTTGAATTTGGTCTCTTCTCATGGAGCACGCGCAGTGATCTCCACGCTTGCTCAAGACGTGTTGGCGATTTCCAGGTTCCCTCACGATGCTTGCCTTCACCGATGTCAGTAATGCTCAAGATAAACTCAGTAAAGTGTCAGAAGTTTTTTAATTATCTTAAACCAATCAAACATCCTCTAACAATATTTTAGAAAAACACCACACACAATACAATAAAATCCTCATCTCCAGAACTATAACACTTGTTCCAGGGTTGTACATCAACACTAACGATCCGTTTATACCGCCGAGAGTTAGGGCTGTCACACACACGGACAGTCGCAGTCGAGTGGCTGGTGCTAGTACTCGAGGCCCGCGCTGTTGTAGAGGGGCGGGGAAATGCCGCGACATTTGCATTTTGTATCTTATAGTTGTTCGCAGTTACTTGTAAAGGAGAGGATTATAGTAATAATGTGGACAGTTAAATTATTTGTGTGTATATGTTTGTTACTTTGTTGAACAAACTGGTAAATTAACATTTTTATTTCCAAGACATATTAAAAATGATTAATAAAAAGTGGGCAAAAGATTAAAGATAATGTGACATTTGTAAAATTATAAACTTGCATAACATAACGCATTACATAACATATTGCATTACATTGTTATTATTTTATTTATTATCACTATAATATTTTCAACACAATGTATTTTGTTAAGAAATAAATGACTTATGACTTATAAGGTTCCATGACTGTTAGTTTAGGATGAAAAAGGATAAAAAACCTCAGCAAATACCTTACCATTTTTTTTACAGAACCATCCACCAGAACATTCACGTACAGTCTATACAAGCTCGCGCATATACAAGGAAGAAAAATCTGTTTAATAAACAAGTCTATTATTACCAAACAAAACATCTTCACCTCAAATAATATTAACACTGACGACAAACCGATATAACTAGCTAATAGAGAGGAAACTCAATTAGCGTGAATAGTTCAGTTCAGAAGGTAAATGCAGAAAACAATCTCGCGGTCTCGACAGAAACCGCAGTAAATTACTTTAAGGTCGCCCCGGTATTGTGCGGCGGAAATATTGTTAGGATTTAGAGTAATGCTAGTGTATGGCAGGCTGAAAACCATACTACAATAGCTACTTATTTTGTTATTTTCCGAAATAGTTTTATGGTAGCTAAGAGGTTTCTTAAACACACTTTTAACGGCTTAAAAGTGGCAAGTGGTAGGGCAATTTTTGTAACTTCATAATTTAAGTTAATTTTGGCCTCTTGTAACCAAATTTTGTTCTATTGTTACGAAAACTTGTTTCTTTTTACTAACTTTATTTTTACGTATGAAAAGAAGATTTAGCTCTAACGTGTGGTTAATTTAAAAATAAAAAACACTACACTCAACAGGATGTTTAACGACGTTAGTTTTTTAACTATGAAACTGTGTTTGTTAAAAAAAATAACTTTGTAGTCACCACATCATTACAAGAACGTCGAGCAGAAGCTTTCGTACATCTAACTAGAAATGGGACACAATTAGCAAGTGCAGCGAGACACGCAGCGTTAACACAGTTTGTGCGCGCCCATGTATTTCGCACGTTTGAATTCAGCATGTGTAGTCCAAAATATTTATTTTTGCGGTATAGCGTTGCGTCAGAAGTTTGGTCTGCTGTGATAATTTTTTGTCGTTCTTATATAAGACTATTCTATGTTGTAAATGATAATGTTGCAATCAAATCATTTATTTGTATAACACCGCACCGGTTTATATGATGTTACTAAAGATTCGTTTCAAAATAGAAAAAAAATAGATAAAATTAGCACAACCTAGATGATTTCATCAATAATTCAACCATTTTTCACCTGAAACTGTCTCATGGCCACTTTTGAGAGATACTCGTATATAATAATTACTGAGAGCCGTTTGAATTGGCACCATATTCTACAATTGAATTGGCACCATATTCTACAATTGAATTGGCACCATATTCTACAATTGCCTCAAAGACGACGTAACCTTCCCACATCATTACAAGAATGTCAAACAGACGCTACAATAATACTGTTTCTAACAAGAAACCTCAACAGAATGCGACGCAATTAGCAAGTGCAGTGAGCACACGTGGCGCTAGCACAGTCTGAACACGCTCTAATTGTTTCAATTATTACTAAATAGCTTTCATAGGTAATTAAAAGAGTAAGTAAAAAAAATTGTGTGTATCAAATAAGCTAAATTAGAATGGCTAAAGATTAAACAAAATACATAGAATCAAATAAAAGCTTTCCTAATCAAGGTCCCACAGTACAGTCCTTCTTAACCTCTGACAGCAGCAACCCTTATCATTTGAACGATTATAAAGTTCACTGTGATTTTGACAGTGATGCATAATCAGAATACAGTTCTGATTTTGCAGCACTGGCAAAGTTAAGTGTGAAAGGACTGAAGACGTCATTTCTGAATGTTCATGAAGACGTTTTATGCTAAAACGTTGTCAACGCTTTCCTTACAAACAACTTTTCTCAAATACTGGCTCTGCAGAAGTTTTCACTTCAGCATTATTTATTTGAGAAAAGCGCTAGGAGCGCTTTTCTCACAAGAAACTAACCGAAGCTAGGCAATTACGTAACTCGGGTGTTGTGCTAACACCGTGTGCGCACGCCTTAATTGCCGTCCTCGTTGAACGCAGCACAATGTTATTGTTAACGTCACACAATATCATCGCATTTCCGAAGCCTCTTCCTATTTAGCTTAACACTCCAGAGGGCCTAGACAAAGTGTCATTCTATCACCGCTAACGATTATGGAAAAGTCAAAAATGTATTTAATTGATATAAGCTACCGAAAACGTTATGTCAATCCTGTTGAAAGTCTTTGTAGAAATAAGAACCGCTTTGAAAGCGATTGTCAGTTGTCTAGGCCCTCAGAACATTCAGAAGGTCTACTCTAAGGTTGGAATAACACGGATCATTAAAGATCTACTATTTTAAAACATACTTACATAGACTCCTGACTTTTTCACATGGGGGTAAGCAGAATTTACAGAACGCTTAGTGGAATGATTTTATGTAGGTATACTAATACCAAGCTTCACGCAGAGAGCCCGACTTTCATAAAAATAACAAAGAAGGCCGTTATTTAATTAACCACTAAGGAATAGCTCACAGATTAACTACATATTTAATAACTCTTTCGTTTTTAGAAAAAACAATGTTTGATATTATTTGTATAACTGAACACTGGTTGAAAGATTATGAAATGCTAATTAATTTTGAGAATTATAGTGTGGGCAGTTATTTTAACCGAAAATCCATGCTACGTGGAGGTTCACTAATCTTAATTAAAAATTGTATAAAATCTAAGACTCGTAATGACATAGTTGAATTATCGGTGGAACATAGCATTGAACTGTCCTGTGTTGAGCTAGATAAGCATTTTATAGTGTGCGTTTACAGACCTCCAAATTATCAAAACTACTCTATATTTGAGTCAGTAATGGAAGATGTTTTAGCTAAACTTGCAACTGGTAATAAATCAGTAATTATTTGTGGTGACTTTAATATTAATATTTTACAAAATAATTCAAATAGCAGTAGGTTATTAAGCCTCTTCAAATCATTCAATCTGTCAAATGTGTTTTTAGAACCAACGCGAATAACTTCGACTACTGCTACATGTATCGATAATGTCTTTTGTTGCTGCGACTATTTAGATAAAGCCATTGTAAGCTATCTCCCTTCTGATCACAACGGTCAAACCGTTAGTTTTGAGTCCAGCACACCAATACAAAAAGTGCAGATTCAAATTAGACCAATAACATCGGGTAATTTAAATAAGTTTAACAACCCTTTAATTAGCAAGTTAAGTGATCAGGGCCTAAATTTGTCCAATGGCAATATTCTGTATGAACAATTATTTTCATTAGTGCAAACAGAGTTCAATAATTATTTTAAGAAAAAAACTAAAACTGTTTGCCCTAAGTTTTTAATCAGTGACTGGGCAACTAAAGGGATCAGGAAAAGTAGGGAAAGATTATTTGAACTGTATGGCCTTAAGCCGTATATTAACACGGAAACTTTTAATAAGTATGTTGCTACTTACTCTAAAACTTTTAAAAATATCTGCAAAGCAGCTAAAGCTTCTTTTATTAGTAACAAGGTTAAATCAGCAGACAATAAAATTAAGACAGTTTGGAAAATTATTAACAATGAAACGAACAAGAACAAAAGACATAATACTGATTACACACTTGACACTTCCCGCGGTCTCATTAGTGACAACATCGATGTTGCTCAGGAATTTGCAAATACCTTTACCAATATTCCAATTAAAACTACAGAAACTTTAAATTCCTCCCCCTTACTTGCTATTGATTTATTAAGATCGAATGTTTCAGCCTTTCCCGTGGAATTTAAATTTAAACATGTAAACCGTGGTTGTTGTAAAGGCTTTTAAGCAACTCAAGATCAAAATTACCGAAGATCTGTGGGGTATGTCTACTAAAGTTTGTCAATCAATTATTGAGACAATTGCACCCTATTTAGCTTTAATATTTAATTTGTGTGTAGATCAAGGGGTATTCCCGGATCTAATGAAGTACAGTAAAGTTATTCCACTATTCAAATCCAGGGACAGCAAAGATACTAATAATTATAGACCCGTATCGGTTTTGCCGGTTTTCAGCAAGGTGTTTGAAAAAGTAATGTAAAATCAAGTGCTCCATCATTCTAATGGTAATAATATCCTACACGATCAACAGTATGGTTTCACCAAAGGACGTTGCACAACCGACGCCAGTGTCACCTTATTAAAACACATCTTTAACGCATGGGAAGAGGCACAAGATGCAATAGGCATCTTCTGCGACCTATCCAAGGCATTTGATTGCGTGAATCACGAAACACTGCTCTTGAAACTGGAGCATTACGGACTAGATAAACTTGCGCTTAGCTTAGTAAAATCATATTTGAATGATAGATTGCAGCAAGTTCAAATAAACGGTTTAAATTCATTGGGTTTAAAAGTCAAAATGTTTTAAAATCTTTTTAGTATACATAAATGATTTACCTCATTTACTGAAAAACCGACCACAAATGGTGTTATTTGCTGATGACACATCACTGATTTTTAAGATAAATAGACATGCACAGGAGCTTGACGAAGTAAATAACGCTATGCTTAAGGTCCATAATTGGTTTACTGTAAATAATTTGGTATTAAATGAGAAGAAAACTAAATGCATAAGATTCGCGTTACCAAATGTTAGAAGTAGTGAATGTCATGTTGTACTAAATAGAGAGACACTAGAATTCGTCGAAAAAACGGTTTTCCTGGGGATCACGCTTGACTCAAAACTACAGTGGGATCCTCACTTAACATCACTTGCAGGGCGGCTAAGTTCAGCCGCTTACGCTGTTTGGAAAATCCGCCAACTAACAGACGTGGATACCGCGAGACTGGTCTATTTTAGTTACTTTCATAGCATCATGTCTTACGGTATTTTGCTGTGGGGATGGGCTGCAGATATTAATTCTATCTTTATTCTGCAAAAGAGGGCTGTCAGAGCCATATATAACCTCCGCAGACGCGAATCTCTAAGGGAACTGTTTAAGAAAATTAACATCATGACGGTACCTTGTCAGTATTTATATGAAAACATTATGTATGTTCGGAAAAATCTACATCTTTTTAGTAAGATAAGTGACAGGCATAATTTTAACACTAGAAATAGGAAATAGATATAGAACCACCTTTCAGATTGTCTAAAGTGCACACTACTTTTATGGGGTACTGCGTAAAATGTTATAATAAAATACCACTCGATATTCTTCAACTGAATGAGAAGAAATTTAAAACATGCATTAAACGCACACTATAAGCATATTATAAGTTGGATGATTATATCATAGATAAAAATGCTTGGCTTAATGCTGGTCCTGCTCCACAGCCACTTGGGCTCACTAGTTAAAAATTTTAATGTTTGGAAGAGTTGCTTCCCCTTTTTATTTTTTCTGACATTACAAACTGAATGTTTATTTTTTATTTAAACAAGTTTTAATTGTTGAATACTCCAATGGATAATGATTTTCTTTCTTTTTGGTAGTAACATTCTATTAATCTCTCAAATACATTGAAAATTAGTTTTGTATAATTTAGAAGCATTTTTTAAATTTTTGTAAATGTGAGTACCATGGAGCCGTTTTTTTTTTTTAATGTTATTAAGATGTACGAGTATGTTGACTTGAAAGAGCATGGCAGTTGAGAGTATGTCATGCTCACTTAAATATCTCGCTGATGGTGGCGAGTGTGTTGGATCATTCGGTTCCCTACAAAATGGTTGAGCTGGATGGTGCTGATCCACGCGTCATGTTCGTGAACGGGCGCCGTCAGTTGTGACTGGTCATCTCTTATCTGCCATGGCTTATTTTAAATCTTATATTTTGAATTGTTTTGATTATTTTTTGTACATTGTTCTCACATATAGAAGCAACAAGAATAATGTACCCAGGATTTTGTAATTTTCTATATTTAAAAGAGTGTCCTTGGAGTTTCTTGCCCGTTCTTCTCCATAAAGATCTACGTTTTGGAATGGGCAACTAGCTTCAACTTTCTGACTAACTGACGCGACTATTTGACAATTCAAAAGTGCCTGTAAATGGTTTAATTGAAATAAATGCTTTGAGTATGAGTTTGAGTTTTCCCATCCTGCCCACAGCCAACTAAAATGTTTCCGACAAGAAAGCCTTTAGCAATTAGCGACTCTAGTAGTCTGTGTATGCTGTGCCCGTCATAATTGTCTAGAGTCAGTCCTCACAATGGAATCACACTCGGCTATTCACGCTCCAACATTTTGTTCTGCGCGAATATTCTTGTAGCATAACCGTCAGTTATTTTAGTTCTTGGGTACTTTGTTTAATTAGGGAATATGGAGTATTTGATGTTTAATTTATAGTCATAGTACTATACTGCTATACTACTACCGCCGTACTATACTGCGTATATGTCATAGGATTATACTGCCTAGAGATTGGATTTGTGCCCCGTTAATGTCAATAAGTAAAAAAGCGGAGGAATGAGGAAAATATCGTGCGGAATTTTTTGGGTGAGAATGTGGAGCTAAGAGCAAGGGAAGTCCAAAGAAACGATGAACTGTGTGACAGATGTTATGACTAGAGAAGAGGTGACGACTAATAATAGAGAATTATGAAAGAAGACATAATGGACCGACCCCAAATAAATTGGGATAAATGCAGGAGACGATGATAATCGTAATAAGTAAGCCAATATCATCATCAGACTTAAGCATACTACTAGATTGGATTATATCTAGATTTTTGGGGAATAAACAGGCCAGAGGCGATATTACACACATCAAAAGTGTCTAGGGATCAAGTTTTCTCACATTTTCGACTATTAAAAATATCCAATTCATATTTAATTTAGTGTCGTGATGGCCCAGTGATTAAGGCCTCGCCTCTCATGCACGAGGTTGTGGGTTCAAATCCGGGCAAGTACCAATGTGACTTTTTCAATTCATATGTACTTTCTGAGTTTATCTCGGATATTACTGACATCGGTGAATTAAAACATAGTGAGGAAACTTGGACTTATAGTTAATATAAGTCTGAAATCACCAACCAGTCTTGAGCAAGCGTGGTGATCAATGCTCGTGCCTTCTCTGTATGAGAAGAGGCCTTTGCCCTGCAGTGGGACAGTAACAGGCTGATATTATTATTTTAATTAATATTTAACAAATTTAGTCTTCCAGACTGTGGCATCTTACTTTAATTCCTATGTTTAGCAATTATATATATATACGAGTATATTAACAACTTATCTCTAAATTTTGGAAAAAATTATAAAAATTGAGAAATTAACCTAAGTTATTGTCGTCAATTAAATGGCAAAAAAAAAGGCAAAAACGAGGATTTTTTCATTTTAAAGATAAAAAATATAACCTGTGTTTCCACCATTGACACGAATCACACAATCACAGCACACAATCACATGAGGAATGGCTGCTCACGTTCTTTCTTTCAAGTCAAAAAATTGCTGTGGCGTATGCACGGCATCCATACTCAGCAAAGCTCTTCTTTGGAGCATATCCCATGCGTGCTCAATTTAAAAAGTTGAGGTCTGGCGATTGAGCAGGCCACGGCAGTCATTGTCGTGCATTAGTCGAAATGAATCACCCGGCTTTGCAAAGGGATGATCACGTCTGAAACAGGATTCTCCGCATAAATCTGAGCATTGAGGTTGCCCCTATTCCAAATGAGATCGGATCTTCCACCGATCCAAATACCGGCCCAAACTATTATTGTTACAGTGTGTTAAAAATGAACTTCCTGACAAAATTTTACACGTCTTTGACGTCCAGAGGTCCTCCAAACTCGAGTACGTCTTGTATCCGGCCTCATACTGAAACGAGATTCATCGGAAAAGCAAACACAACGCTAGTCTTTTTCCTCCCAATTTCTGTGTTCGCGAGTCCATTGTAAACGGGCCTTACGATTACGGGGTGCTGCAGGGGGAATTCTCAGCGGCCTTCGGAAACGCAGACCCACTTCACGTAAACGATTGATGGATGGTTTGGTCGCTTATCAGCAGGCCCGAAGAGCTGTGGAGCCTCGTAGACAACATCATGGCAGTCACGGTACGATCCCGTCGAGCAGTATTTTGGATGTACTGGTCCTGTCTGCGAGTGGTGATGCGAGATCGTCTTCCATGTCACTCGGTCACGCTGCCCGTGATACGATAGCGTGTCCAGAGGCTGCTTATTACGCTCTGTGTAGTGCCAAGAGCGAAAGCCACAGTACGTTGCCTGGAAACAGCTTGCAACATACCGACGCCGCGACGGCTCTCATCATCTCTTTTGGTGTCAAACGATGTCGTCGCTCCATATCAATGCAAATTTTTCAGTTCCAATGCAGAAACTGTAATGGTTTTGTAAAATCGCTATTAGACTTTTATAGGAATCCTAATTGACAGTTGATTTACTATTTTTAATCAAAATTTAAAGAAAATACTTAATTCAAATAGTGAAATTCACTAAAAAAAGAATTAATAAGGATCCAAAAAAGTTAAAATAATAATCCTCAATTGCGGCGATACTCTAAAACGTACATACTTGATCCCTCGACACTTTCGATGTGAGTATGTTAACAATAAGCATTCACATCAGTACTTACGAGTATATTATGCTATTGTTCTGTTTAAATTTTTTGTATATACCAAATAAATAAATAACATCATAAAAATTCAAACTCTTTTATTGTGGAATTAAAAATAATTGTAAAAAAAACATAAATAAACAATGCATTTTAAATTTAAATTTTCAATTTTATTAGCCTTTATTGTTCCCATAGCTGGGACACAGTGCTCCTCTCTCCGACAGAAAATGAGCTGTACTCTACCAAAAAATACCGTTTATTAGACACATGCTATTTTCATTTTAATTCTATTTTTAACAACAGTAATAAACGGATTAATTATCATTGATTTCGAAAATCAACATTGAATCAAAATGGCCGCCATATTGAATCGGAATTATCGAAACCGTGTCGGGTAATTATGGAAAATTCGGTACTGGGTAATTTATTGTGTTCTGTACAAAATTGTTCCCTAACAGTTATTTGAGTGTATTGGTTCTTTGTACCTATTGTCTGGCATTATTTTGTGTTGTTCGGAGATTTTCAAGCCCGTTTGTATTTTTACGTTAGGGTTCGGTTTATAAAGATACATTTTATACACATGTAAAAAAACAATAAATTAATTATCCTGGCAGCTTAATTGAACTAGTTTATGGTCGGTCGTATCGTGTACCTCCGAAAATACTAGTGCTGTATCATTCTGGCTATTTATTTGTGATTTGAGTTCGCAACATGTGACACTGAGCGTCGCCATGGATGGCGGGCCTCAAACTAAGGTCCTTTCCTCACTGGTCGGTATATCTGCGGTGCGGGATCGTTTCAGTACCGGGTAACGTCACGCGTTTGACTGCATCGGTACCGAAAGCTTACCGAGCGCCATAAACGAAAGTGAGTTTGTATGTTTGTTACGCTTTCACATTATATCGATTGAACGGATTTGGATGAAATTTGGCACATGGGTTGACACACACATACATAGACACATATAGGACACATAGGATACAGAGAGGGGGGAGAGATACAGGGTACATAGGATACTTTTTATCCCGGTAGTACTTTCCATGGGATAATTTCAGACATGCACGCGGATCAAAACCATGTCACATCATTTTATGGCCAAAACCGTATAAAATTATTAGTTTTGATGATTCTGAACCCGACCCGATGGGCAGTACCAGTCAGAAACGTCACAGTTTTATGGGAGCTCATTTCTGCTAAGTCAAAAAAAAATAGGCAGTCGTTTCATCACAATATGTCTGACATAAAAAATTTAAGTACATAGGTTTCGTAATCTAAAATCTATCGTTCAACTACATTCTGAAAATCAGACAGATTGCTATGAAACAGTTTGGTACCTTTTTTTTTTACATACCTATTTAAAAATGCGGTCAAACCAGACGCAACGCGGAAAATTTCTGACATTAGGATCTTTAAATTTCAGAATAACCAAATATATCGATTTTATACGGTTTTGTTTGCAACATTTTGGTCATGGACTCTCGTACCAATAGAATTAAGAATTTGGAATTCTAAATAAAAACAGTGTGGTACCGTTTCGGTACAGAGTGCTTACCGACCAATGAGGAAACATGCCGCAGCAGTACGGAAACGGTACCGAAAGGATACCACACCGACTAATGAGGTAACGGCCTAACTAAAAAAGGGCATCTTAATATTCCTTTACATCGCGTTCGAGACTAAAAGTCTGGAGGCATTGCCACGTTGTATGGCAATAGGTACTTAGCCTCTGGCCGTGGTAAAGGGCAGCACATGAAATAATAAACTAACTTCTTTATTAATAACCATATTAGAAGCCTGCCTTACCCAAGCAGGTATCAGGCGTTTCCTCTTCTTACGGCCTAGTATTATTCGCCCCTTCTTCCTATCAGGTCTTGGTAGCTAGAAATAGAAAATAGAATTAGTTGTAGCATTATTTTCTATCAGACTCCACTAACACGATACTCCACTAACGATAACAGCAGTGTAGCAGAAAGCTTATGTTATGTGGCTATTTTTGGTCTTCTATAGTAATAAAAAACGAGCATCAATCTTCTTAATCTTAATGTGTGCCTTTTATGACGTAAGCACACTCCGAGATCCCTTGATAATCCCGCGGGAACATAAAAAAGTAACGCTATGGAATGGTTCCGTCAACTTTTGACGAGAAAATTAGGTATTCCGGGACGATGAGCTGTAAAAGTCCTCGTAAAAGTAACAGAACGATGTTAATTTTAAGTAGTTTTTGTCAAGGACATTGTGGCTAAGTATGGACGTCTCTTGAAATTTAATGTTGAGAGGTTTGCAAGACGTGACTGCTGAATGTTATTTTCATTGATGATTGTACTTGAGACTATTATTTTTAAGAGAATAGGAAAATGGTCCTTTTTAAACTAAGCGATCACGACTATATACAACTGCACAAAGTATACCGTAGGCAATTGTATTGTCTACCCAGGAAGCCCTCAGGTCCGTGACACAGAGACAATAAAAACAATCTTCAATCTGCAACACAGCAACGTTACTTGAGAACAACAGTAGATACTCAGGTATATTATTATTTTCTTCCGAAACCTGCGAATCTAGATACTCGAAAATATAACAAGAAAATGAGTACAAACAACAAAGTAATCTTAATCAAAGCAACTATAGCTGTTATTGTGTATCGCCATCCCAGATTCCTGAAAGCAGTGTCTCAGAAATAATCAGCACCCTACGTGACAGTCCTTACAACTCCGTGTCGTCCGGAATTCCGCACCGCTGCGTACGACGCCGATAATTCCGCATTCCGATTCAATTTGTTCGGAATAACGCGTGTCGCGAGGAGCACTCATATGGAAAACTAGGAGATACACAATGATTCTGAAGGTATTTTTGGCATAGCGGGCAACTTGTTACTACCAGACTTCGAAAAATAAGGAATCTGTTTTCATAATTATATACATCTGTACTTCCCAAAGGTGTAGACCCACAGTTTGCTAGGTTATAACTTCCATCCAAAAAGGGATGATTCTATTGCTATTCAACACAAATCTACTCCAGGCTGTTACTGAGAAATTCTTATTGGGGTACTACTTATAACACTTTGTTCGATCTGGGGTAACCCTGCCCAACCTGGTGTTTGAAACCAGGACTCTCAGCAGTCGCGCATGCCATCAACGACGCAGCTCAAACTCAAACTCAAAGCATTTATTTCAATTAAACCATTTTACTGATGAATTGCCAGCCTGTGGCCATTATCTCATTTAAGAAATTATTTGTTTTGCAAAAAAAAACACAACCTGGAATTACAATTAAATAACACTAATTCAGATCAGTCTTCAAGGAACTAGTAATAAAGAACTCATGTTAACTCGATTTCACCCCCAACCACAGATGAATACAGATGGTTCTCCGCGGCGGGCCCGACTTGTTGGGCCAATTCAGTGAGTGTAAAGTAAGCAGAAGATCTAAGAGTTACGCGATAGAAAGAGAGGCAACTTTTAGATGAATATAACTGTAGGTAATTAGCACTGTGCGACCTGAATTGCACTTTATTGTCGTAGCAAAAGTCACTTTTTCTTTTATTGATTTTGCGGAGTGAACCATCTGTATTAATCTGTGCCCCAACATTCAATTCCTCCACTACCATACAGTATTAGTTGTGGACAAGACCTTCTGTTCGCTCAGTGGCAACACAAAGAGAGCCTGTTTTCTTACTGCGAAATAATAGGAAAATGAACGCGGGGTGAAAAGAGGACTGGGGGCTGAAGCGGGGGCGGGCGGGGTAAATTAATTTTGTTACTATATTTTCTATTCAAGGCGACGTAATGGCGTGAAATTGATTAACGGAGTTTAGATTGGATGTTATTATGACGTGAAAAGGGGAATTATGGTGATAATAATTGTATTATGATGTGTTTTGAGTTTTGAGATGATAGTGTAGAGTGGGAACATGTTCTTAGCTATTTATCTTATTAACCTTTATGGCATAAATTATATTTAACGCACCATGCGTTTGGCAGAAAGTCAGCTATGTCATGGTAGTTGGGATATGGATATTACAAAATTTCAGAACATCAAAACTGGACTAATTAAGCATTGCTATATAAATCAGTGGCTACTGCTATAAATGTTTGCATAATATTAAGCTCTATATTAAGTACTGATACGATTAACGTTTATAAAATTAGGTTAGACACAACATAACAAAAAATAAAAATTGATTATTATCAGACAAATGCCTCAAGATTGATTGGTACTTTTGCTCAGCTAATATAAAAAAAGTGAATTTATTGAATTGATAACAATGTACTATACGGATTACAAAGCCCAAAAGCTATGGAATATATTCAGAAGTCCTCGCACAATGTTTTTTCAGATTAGAGAAGGTTCTCCTTATTTTCTAAACTAACACCAAAATCTTTTCACAATAAAACTACAATTAACTATAAATTCCGTATCGCGACCGTCACGGCACCTTACGAGCCTGTCACGCCATCCACGCTTCACGCCACCTTCACGGGTGCCACGTCTCTAGCGTGTTATTGTTGTATCCCGCCCGAAATTGCCAGCTTTTGTCGCCTTCACGCGCGAATCCACTCCAAATGCTACTAAAAGCGCTATTTCTCAACCGACGGTAAACGTTCAGGTTGAGCGGATCCACTACCTCCCCCCGATAGAGGGTGGGAAGGGGGTGAAATGCATTTAGAACGTTTTTCCCCGTCGTAGTTTGTAGCCAGTGCATTGTCGACCGGACAATGGCACGAAAGCGATTGTTTTCGTCAATTCGATTGTCAACCGAGTTATGATTCGACAATGGACGGTTTTAATTTACTTTTGAACGTCTGAGCGTCTGGTATCGAGTCGCGAATGATACCGCCGGGAACAATGAGGACGGTTTCTTTCTTTCCCTTTTTACACTTGAATAAATGTTTTGGATGACTTTTGGCGTTTTGATTGCTTTTGTGTGGTTGTTCAGCGGTTTATAGTAAAGTGTTGAGGTTTCGTGTTTCACTTTAACATTTCATTTGTCATTTGCATTCACAAGAGAACTAATTACATTTATTGCTACTACGAGTAGTAAGCCACTGCTGTTTTTTTGAAAAGCTACCAGTTGTGCCATTTATTATAAGTAGTACTAATCCTATTTTATTTTCAGTAATAAAACTTCAATTTATTATATCATGTTAACAACGTTTGAAGTGTACGAATTATTCATTTTATTGCTGTCTAGGTGGCCATTTACTGAACCTTGCGTGACGGACAAAAGGTTAATCATGTCGACTGTGTTTACATTTACATCGGCTGGAGCATTTCTTAGCAATAAAACATGTAATAAAGTACGGACCATTGCCTACCAGCAAATATTTGCTTATTTACACACGTCTTTATATCTTGTTAGAGTGTAAACAGAAAGAAATTGAACATCGAGTATTTTCTCCAATAGATTCGAATTGGATTTAAATTCAATCTTAAACTGTTTGTTGTGCCTTGGGATTCCCATTTAACGATTATAAATTCATTGCTATAAGCCTGGCATTTAAGCTTTTTTACGTTCACAATCAAAACGATTGAAATCGGTTTTCATTTGAAGAGATCTTGGAATTTCAAGATTAAATTGTTTGATAGCTTTATCTTTGATCTTCTTTTGACTTTTGAGTCGAAAAATATAATCTTTGTCCGGCTAATTCTTAATCTGAATTGTGCGCATCAATTTCCCGTCCAATTTGACAATTCGTCTTGAACATTCCACTGTCTCAATGTTAGCCTTTGTCTTCAAAAACACTGATTTGATCTTGAGGTACGTCAGCCGTGAAATAATCCCTTGTTTAAAATTTTTGCTTAAAAACAAAACGGCTGAAAGTTCTAGAGCGTTCTCGAGCATTCTGTACTTTGGGATGGCTGTTATCAGCAGTTTAGACACACACACGAGTATGAAACTAATTAACCGTCAACCTTTGTCCATTCCGAGTCACAATTACATACAATTAAACGTGGCCTAAAATAATATTGGAGTTAATTTGGACAAAGTTCTAAATGGTGTTTCGCAGGGTTTATGTTGGGACCCTGTGGCATTAAGGCGGGTTGGGGTGTTTCTGACCGCTGGTTTCAATAAAAAGGCTGGAATTAGCTCGGGTGTCAATTAACGCGGCGATTAATGAGGACCAGAAGGGTGGATGTTTCACTGTGTTTACAACCTCCGGTGACTCTTGTATTGGATTTAGGCTGTTGTTTGAATACTAACTTTGTTTTTTGATATTGTAATTCTTGTTTTATTTTCTGTAGGGTTTTATAGATCTGATTGGGTTGCTGGTAACTGTTTTAACGATCTGTTTTAGGAACCAATCTCGAATTCAAGTAAATATGTAAAATAAATGAATACATAAATCCACCTACTGGACACTGCCTTAAACCTCTTACCGGTTTAAAGTTATCCAGAGTCATCTTCACGACAGCTTGGCACTTGTGTACCTTGCTGCAGTAAATCACAGCAACGTGACAGGCAGTCTTACTAGCATTGTTCGTGTAGCTTCTGTTACACAATGGTCAGTTTTAGACACGTTTCAAGATCCGCAGACAAATTACTGTTCGCTTACATGGGTGCCTTAGATGACGCCAATCATAACAGAAATGAGAAGAGCGGGCAAATGATTTCATTCCTAAATGTAATTGATATTAATTTCGTCTCGAATTTTCTCAAAAGAATGTTAATGTCAATGCTTTTTAATCCATTTAGTAAGTTGTGAATATCACGCTAATGGTCAGACTTGGTAAAGAGGTACATTTGGTCCAAATAATTTGTTTAGACCTCTCGCCTCAGAAAGCATTCTGAATTGAAACAAATTTTATTTCTTGGTAATTGAATTATAGCAATCTAGTAACTTTATTAGAAACTATACCAAATAACAGCTGTTATAGATTCTACAAGTTTACTAGCTTTTCATAACAAGAAACTATAGTCAGCCTGTTAGTGAATGAGTTAGTACTTAAATCGAAAACCAACTATAATCTTCATCTGCAAACTCAGAAGTTCAAACATACTTGAAAGACATAGTTAGTTCCTTCAACTAACCAAGAATGAAGGACTTCCTCCCAACTTCTGAGCCTGCTTTAAACACACACAGCTCATTCCAAAAACAATATTGTTTTAATGAAATATCTAAAGTGAAACAAACACGAAACATTTCAGGTATACATTACGACTCGTCTTAATTTGCTGACAACTCTGAACTTAACATCGAAAAGATATACGTTATTATTTCCAACAGAGAGCAAGGCTTCCGGAGGGCTGTCTAAAATAGAAGCGACAGCGTATGGTATAACATTTTAAGTCACGATTTTTTTGGAAATATTGTTTCTACCATTTAGACCAATCTCCTGATGAACCAAATGATTCTACCAATCTACAGGAACCAAATTATTCTACTTACCTTCCATGATAATTAAGAAGCACTGTCTTGTTTGATCATTATTGTGTCGCTTACGTAACGATAATTTCGCAAATCTTTGCTCATATTTTTTTCAGTTTTCCTAGTACTACAAGCGGCAAAGACGATGAACTATTCTGAACAGGTCAAGAATACGAAAGAACAGTCCAAGATTTAAAGTTGTGATTGCAATTCTACGAGTTCTACAGTCAAAGTCTATCTTTGACATACTTTTCTTCATTCATAATTCAACCTTCCTTCTTCTATCATTGTTTATTGTCTATTTTAAAGTCTTTTTCTCTTTGCAAAAATCTTGTTTTAGTCATTGCGTCAGTTCATATATTGTGTCCTCTCTGCTAGCGGCATTATACCAAGCTTCTTAACTACGTACATTTCGCGACAAGTCGTCGTGTATACTCACAGGAAAGCGCCTGTTGCCTTCGGTGCTAATGATTGCTGGCGTGATTAACTCAGATAGGAACTTGAATTCATGTTAGTCTAAGAGCGGCTGGAACAATATTTTGTGAGAGTGAGTTATTTTCAAGCGAGATTTTGCTCAAGTCTCAGTTGTTGATGAAAAATGAAATGGTAGTACCAAACTAGGAAAAAGGACCGAAACTGGGGATTCTTTGAAGTATTTATTAATGAAGTAGTCTCAGTTAATTCGAAGGATTAAATAATGATGTATAGTCGTTGAAATCTGACTGTTGAGGACATGATTATTTTTGCTGGCCAGTACTGTTCAATACTGCCCTTCTAACTTAGACAACCGTAACTACACAAAGTATAGATTCGAGATACTCACGAGCAAAGTTTAAAAAAATATTGTTTTTGGTGTCGCTGTTTTAGAAAATCTTCATCTTGAATCATTTTAATCGAAAGTAGCGATTGTTCCCTTGAAATTAGTATTTAATAATCTTGATACTTTAATTTTGATTGAACAAGTAATCTTTATGGCTAGTGCAACATAATTATTTAATGAACTTACCTTTAAACATGACCGCCATATGTCACCTAGTTACTTTTTTTGTATGTGTAGGAATGTTGTTTACTAGACTAAGAAATTATAAACGTAGTTAGGATTAATGTCTAGGAAATTTAAAAGATCTGTCTAGGCTGGTTAAAATCAGTACAATTATTAGAGTAAAAGTAAGAATGCGCTAACCGCGCACAACTATAATTGGTTTTCCGATCTTTCTTCCTGTAACATTCTGAACATCTAGTTTTGGATCTTGACATTTTTAATTTTTGCTGGTGGTTTAGGAGGTGTTTCATCGAGAAATTCATGTAAGCGCGTACGAAAATTTTTCGGAAACCGTGGATCGTCTTTGCGGTTTCTCAACATTCGTCTTTCGAAACCATTTCCAAATTATGAATGAAGTTTCTTCTAAACAGTTTTCCCTATTTCGTTGCCATTAGTCAACATATTATGTAAAAACATGACATTGATGCCTGCGTGAAATAATATAGTAAGGGGCGCCTACGCCAGCGCTTAGCATTACGAGACACGTCATTCATTCTAGCGAGTTTGTCAACTACATCCACTCCACTTTTAGTTTTATTATGAAAGGACATTTAGATGGCTTTCGTTTGATTCCCGTATTTTCGTCTATTTCTTGGCCATGATGTAGAGACGACATTACTTTAAACGTCTGTCCGCTGATCATTGACTGGTCGCACGGTTGCTAGTATTTTACATACGTACACCGTGCGATCAGCTAATTTACTTAAAATTATTTTTTCTTGTCATACCTACATGCAATCAGTCAATTATAATTAGCTAAATAATTTGCGAACTGTCATCATGTACCCATGATTATTGTGTGATATGTTTAAGTTGTTAACAGTTATAAAAATATCCTTTAAAAGCTTTGAAAGGTGAATCGCTAGCCTCATAAAGTGTCTTAATTATAGTCAGTTAATGTGGCTTAGGATAAGTGCATTTTTTTTCATTGTACTGATGTTAAATAAAGATATTTGAAAATGAAAATGAATGACTTTAAACGTGCTTGCGTAGCTTTGGTACATAGGAAACTAAAGTGATATCTATTTGAAAACCAAAACGTGAGGAGTGACCTCCCGTTGCAACTTGAGACAAGGCGGAATGCATGTGTTAATAGCTCTCAAACTACAAACTACAGTTTAGTTTATATCTTTGTAGCTAATTTTCAGTAATTTTAAAACTATCTATTGAAAAGTTATCCATTGTAATATTTCTCGCCGATCCAGGTCTTGTTACTGACCACAGAGGGACTGTTATTTGGTTCTTTACCACAGTAAATAAGTATGTCCATTGTGTAAATTTAAATTTAAACCACGATTAGCTAAAGTTTTTTAAAGGAACGTACAAAAAGAGGCAGTTACGCCGCTTATGACTAACACTAAAAATACGTTAAAGAGTACATTATAGATCTCATCACGCTAATTCCGAATCAAGTATTAACTAATTTTTCATGAAAAATGCTAGTTACGGTTGTCTTAGTTCGGAGGGCAGAATTCATTTTTAATTATGGTATCAGTTGAAGCTACAATTGTAATAAATGCTGCTGAAACGTCAACCATACAAGTAGATTTTTGTAACATTGAAACAGCGGACTATATTAAATGACTATTTTATATTTCATTTCTTTCTTTTGTTTTCATTTGAAGACGATTGTCTCTTCTAATAATTATTTTCCTTTTCATCATTTCTTTGCCATTTTCATCTTTTAAAGACACAGCAACAAGCGGTTTTCTATTCTCGCTAGCAACCCCCGCCAGGTTCTCTGCCCACCCCCTAAGCGCGTGTCTTGAACAAAGAGCTACTACTTTTAACGACCAATTACTGATGCTTACCGTATGAAGACTTTGCCATCGTTAGAGACCTTTGTCGAAGATATGAACGTTTTTGTAAGGAATTTGGACATTTTGTTCTTTAAATATAGAAAGGTTTAAGGTACAATATTCTATTGTGTTTGGTTCAAAAGTATCTAAAGAGGCATAAGTAATTTGAGTAAGCAATGATCCAAAGTTAGGTTTCTTATATCTGAACATGTTGCCTTTGTAGTATTTCCTTTCCTATCTAGTCGACCAAGCAGTCAAGATTTTGACACTAAGTTGGTTTTGATGTTAATATTTTTTCTCTCTGGTGATTAATGCATTGCTTGTGTTTTAAATAGAGTACCCAATGTTTAAATAGAGTACCCAATGTTTAAATAGAGTACCCATTGTTTAAATAGAGTACCCAATGTTTAAATAGAGTACCCAATGTTTAAATAGAGTACCCAATGTTTAAATAGAGTACCCAATGTTTAAATAGAGTACCCAATGTTTAAATAGAGTACCCAATGTTTAAATAGAGTACCCAATGTTTAAATAGAGTACCCAATGTTTAAATAGAGTACCCAATGTTTCCATTTACACCTAGTTGCCTTATGACTTTATAGTTTTACAAAATTTTACTAACTAGCTTCTACTCGCAACTTCTAAAATAAATTCTTCTTCTGAAAGAAATAATCCTATAGCACTCAGCAAATAGTGTTATAACCTATCAGTGAATGATTTTTTGTAATTGGCTCTGAACTTCCAGATATTACCACTTATAAAAAATAAAGTATTATGTCTCTTTAAACATTCGTTTAAAAAACAAAAATTAGAATTTATATGTCGGTTCGGATAGATATTCATTTTCGTGAGTAGCAAGTAGAGAAACTTAACTAAATTTACAAAAGAAAATATATTACGACAGTCCCAGAACGCATAGTTAAATTGAATTTAAGTAAAATCAAGTTTAGTTAAACTTATTTGTATATTAGATTTCTTAGTCATTTGTAAATGTAGGTATCCTTGAGCACTCTCATTTCATTCTCATAATCCATTCACTGTGCCGATGCGCGATAAGTATGACAAAACACAATAATATATTACATTTGAATTTATCACTTTCAGAATTACAAATCTTTGATCTCTAACACACCCAGGTTGAATAACCATCTACTTAAAAGCTTAAGCTACAGAGACCAACTACCTTTCAATCCATATAATTAAAGCCTCGGTACGAAGTGTGGCGAAAGTTGCCAAACTCGCGGCGGGAAAACTTTCTTACTCATAATTAACGTTACCTCACTCCCCGCACCCCTCGGCCTTCGGTGCAGGATTATGTAGATAATGTTGGGTTATACCATGTTTTAGCATGGTTGTATTTTCTGAAGGGTTAAGCAGAGATGTAGAACATTTAATTTAGGAATTAAATCTCATGTAATGCGGTGTCTTGGTATACAGGAAACAAGTTTAATCTCCAGAATGCAAATGAGAAATACTTAACAGTTTTACTAATAATTTCTTAACAATTTTACTAGGAATTTCTTGAGAGCTGAAAATGAACTCTTATTAAGTACTGATTCCAAGAAAGGAGTAACATTTCATTTAAACGTTACAATTTGACAGCTTTTCGAAAGTCTATTTTCGGAAACCATGCTCAGTACTTATTACTATACGTATACTTGTCTTGCAAACCTTCTGATAACTTTATTTTCTTTTTTTTGCATCAACTACACCAACCCTTAACAATGATCTCTATATTTCAACACAAACAACCATAACACTTCAAAATTACTCAAAAATGTTACGTTTTAGTACCTAAAATTAATTAAAATATTCATAGTCATCTTCTTCCGCGTTTTACGTCAATGTTGGCAACAAGTGTCAGTTTGTGACTGGCGTTTAATAATTAACGAGCGCCCTCTGGCGGACACCGGCGGCGGCGCTTCGTTAGCCGGAATCAAATATTTATGCTATTCTACTATTATACACGGATGCGTTTTAGGAGAGGAAGTAGTCTCTAGTTTATGAATAAGAATCTACAGAATAGATACTTCTTATGAGCCAAAGAGATATTGATTAGAACCTACCGACCGTGTGAGACAAACACAAATCACGGTAGCATCTATTTATGCCGAAACTTTCTATAACAATGTTATAGAAGTTTAGTCCCTGATTGTTTTTCAGAACAAGAATACGTTGCAAACAGTGCTGTTACAAACAGACACACGGTATAGGTCAGGAGTTACCAAATGGCGGACCGCGGTCTGGATCCGGATCGCCGACCTATTCGATGGAAACAAAATTTTAAATAATAAAATTGTAGTTTAAAAAAACTTAACATCATGCTTTTTACACGAAAAAAAAATTTTAATTTGTGTAAAAAGCGTGATGTTAAGTTTTTTTTAAACTACAATTTTATTTTTTACTTTTTAGATGCCCAAACTCGAGGGGTTTACTAGTAGCCACTGAAGAGTTCTACTATGCACCTCCTAGCTCCATCATCAGACCTTCGACACCAAGTGCAATATATTAAACTCGTCAAATCAAATCATATGAGCCCAAACTCGAGGGGTTTACTAGTGGCCATTGAAGAGTTCCAGGATCCACCTCCTGGCTCCATCATCAGGCCCTTGACATCAAGTGCAATAAATTGGAATCGACAAACCGAATCATATGAGTCCAAACTCGAGGGGTTTGCTAGAAGTCGCTGAAGAGTTCCACTATCCACCTCCTGGCTCCATCATCAGATCAATTCCAAGATACTAAATTATTGTATTGTCATCGGTTCTTGATACGTGTGCTAATTTTCAAGCAAATCGAACTTATTGAAGTTAGTGAAAATTACGTTGAAAGATTCCGTTACATAGATAGATAGATAGATAGATAGATAGATACAGGTCAAGCTAATAAAAGCGTATTAATAATAAAAAAATAAAACGAAATTTTATTTCATAATTGATCATTTTAATCTTGGTTGCTAGTTATACCAAATGGACTGCGACCGTCATATTATTTTAAAAAGAGGACCCCCAATGAAACTAATTGGTGATCCCTGGCATAGGTTTATTAGTAGAGTCCCGTTCAATCCTTTGGGTCCCCTAAAAACTAACCTCCTTTGTTCCTTCGTCCTGCTTTGGCATGTGCTAGTGTGGCAAATAATGTAATCTAATGTTTTGTGTTTCTTTGTTTCGTAATGTTAAATACTTTGGATACTATTGTATATAATCAAGTTCTTCTAACACATAATGTTGCTGAGGAATGACTTTTGATATTATTACTTTGCCGATCGGTTAATTCTTTGGTCATCATAACATCAGCTATATTCATACAATCCTCGAAGCTATCTACTACAATACCAAAATTAATGATCACTTTTCCAATCATCTCTACACCATCTAATCCATCAGTAAGACATACCAGTCACACTCCAGCCCTTTATGTAATAGTCGCGATCAATGGCCCTATTGATGACGTCACTGTGTTCGTCCGTATAGTATGCTATTAATTCCCACGTATCAACCTGTGGATTAATTACGGAGTTAATAGGCATGAAGATGTCATTATGTTGTTTGTATAGAGCCTGGGATTGGATGGATAGAAGCTATGTATTGATTAGATGGTGCTATAAAGGGAACTAGTGGAATTTATTTATATGTACTCGTAGTATTGAAAGAATAGAGTAGTTGTACTATAGGTTCACCTCTGCCTAACCCTTCGGAGAACACAGGCGTGATGTTATTCAAAAATTCAAAATATGTCATTTATTCAAACTAGGCTGAGAATCAGCACTTTTCGAACGATCAGCACTTTTCGAACGAAAATATAGTACAAGTGCGATATTAAAAAGAATGTAGTGAAATTCTTCAATGATTTCAAAAAGAGCATAACTGTAGTTACGAGTACTTTTGCAAAAGTTGAAGTGTGTAAAAGTTTTGGTAGTGAATGGACTTACTAGTATCCTTATAAGCCCCTGTATCTAATGAAATAGGAAATAATTTTATCTTAACTACACTTTATTTCATTATAACTCTTTTATTTTATACTAGCTTCTGCCTGCGACTTCGTCCACGTGAAATTTCTTGTTCCTTCGCATCTCGCGCCTGCGCTGTTACTTCGTTTTCACTTAGCGTTCTTTCTAACTTTTTACTTTTGCTCGGCTCCTAAGCGTCATAGCGTGATGATAATCATCCTTGATTATAAAACTATTTCGTTGGATAAGGATTCATATCATGATACGAATATCATCATCTTTCGATTCTACCCGTGTTTTGACTGACTAATTTAAAAAAAAAAAACGGTTTCTGTGACTTTACTACAATAGTTAGACATATAGCCTCCATATTTTATGTATCGCACATTATTTTATGCATCAATAAGAGTTTTCGCAGCGCGTTTTTTTTTAATTTTTTTTTAATGTAGTGCATCTCGTAGGTGACCACTGAGGTCATGACTACTCAACCGGTAAATCATGTGGCTGCCTTAAGCTTCTACACTCAAAGCCTCCAGCCAGGGGATTCGCAGCGCATGCCAAATAATGACTTTTATAGGCAAATATATTTTTATATATTGGGTTAGATTATTGCAATTTTCGCGAGGATTTCTATATTTTTGAAAAATAAATTATGCCCATGTTACTCGCTGATAATGAATCGGTTAATTATTTTTGAGTTCACAGAGAACAAATATACAAACAAACAAACATACAAAAAATCTAATCTTTTCTCAGTCAGTTTTAAAAACTTAGATTCAGAAGGGTGATTATATTATGCTTATTATTAATAACAGAATTTTTTGACTGTCTCTTCACAACCTTCTTATGAAAACCCCCAAAAACATAAACCAACATTGACAGTTGAATTAAGAATGTCTCACAATATATCTCTGTCGAATACAATCTTGCACTTTTCATAATTAACCGAGATATAACAACGGAAATGAACTGGTAAGTTAAAACAGCAGTAAATCCTAGAACTGACTGGGACACTACAAATAACAGTACAGAAAGTACACTCCTTTATATAGATATAAACGGAGCTCGGACAAGATGCATAAGTAACACTTTAATATAGAACTAAATACAGACAAAGTGATACAATTGTCTAGTCAAAATCGTAACAAATGCGTTCCATACCTGTTTTAGGCTTCAACAGTATGATCAATCAAAAAAAAAAGCTAAATATTTTATTTCACATACTCGTAACTAGCTGCACGGTTCCAATGGGTTGACATCCTATATGGAGGGAGCCGGCAAGAAACTCCACGGTCCTCTTTTAAAAATAATTGGGTTTTACAACATTTCCAAATTACAGTGTTAATATTTTTAAACAAGTACCAGGTACTTAACAAAACAGAAAATGGTCGAGAAATCGAATCATCTACGACTCTACAAAGCCTACAATGTTCTCACATCCACAAAATATATAATTATGTCCAGAATTAATAAATCTTAACAATTTCTGTAGCTCTTGCAGCTGCGTAATAATTCTTATAATTTAGTTATGTCCAGATTCAGGATCAACTCTTGATTGTACAGTTAGGCTAAAAAACTTATTGTATATGTATGAACAAGAAACCATTTGTTTGTCTATAATTTCCTGTTCCATAATACTCTATCAATGTGTAGATACAAGTAAGTACCCAATATGTTTTGAGGTCACACATTGATACAATTTAATAGATTGTAGAAAATTAAATGCATTGTTGTCGATGTACACATCTTTTTCAGGCTGACTGTGCACCGAATCTGGCATTCCTAACGTTAAACCGATTACAGGGACTATAATACGAATACGAACGAAATTGAACTGTATATCTTTGTATAGAGTATTTTCATGAAGTAGACTTTCTGTGTCCCTCTGTGTCGTGTTCGCCCGTTGGCAACGACTAAATATCTCGGCTGGATGTTTATTTTTATTTGCTTTGCCTATCCCGTTTGTGCAAGTAATGGCGCTTTTAAAACTATTGCTATTCGCTCTGTTGTTTTGTGTTATTGCAATAGTAATATTTGACCAGCTGCGACTTTGGGTATTAGTCACAGTTGAATAGACGATATTTTCGTCGAAAGTGGAACAACTTTAGGCTTAATACCGTTCAAATTAATCGATCAGTAATGTTAAGTTGTGCCGCTGTCGGGTCATGTATTGAGGTGTCTGTTCGGTAATACATCGAGAGCCATCCGTGCCTCAGGGAGTATGTTAAAGTTTCGGATTCAGGTGTCATACCATACCGAACCAATTAATATGGCTGTGTACGACTCTGGATCTAATATTTGCCTCGCACTAGAAGCTTGACAGATACAGATAAAAGAATTAAAGTTGAAAGAGGAAAGCGAAAAATCGAGTGTTATTTTTTTATTGTGTTGCAATTTGGAAGAGACTTGACGAATAGTAGACTGCAATAAACTTGTTGATTGGTTGTCCGTTACATCATTTCATTTTAACTTCCAAAATCGATATTCCAAGTCATTTTCACATAAGCTTTCAAATACATCATTATCATTGTTCAGTATTCACATTAAACTGGAACAACGCTGCTATCCAACAAAATAGATTTAAGTAAGTATAGAATGTTGTCTCCATACAACAAGCAAAAAACTCACGCACTCATAGACACGCTTCACGTGGCATTTGTTTGAGAACATCGCACGTTCGCGTCTATGTATGCGTGCACCTGTTTTCGCTTGTTGCGTAATCAACCTGTACCTATGTTTTGTATGCTGTGCATTCATTATTAAACTAAATCATAATTCGATACTTATTATTGTTTAGGAAAGCAACAGCAGATGTAGGAGATTTAGATCCTTGTTTATTTTTGAATAATTATTATTCAACTCAGTCAAAATAAAAAATTCTGTTCCACCGTACCGCACTTAACAAAATATGTTGTTTCCAAGCCGTTAGTGGAACAACGTAGGTGCTGTTCGGTCAAGTGCGGTTGAAATCGGTGCTATGAGTGGCATTAAGTACTCTATTGTACAGTATTTTTTACTTGTGCATAAAGTTTTAATGAATAAATACAGTATAGTAGTATAGTATAATCCATCTCGCTTGTTGCGCAAATGTAACTATAACCTTTTCTATGTGCCGAAACCCAAAACAAACCTTGGACACTTCGCCGTTTTTGCTAAGCCTCTATAGGCATATAACGAAATATTGAATCGTAATTAATTGGATATTACATGCAAAATATCAAAGTTTAAAAAATACATAAAAGTCATAAATCCAGGTATATTTTGTTATATTTGTCTGTTGTCTTTTTGTATTTGTAATTCGTTTTGCATTTCATTTTGTTTCCTTTTCATGATTTTCGTGTTGCGTATTTTGATTTATTTTAATATTTTCGCCTGGTCAAACAAAAGCTGTTTCCTTATTGGTCAATGCGGTATTGTTTTGGCATAATAGGCTCGGTATACCGAAACGATACCGCACTGCTTTCATTTTTCCTCATTGGTCTGTAAGCAGCAGTGCGGAATAGTATGCTCTGTATACCGAAACGATACCGCACTGCTTTCATTTTAGGACCTGACGTTATAATATATATTCGGTATAATTTCGGCACTCGGTAAGCTTTCAGTACCAAGTATACCGAGCATGCTGTAAGTAAGTAAGTAAGTCGTTTATTTTGCAAATATGGGTACAGTAAAAGGTGATAATTTTTTAACAGATAGGTTCAGCCATATCTTACCGACAGGCATGCAAAACTTAAATAAGAGTTTCACGCTAAAACAACAACAAAGGCAATTATATTATGATACATTGAAGAGCACTACTACAAAAATGTTTTTTTTGTTTGTTTTGCTGTAAGACGCGTGACGTGAACGGGTACCTCACTGGATGTTTCTACCGAGACACGGTAAACTGAAACGATCTCGCGTATACCCAGCCAATCAGGAAACGGACATTGAAATATATTCGCTCGGTTAGCTTTCGGTACCGAGTATGCCGAGCATGCTGATCCCGTACCGCTGACGTACCAACCAGTACGGAAAGGGCCTTACTGTACCTGCCTAGGTTATAAGAGAATTATGGCTCCTATAATTGGAAGCGCTCACTCGTTTGTCTCTGTAAACTAGCATAAAATTGTGTAGCCTGTGTTGGAGATCCAATAAATAATTATATACCTCTTTTTTCTCAGCGGAAAGAATTGGAGGAAGTTCAAATCTCTGGTACTTAATTTTATATTCTCGAAGAATTGATTTTGTTTATTGAGTTGGATAACTACACCTGGATAGATACCCAAGTTTACCACTTAGTGTAAATTGTTTGTTGAACTGTGTATTAATATTTTCAAGTTTATATGCTAGGTTTCGTTTTTAACTCATCGTTCGCCGAAGAATCTTTTGAACGCTAGATCATTCACCTACACCCGTTTTGTCGAAACTTTTCCATCAAAGCACAATTCCTCGAAACCTTCTTTCTTCAATGCAGCCTTTGAGAAGTTGTTTGCTCGATATTCTGAGTATATTTTCTAGAAATTTTTATTTAAATTATCTTATGAACTTTGCTGTGGCTTGCACTGTTTGTCTCACATAAAAATCTTCACACTTCACTTAAATATTAAACATACATGATTGGTACCCTAATTGGTTCGAAAAGGTCATACGGCAGACAGAAAAAAGAAAATATATTTATTTTCCATAGGTTAAAGCACACAATATTCATACGAAAAAAAAAACAGAAAAAACTTAGAAACAGCATTGTATGCCTCACGGCTGCGTCATTCCTAAAAGCCCTCACTTATAATTTTTTCCACGAAGTCAAAAGGAAAAATATCCATAACCAAAACCCTCTCAACAGAGGTACTTATACATCATACACGAAAGAAACTTTCAATTTCCTCACAACATCTCCAAAGATTTAATAACATACCAAAGTACAAAAGATTCCTGAAATCCAGCATACTTTTATCAAGTGCTTAACAAGTACTACGTATGAATAATTCAGAATATTCCTGAAAAAAAAACTGCGTAACTTCTTCAGTCAAGGGTTTCTGTGTAATAAAGTGTAAGTTGGGAGCTCGGCAGTACCCCAGCTTGTATGAAATATTCATGTGGTCGTTAACAAAGTTCTTTGAAAGAGCTTGACAGAGAACAAAAATAAATAGCGGGTGTTTAAAATTTGGGGGTGAAGGTCGGAATACGGGGCAATTTATTGTGGTGTACGTGACTGGTGGGAACAAGGAATGCGTTAATTGCTAGAATGTTTGCAGAATAACAAAACAAACCACATTGAAAGACAGCTCTTTCTACAGGGATAGAGGTTAGGGTTTGAATTGAAAAGTTTGTAGCCACTAGTAAGTTTAGCAACGTTTTTCAAGTTTTTCAAAAACGGTGCAAAACAAGGCTTATTCACCGTTTCGGTTCTTATACTCGTAAAAGCTTTGAGAATAGATTCGACACTACTCACCTCACACTTTGATCTCTATATTTCTAGGATAGCAGAAGGCGAATTTGGCATCATCGATGTTAAATGCCGCATATTTGTCTACAAAATTCTCCTGGAGTAGTTTAGTAGGTTTACAAAAACAGCCAATATAACAAGTATGTAACCCAAAAAATGACCTTTCCTCTGACAAAAACGCACAAAAAACATTTAGCCAAAAGATTTCAACAAAAACAAGCCGGCTGTACCGTGCTGAAATCTTCGGTAGCGTCCGCAAAACAAATTACTTGAGAGCGAGATCAGGGGGGGGGGGGGGGGAGGGCTATTGGTTCGTGAAACAGCGTCTATATAATTACACGGACGTCTAATTCTGGGCGAGTCTATTACTTAGAGCGGCGCGGCGGACAGAAGGACCAGTGGGAATGGTCATTGGAGTATTTTTAATCTATTCTAAAAGTATACTTAGTGAATAATATCTTTTTCAATTATACTCTGGCTGGTATTTACCAAATGCTTTGCTTGATAAAAGATTCATAGCTTTATTTAGAATAGCCTTCGCCAGCAGTCTCGGCCCGCGTGATATACTCGTATTTGTAAACAATAGCATATGATACTGTGATAATATAGCATTCTATTGGCGAAATAATTTTTTAAATCGGTCTAGTAGTTTTTGAGTTTATTCATCACAAACAAACATACAAACAATCAAATCTTTTTTCTTTATAATAATTATATTATTACAGTTTAGATAGTTTAGACTAATATTGGCCAAATAACAGTCTTTGTCCAATTCTAGATGCCAGTATCTACCTACATCACTTGTAAGGTTCTAAGGGTTCAAGAGTCTTATGATATTCGCACACGTGGCCTTAACCCAAACCAATCCGACAAGGAAATATTATTCTCATCATCAACTTCGAGTTAGTGAATCATAGTATGCTCTTATGTCATGTCTCTACTACAACGATAATTCCTTTGCCTTCGGCATGATCCCAGCTAGAAATTCCAATCTTATTTCAGACGAACAACAGTTAAATAAATCTCAATCAACATTAACTTACTATCCGTCGTCTGTCTGTCTAACGGCCCGTTAAAATGTAATCTTTTCCGAGCGATCCGGCCGGCAGCCGGCGATCCGGCAGGCATCCGGCTGTTAGTGAGGATTAGCCAGCTGATAATGACGTATTTGCGGCCGGAGTGACGTCATGATCGGTATCCTGCCAGATGTCTCGGGTAGGTAATTGCAGACTTTGTTTTTAAATAGTTGATTTTCGGTGGAAAGTGGATTGTTAAAAGTTTTCAAATCATATGTTTTTTTTAAAGAACAGAAATAAAGAAAGAATAAATTAAATACCTGCTTAGTACTTACAGCAAACTAAGTAATATTTTAGATTTTTTGTATGTTTGCTTGTTACTCTTTCACGCTAAAACGGATCTGGATGAAATTTAGGACATGGATAGGCCATGAACTGCGGGTTAGGACATACGAAACTTTTTTTTTGTCCTTTCTGCGCCATTGCAATCTGTCCTAGAATAATAAGCTACTGTGTTAATCACCTTCGAGTCGAGAGAGGAGGCACATGTCCCAGCAGCAGTGGGAACGTTATAGGCTAATTATGCGGTTTGCTTAACAATAACCTGACTTTATATTTTATTTACTTTACTTTTATTTATTTTACTTTAACACTAAAATAGAGTAATTTAGCCCGCGCAGTATAATATACCCAGACGAAATCCCAGGGTGTAAATATATCCTGTTATCAAAGAGCGAATATTTGGTAATCCTACCTCCGGTAATCCGGTTGTTCGCAATCAGAACACAATCATAGTAACATTGTTACTCTGTGTGCTGCTGAACTGAGCGCTGATGCACTGATTGTCGGTATGCTGTGGCGTTTAGTAATACTTAGTGCGATTGTTCTGTTTTCGAGTTGTTTGGACTTGAAATAGAACTCATAACTTGAATAGGATAATAAATAGGTGCCTTAAACTTAATTTAATATTTCAATGAGGGACTCGTGGCTAAATTATATCAGCCGCATGGATCGATTGAAGATTAATCTTAGCTTACCGCGGTCGGTTCGCGGCTGGGTGAGCATCCATTACATATCGAGAGGGTCTTCGCGGCTCTGAAACCAAGTTAGGCCGTTGGTCCCGGCTGTCATTCGTCTTACGGGTAGTCAGAAGCCCAAAAGTCTGACTACTAGTCTTACCTAGGGGTATCGTGTAACCCAGTAACTGAGTTGTTGAGGTCACATAAGCAGTTGCTCCTTGTAAAATACTGGTATTCAGCTGCACTCGGTTAGATTGGTAGCCGAGCCCAACAAAGTAGGGAAAATTCAAACTGCCTGACAGCAGATTGAAACCTATGCTTCAATGCTTGTAAGGTAAATGAGACATTTTACTCACTCCCCAACGATATTCCTCGGCAAAATTGTCCAATTTCTTAATATTACAATACTTTTCCGGCTGTAAAAAGACAGCCATTCTTTTCATGATTGATTTATTTGATGCATTTCACAAAGAAATGTCTTTGACCTCAAAAGAAAGAACATTCCGAAAAATCATTGGTCCTTTTGTGGGCTCGCAGCCTCCCTCGCACATCCGTCGATTGGTCGTACATCCGTCGATTTAAATCAAAAACTTTTTACTTGATTTTTCATTGATGGCCTTAGAATGGTTTTAACTTGAAGTCGGGTCAAACAAAAGTCGGACCAAAAGTCGTTTCGCGAAGTGGCTGGCCCGTAATTTATAGCAATTGGAGTTTTTAATAAAAAGCAAAGGAAACGCCGAAATGCCCGGCGTTAGGGTTTTAATAAAATTTTCCGATTACACAGGTATTGGTCCGCCTCGTGCCGGTGTACCCCAGTTCAGCTGTAAAGTTTGTTTAACTTTTGTTGTTGAACTTTCCCGCTGTTTGGTGTGACAGAGTTTAGCACTTTCTGTGGGTGTGTGGTGACTAAAATGTTTTGTAAAACATTTTAATAATAAAACACAAACTGTTTCTGTGGAAATACGAGTACAATACTATGTTTTTTTTTTTTAAGGTTCCGTTCGTCCAAAAAAAATTGAAACCCTTATAGGAACACTCGTGTGTCTGTCTGTCCGTCTGCCACAGCCAATTTACTCCGTACCTAATGGACCGATAAAGTTTTTTGGTACACATATGTATTACTGTGACCCAAACACGGAAGTGTAACGTAAATGAATAAATTTTGAATATGGGGGAATATACTCCTTTTTTGGGGGAAAATGAGAAAATTAAAATGTTTTGCAAACTATACCGTGTGACATATTAGATGTGAGAGTCTCAAACATATTTTTTTGATTGATTTATTTAACTATTTATGTACACACATATAAACAGACAAGAAGAAAGGAACAGAAAAATACGTACAAAGCTTATGCTTATTTCTAAAGAAATCTCTTCCAGCATACCTGCGATAGGACAGAGGATAAAAAGAGATGTAGACACCGTGGGTAAGAGTAGAGAGAAAGTAAAATACATAAATTCAAAACAATTCACGCAATAAAATAAAACAAATAATATGAGAATAAACTTACTTACATACATACTACATACATACAAACATTCATAGGTACTTTAAAAAAAAAATCACTAAGGTACGTAATAATAATGTATTTTTTTATTTTTTTTTATAATTTTTAAATTAACCGATTGTAGTTATTTATGAAAATTGACCATTCCCCCACTTAACACCGAAGCTACTGAGCCAAACATAAAAAAAAACAGAAAATACTTCTATTCTTATAGATAACAGGAAAACCTATAAGAAGTCTAAAGTTTTAAAATAACCTGGCAAATTTCTCAATATTGTGCGTACAAACTTAAATTTGCAGTTGGAATGTTTATAAGAACATGTTTTTCAACTACAATATGTTAAGTTTGTTCTTAGGATAAATTCATCCCAACTACGGAACCCAACATAGTCCGACTCGCACTTACCCAGTTTATTTCTCTATTTGCTGATTGTTTCTAGTTAAATCAACAAATATAACGATTCTTTTAAAATTTTAATTGTGCTTATGACTTGTTGATGACTACCTAGTCTGTCAAGTGGTCGTAAGCGCTACTGCTAAGTATGAGGTCCTGGTTTCGATTCCCGGGTCGGGCAAAGTGTTATTGGGATTTTACATCAGAAATTTCTCAGTAGCAGCTCGGAGTCTGGATTTGTGCCCGGTTGATGGCAATAAGGTCGCCCCTAATAAATGGGACTTTATCATAATTGCCGAAATATGGGTGTACTAAGGTACACCTCTACCTTAACCTTCGGGGATTACCGGCGTGATGTTATGTTATGATTCGAATAAGCAACCACCACTGAACAGAGATAATTACTTCGTAAAGTAACTGCAGAAGAAGTTTTTTAAGCGAACCGTCCAACCGGCAAACGATAGTATTATAGAAGTAACCATCGCTGAAAGATTTTCTCGGAAAAACATTTTCGGTGAAACCAAATACCTACCTATTGTGGTGTTGTGCTTTTATAAAGAGAAGAGGGCATTTTCCTGCACGTGGCGCATTTACAAACTAGTACCTTAAAATCAATGGGCTCATAAAGTATTTAATCCACAACCTTTATTTTCCGACCCTATCCACTAACAAAAAGGAAAAAAAAAAACTCTATATTTTTCTGTTATTTCCACACCGTTATAACCATAACTTTGGAAAGGTATCAAAGTTTCTTATTACATTAAGTTCTGCACGATCGGGCGACGCAGCACAACATTTGTCTTGGCTTCCACCTCGGAACAGGGTCCCCGGCGAGAAATTTGTTAACAATAATACGGAGAAATGCGATATTGGAATGCCAAAAATGTTTCCTTACCAACTGGAAAATATAAATTGTACCAGAAGGACCAGTAAAAAACGAACAGAGCCTTGCAAACACACCAAACAGTCTACAGTGCAAAACTATTGTGCGTTTCGAAAGTTAGCAAAAGAAGATCCAAAGAATAATACATAACGCAATGTTTTTAATGATTATTGCCATATTTGTAAGAATATACCAAAAATACTAAAATATGTCACTCGTGTACGTAATGGCTAAGCAATGTGAGCCAGTGTCACGCTTTTTTGACCTGTGGGTGTCGTAAAGGGTGTAATAGGTTAATAATTCAATTCGATGGTCAGAACCGGTGTTAATGGTCTGATCAGAAGCTTCAGTCAATGCAATCTACAACTAGTCACATCAATACCGCGATATCAGTTACCACGTTAAGTATTTCTGGTCCTTCTGTCCTATGTGTATTTGTAGTGTCATCGCTATCAGTAACACAATATTGTGATCAGAGCCGCCTCCGTAACAAGTTAAGGAAGTCTTTTATAAGGTCAAACAGAGATTCAGGAGATATGCAGTATTCAACTCAATACGGCCATTTTGTGTTAGAAAAAACGTTGTTATTATCTGCGGTATATTTTCTATTTGTATTTGCAGTACAAAAGACCAGGAAAACGTTACAATAAAGTAGAAATGGAGGTTATTGTCAGCGCTTCTTAAGGGATACAGACGCTGCAATTTTGCTGAGTTTCCGACTTTTTAATGTTTGTATGGGGATTCTATAGTTCGATAAACAGCATTCTAAAGTAAGTTCAAATAAAACTGCAGTTAGTAAGTCAAAAATTGTAAGCGTCAGATGATTAATTGTGATAAAGGTTTTCGTATTAAAATCCATCATTTTTACAGCACGCTTTATGTAGTTATAGAAAGCTTCAATCGTCCCAGATAATTGTAAATTAAATATTGATAAGTTCTTAACAACAAATCTATAAAATATTCAGCCGTGAGCACACAGAAACAATTCAATTATCGTACCTTCTGAATACATGAAATTCGATTTCAATTCCAGGCGATAGTGATCAGCTCCTAAATATTCAAGTTTCCTCACGTTTTGTAAACACGAGCGATCTTCCTACTAAAATATCTTTCAAAAACACGTTGTTTGAGCTGACTGTCGCATGTCGTCTTGTTTCCATTTACTATTGTTTTTCCGTATTCTGAAACTATGAAATTCTGTTACCATGACGCTTACATTTTTATGGGTAGTTATGATTTTTCAAGCGTATACGTTATTGTCGTATTCGTTATTCAACGTGTACTGTACACGTTGAATGATCAAATCTTACCTTTTTTTCACTAGTAAGTTTGTAAATGGTTTTATTTTTATTTAATCTCCACCAATATATGTAGGTGCACCGCTGAACATTCCTATCTCACCGTCACATTCCCCACACTGTATGCATAGTAAACAGTAAGGATACATAAAAGATACCTTTTAAAAATGGTAATGTAATTTATAATAATAATAATAATAAAATTTATTTCAGATTAAAAATCCATAATTACATACTTACTACACACATTTAAAAAACAAATTCTGATAAAAATTAAATAAAACATCACATAAAATAAAATACAGCTGTTAAGGACACAGTTACACAGATTAGGACAGGGAAGAACTGACCACTGCTCACAGTGCTGTATGCAAAAGTATCCAGTGGCGCAGCAGTGGTGAGTCCCACCTGTCGGCGAACACGCTTAACAAACTGTTACTACTGGACCTAACACGACTCAGCAGCGACGCACACTGCTTCCTTATAATAGCATGAAACCCATCAGTGTGCGCCTCTGCGAACATAGTTGAAGCACTGCAGAAACGTGGTAGCCCCAGCAGCACCCTAAACGCGTTGTTGTATTGAACTATTGAAGTTAAATTGTAAGAAAATAATTTTGTGTGCTTTTCCATATTTTGAGCATTTGTCAAATAGGCAAAACAACTACATTCACATATTAAATAATTACATGCATTTCTTAGTTAGTCACCATAGTGACAAGTTTATATTTTTTGATACCAACATTTTTGTTGATAAGTTAAGGTCGACTAGGGATACTGTGTATCTGCCCATTAGTTTTAGACGTCAAATAGCTAGGCTATTAGCTTTTAATATTAACCCAGACATAATTAGTATGTCTAAGTCATCTACAATTAGCACCACAATTAGTAATAGTACTAATGTTAAGGTGGTTAGCTCAAATAGTTTAAACTAGTTTGTAAGACAACAGAAGGTACCTCTAACAGTATAGTTACACTTAATAACAAAAAGGTATTTTCTAGCACTAACATAATTAACTGTACAAAAGGGGCTAAGCAGAAATCCTTGAAATTATTTCATCAAAATATTCAAGGCTTTTCTTCCAAACAATTGGAAATTGAATTGTTTTTAGAAAAAACAAGGTTTGACATTATTTGTTTAACTGAGCATTGGTTAAAGGATTATGAAATGTTAATTAACTATGAGAATTATAGTGTGGCCAGTTGTTTTAACCGAAAATCTATGCTGCGTGGTGGTTCACTAATATTAATTAAAAATTGTATTAAATCAAAAACCCGTATTGACATAGCTGAACTATCGGTTGAACATAGCATTGAACTGTCTTGTATTGAGCTAGTTAAGCATGTTATAGTGTGCGTTTACAGACCCCCAAATTATCAAAACTACTCTTTATTTGAGTCAGTAATGGAAGATGTTTTGGCAAAACTTGCAACTGGTAATAAATCAGTAATTATCAGTAATTATCTGTGGTGACTTTAATGTGAATATTTTAGAAAATAATTCAAATACCAGTAGATTTTTAAATTTGTTCAAATCATTCAATTTGTCAAATGTGTTTGTAGAACCAACCCGAGTAACTACGACTACTGCTACATGTAACGATAATGTGTTTTGTTGTTGTGACTATTTAGATAAAGCCATAGTTAATTATCTCCCTTCTGATCACAGTGGTCAATCCGTAACTTTTGAATCCAACATACCAATAACAAAAGTCCAGATACAATTCAGACCAATAACAGCAGTTAATTTAAATAAATTTAATAGCACTTTAGTTTGTAAGTTAAATAATCAAGACCTTACAATGAACAATGCTAATATTTTGTATGAAGAATTATTTTCGTTAGTCCAGACCGAGTTCAATAATTCTTTTAAGAAGAACACAAAAACTATCAGCCCTAAGTTTTTATTTAGTGACTGGGCAACTAAAGGACTCAGGAAAAGTAGGGATAGACTGTTCGAGCTGTATGGCCTTAAGCCTTATATTAACACGGAAACTTTTAATAAGTATGTTGCTACTTACTCTAGAACTTTTAAGAACACTTGTAAGACAGCTAAAGCCTTATACATTAGCAACAAGGTTAAGTCAGCAGACAATAAAATAAAATACAGACGGTTTGGAAAATTATCAATAATGAAACGAACCGGAACAAAAAGCATAATTCTGACTACACACTGAAGACGTCATGTGGTGGTCTCGTTTGCGATAGCAAAGAAGTTGCTCAAGAATTTGTAAATTTCTTCACCAGTATCCCACTTAAAACTACTGAAACCTTCAATTCCTTGCCCTCGCTCTCTTTTGATTTAGTAAGGGCGAATGTTTCAGCTTGCCCGATTGAATTTAACTTTAAGCATATTAACCCTTTAACAGTAATAAAAGCTTTTAAGCAAATTAAGATCAAATTAACCGAAGATCTTTGGGGAATGTCCATTAAAGTATGTACTTCCATAATTGAGACCATAGCGCCTTACTTAGCATTAATATTTAATTTGTGTGTGGACCAAGGAGTCTTCCCGGATTTAATGAAATACAGTAAGGTAATACCACTTTTCAAATCCGGGGACAGTAAAGACACTAATAATTATAGACCCGTGTCCGTGTTGCCGGTTTTCAGCAAGGTGTTTGAAAAGGTAATGCTTAATCAAATGCTCAATCATTTTAACACAAATAAAATCCTTCATGATCAACAGTATGGTTTCACCAAAGGACGTTGTACGACCGACGCCGGTGTAACCTTATTAAGACACATTTTTAGCGCGTGGGAAGAGGCCCAAGACGCCATAGGAATCTTTTGTGACCTATCCAAGGCATTTGATTGCGTCGATCACGAAACCTTGCTCTTGAAACTTGAGCATTACGGACTTGGAAAACTTGCGCTCAATTTAGTAAAATCTTATTTAAATGATAGACAACAGAAAGTCCAAATAAACGGTGTCAATTCAATAGGTTTAAAAGTAAAAATGGGCGTGCCACAAGGCTCGATATTGGGTCCATTCCTCTTTTTAGTTTATGTCAATGATCTACTCAATTTATTAAAAAATCAAACACAAATGGTGTTATTTGCTGACGATACTTCCTTAATTTTTAAGGTAGATAGACGTGCCACAAATTTTGACGACGTAAATAACGCCCTAATGTAGGTCCAAAGTTGGTTCACTGCTAATAATTTTGTATTAAATGGAAAAAAAACGAAGTGCATAAAATTTTCTTTACCAAATGTCAAAAGTACTGATTGTGAGATAGTATTGAATCAAGAGAAACTAGAATTCGTCGATAAAACTGTTTTCCTGGGGATCACGCTCGACTCAAGGTTACAATGGGGTCCTCATTTAACATCTCTTGCAGGACGGCTAAGTTCAGCAGCATATGCTGTCAGAAAAATCCGTCAATTTACTGATGTGGATACCGCGAGGCTGGTCTATTTTAGTTACTTTCATAGTATCATGTCTTACGGTATTTTACTATGGGGACGGGCTGCAGACATCGAGTCTATTTTTATTCTGCAGAAAAGAGCGATTAGAGCCATATATTATCTCCGCAGGCGTGACTCTCTAAGGGAACTGTTTAAGGATATTAACATCATGACGGTACCTTGTCAATATATCTATGAAAACATCATGCACGTAAGAAAAAATGTACATCTTTTTAGTAAAAGAGGTGATAGACATAATTATAGTACAAGAAATAGGGACTTATTAGTTCAACCAGGTTTCAGACTGGCTAAAGTGGACTCATCTTTCATGGGATACTGTTTAAAATGTTATAACAAAATTCCTCCCCACATACTTCAACTGAATGAGACGAAATTCAAATATTGTATAAAACGCACGCTATGCAGGCAGGCATATTATAAGTTGGGGGATTACATCGCTGATAAAAATGCTTGGCTCAATGCTGGTCCTGCTCCACAACCACAACTATTTGATTAACATTTGAAAACACTGTTGGAGCTGCTGAAGAGTTTAAGACAATTTTTGCATTGTATAAAATCAATTTCCTTTGTATTATATAATTTCAGAGCACAGGTGTGAGTACTATGTACTAAAGAGCTAACATTTACCGGGTAATACGTATTTTATTGACTTGAATGTGCCCTGGCGGCTGTGAGTATGTCATGCTCACTCAGATGTCTCGCTGATGGTGGCGCGTGTGTTGGATCATTTAGCTCCCTTCAAAATGGTTGAGCTGAATGGTGCTAATCCATGCGTCATGTTCGTGAACGGGCGCCGTCAGTTGGGACAGGTCAACTCTTAGCTGCCTTGGCTGATTTAAATTTTTGAATTGTTCTTTGTTTTATATTTTTATTACGGACGCTTCTAACGTGCACGTCTTTCTACATTGTTCTCACATGTTTAATTTCAACATGAATGATGTAACAAATACTTTGTAACAATTTATTTAAAAGAGTGTCCGTGGAGTTTCTTGCCCGTTCTTCTCCAACCTACCTACTACGCTTTGGAATGGGCAACTAGCTTCATATTTCTGACTGACCGATTCCTTGACAATTCAAAAGTGCCTGTAAATGGTTTAATTGAAATAAATGCTTTGAGTTTGAGTTTGAGTTTTGAGAACACGCAGTGCGTTGTATGACCCAAGTGTGTAGTTAACGCACAGGCTGCACGTGTATAGTGTTTGGCAGTAAGACTTAAAAAGAGTCACTTTCACTTGATTACTGCTACGCGCGAACCTGCGGGCCAACATATTACACCGGACAGCCAACGCCCTACGTGCCCTTGCCACATCCGCGTTATCCTGTTGGTCCTCGGTAACCCAGTGGCCCAGATACTTGAACTGAGCGACTCTGTTTAAGGGGGTACCAGCTAAGGTGACTGTAGGTACAGTCACGTAATTTTTGCCCCGCCCCTTAAATACTAGGAGTTCACTTTTCTTCGAGTTGTATCTGAGCCCTTGGGCCTCCGCATAGGACTCACAAATCCGCAACAGCTTACGCAGACCGCCGACCGATGGACTCAGCAGCACCATGTCATCGGCATAACTGATATTGTTGAGACAAACGCCGTCTATGTAGCACCCAACATTGGCACTGCTGAGTTCACCTACAAGCTGGTTAATGTACAAGTTGAAGAGCTTCTGTGAAGTCAGTCCACCCTGTCTCACCCCGCACTGCAACCTGTACACATCCGAGAAAGAGCCTGCCCATCTGACACTATTTTTCTGGTTGTTGTACCAATACCTAAAAATAGATGTAACTTCCGGACTGCAATCTGTGTCACCTTCGAGCTTGCGCCATAGTTTGTCATATGACACCAGAGGGGCAATTCCAGTAATTTTTAAGAACGTTCGCATTCGCATCTCATTCGCAATCTGTCAAAAATACCATCAATTTACCAACACTTTTGACAAGTTTGACAGATTGCGACTAGAATGTGAATGTTTTTTAAGTACGAGAATTGGCCTTCTGGTCGAAAGCTTTTGAGAGATCGAGAAAGCATGCAAAAACGGGTGTTTTCCGATCACTATAATACTGAACAGTCTGCTTAAGACACATAATAGCACTTTCCGTTGACAAACCAGATCGAAATCCAAATTGTGCGTCATGGAGCTTAATATGCCTGCCCAGTTGATGGTCAAGCAGACTGTCCAGTACTTTCGCAGTAACCGTGGCTAATGAAATCGGTCTATAATTTAATAAATCCGAAGTATCACCGGTTTTATTTTTAGGAATTGGTACAACAACAGTGTACATCAGTTTCTCAGGTAGGTACGAATGGCTAACGCACAGATTAAAAAACATGGCCAACACCCTCGGCAAGTGAACTCCTGCATTTTGCAGATGCTCGATGCCGAGGCTGACGTGACCAGGAGATTTACCTCTTTTCATATCCCTAATTATGCCTGCCACATCCTTGGCTGAAAACCTGACTTTAAGATCTCCGACGGATGACTCAACAATTTATGAATTTTATTAAATTTCAGTGAAATACAATAGACGACGTATATTTAGTAACCTAATCCGCTTAACCGTTCTTAAGGAGTCATAAAGAACCCTGCAGCAATCCTAATATAGGGTTGGTGGGCGAATTGACTCACACTGCTCTCGACGCTTGACGTGTTCACACGTCGGGTCCGGGTTCGCAACAAGTCAATAGCCATCCTGAGGATGCCTCGTTGAGAGGTGAAACACGTGTCGATTTCTTACAGACAGATAACTGACGTCGATACAGCCAGAATTGTTTATTTTAGTTACTTTCATAGTCTTATGTCATATGGGATTCTTCTCTGGGGAACCTGTTCGGACATTAACTCTATCTTTGTTCTACAGAAAAGGGCTGTTCGAGCCATTTACAACCTAGGTCCGAGAGATTCCCTTCGAGAAAAATTCAAAGAAGTAAATATTCTGACTGTAGCCTCACAATATATATTTTAAAACCTTTTGTACGTACACAAAAACATCAAATTTTAAGAAAATGTCCGATATTCATAGTATAAATACCAGGAATAAACACAACCTTGCTGTACATCTACTACTCGCTGGCGCTACTTGCTGTCATCTACTTACTATATTATTAATATTTGTTGGTAATAGGGGTAATGTGAATAAAGGGGAATTACTCCAATATTATAGATCATTGTGCAACCTTAGTTTAAGAAAAATTGTAATGTTCACATTCCCATACAGCCAAAGTTTGCCACAGGAAGAAAATAATTTTAGATCAGAAATGAATAAGACATTACATAATTTGACATACAATAATAATTTATTTCATTTAATTGACACTAACAATTATGTTGGTAATCACTTTTATTTGACAAAAGATAGATTTTTCGTGGATAAGTACTATCTTTCAAAGTATTTTAAAAGACAGATAGCTGTGTCGCTATCATATTACTTTTCTATTACAGCCAAGAATTTGGCTAAACAAATTGCTTCTATTGAGCAATGCTGTGACATGTTAAATAATTCAGACAATAATTTGGTATCAAAAATTGACATTGATAATAATTTAAATTAGAAATTAAGACAATAGAGGCCACCTCTTGCAATAGTGTACAGAATGAGAATTGTAAAATAAAATCAAATAAAAGTTTAAAATCAGTAAATAGTATTAACCTGGTGCATCAAAATATTCAAGGATTTATGAATAAAGATTTAGAAGTAGAATTATTTATGAATTTTAACAGTATTGATATTCTTTGTATAACTGAGCATTGGCTTAAAAACCACCAGTTATTGTTCAATTTTAATAATCACCAGGTTGGTAGTTCGTTCTGCAGAGTTAATGCTATACATGGTGGCTCATTAATTTTAGTTAGTAGACAGCTTTAATTTAAAGACCGTAAAGATATAGTGAGCCTATCTGTTGAGCGGACAGTTGAAATAGCCTGTATAGAATTGGAGCAGTTTATTGTATTAAGTATATACAGACCACCTTCAGGATTGTATGACTGCTTTGAAAAGGTAATGGATGAGGTGTTACACAAGATTTGTAACTCGAACAAGTCCATTATCACTTGTGGTGATTTTAATGTTAATTTATTGGAAAACTCAGGTTCTTGTACTAAAATAATAAGTCTGTTTCAGTCCTACAATCTTGTAAACCTATTTTTGGAGCCTACAAGAATAACCCCTACTAGTGCCACATGCCTAGATAATATTTATACAGATGTTATACCAAGCCACAAAGAAATTATAAATTTACTAGATTCTGATCATTGCGGGCAGAAGATTACTATCCCAAACCAAAACAATAAAGTGGCTAAAAAGGATATCACTGTTAACCCCAAAACTGCAAGCCGCTTGGAAGCTTTTAAAGATAAACTAGTTAATAAATTACCACTTTTGTCAATTCATGCTGATCCTAATCATCTATATGATGATTTTTTTAATATTTACTGTAAACAATTTAATTCCACCTTTATTCCCAAGATTATCTCGGTTAATAGTAATGCATCTTTCAGTGATTGGGCTACCATAGGTATTCATAAAAGTAGAACACGGCTTTATGAGCTGTACAATGAAAGGACTTATGTAAACACGGCTGAATTTAATTTATATGTTAGAAATTATTCAAAATTATTTAAAAAAGTTTGTTGTATAGCCAAGTCGCGTTATTTGAGTTCGAAGATTAAAAACAGTAGTAATGTAATTAAAACGACTTGGAATATTATAAATAGTGAAACGGGAAGGTCTGGTAACCGAAATATTGATTACAGCCTATCTATTAATGATAACATCATAAAATCAGATTCACAAGTCGCAGTGGCCTTTGAAAATTTCTTTTCGGATATTCCCATTTCAACTACAAAATCTCTAAACTCATCACCTTCTGTTGCTGAGTCTTTGCTAAAGGAAAATGTTAATGTTTGCGATTCGGAATTTCTTTTTGAACATATTACCTGTAGAGACATCATTAAAACCTTTCACACTTTAAATGTAAAAAAGACTGCAGATCTGTGGGGTAATTCTGTAGAAGTTGCGAAGTCTATTATTGACATTGTAGCACCTAGCTTAGCTCTTATCTTTAATAATTGTATCGACTGTGGGGAGTTTCCTGACCTTATGAAAAATAGTAAAATAATACCTTTGTTCAAATCAGGTAGTACATCAGACCCCACAAATTATAGACCCATTTCAGTACTACCTACCTTTAGTAAAATATTTGAGAAATTAATTTTAGAGCAATTGCAAAGATTTTTTAATAAACATAAATTATTACATAGCAAACAGTTCGGTTTTACAAGGGGTCGTTCTACTACTGATGCCGGTGTTGAACTTTTAGGACATATTTATAATGCATGGGAAGATAAATGCGATGCCTTGGGCATCTTTTGTGATTTGTCCAAGGCATTTGATTGCGTTCTTCATGAAACGTTAATCAGGAAACTCCGCCACTACGGGGTCCGGAACACCGCTCTGGATCTTCTTTCTTCATACTTGAGTAATAGGATTGGATGGATCTATAGTAATAATGGGAGTCCCACAGGGCTCGATTCTTGGTCCTTTTTTGTTTCTTATTTATATTAATGACTTGCCTTACCTCATAAAGGATAACCATGATATAGTGTTGTTTGCGGATGATACTTCACTTTTGTTTAAACTTAAACGTCAGCAGTTGGTTACTGACGACGTAAATAGCGCGATCTCAAAAGTAGTTCACTGGTTCAATGTTAACAATTTACTTCTTAATGAAAAAAAAACCAAATGTATTAAGTTTACCCTACCACACGTTAGGCAGGTGAAAACTAAGGTGTTGATAAGGGGCGAAGAATTGAATCCTGAAGATAGCACAGTATTCTTAGGCTTAACTTTGGATGCTAAGCTTCAGTGGGGCCCACATATAGATAAATTGTCAAAAAAGCTAAGCTCCGCAGCTTATGCTGTTAGAAAAATTCGTAATTTAACTGACATAGAGACAGCCCGTTTAGTGTACTTTAGCTATTTTCATAGTGTAATGTCGTACGGTATTTTGTTGTGGGGAAATGCCGCCGACATTCAAACTATCTTTGTTTTGCAGAAAAGAGCCGTTCGATCAATTTATAAATTAAGCCCGAGACACTCTCTCAGAGAGAAATTTAAGGAAATTAATGTAATGACTGTGCCTTCTCAGTATATTTTTGAAAATCTTTTATATACCCATAAAAATATAAGATTGTATAAAAAATACAGTGATATCCATAAGATAAACACTAGGAACAAACACAAATTTGTAGTACCTACAACAAGGCTCAAGAAAATAGGTAGCTCGTTCAGATGTCAATGTATACGCTTTTTCAATAAACTCCCAAGCCACGTACAAGATCTAAGCCTTAATAAATTCAAATCATTCATTAAACGTAAGTTGTGCCAGAAAGCGTTTTATACCATTAAAGATTACGTTGAGGATAAAAAGGCCTGGGATTAAGCTGCTCCAATTTTTATTTTTTATTTTTTTTACAGTCAGAAATTTGGTTTTTAATATATTTTTTTTTTTTCTCATTCATTTGTACCACTATATGAATATTTACTTTGTGAAGTATAATATATACATATTTTTTTAAATATATTATTGTGAACGTGAGGACTATGTGGATTATATATTTTTTATTTTTTTTTCTCAGTAATTATTAATGATAATCTGGCAATTTGAGTACTTTATGTGGCCTACCCAAATGTCCTTTCTTTGGTATTGTTCGTCGAGTCGTTGAACTCCTTAAGTTCTGAGTTGAGCTACACGATTACTGACAAATGCGTGCACTGACTGGACAGGTCCACTCAAATCTGTATAATACTTTCCTCAAAAGACCATTCGAGACACAAATCTACATGGTCCTTCAATGATCTGACCAAGACTATTTCTGGGTTTTATATACACATTGACATTAATGAATTTTATATATACAATGACATGAGTATTTACTTTTTAAAGTATTATATTGTTTTAATAATTGTGAATGTGAAGACTATGTGGGTCATTCCTTTTATTTTATTATTTAGTTTTTATCACGGTCTGGCAGCTTGAGTAATTTATGCGGCCTACCCAAACGTCCTTTCTTTGGTATTGTTCGTCGAATCGTTGAGCTCCTTAAACCCTGAGTTGAGCTGCACGGTCACTGACAAATGCGTGCACTGACTGGACAGGTCCTCTCAATCTGTGTGGTTCTTTCCTCAAAAGACCATCTCAGACACCAATCTACATGATCTTCACATGATCTGACCAAGATTATGTCTGGACTTTAAAAGAGACTGTGACCTCTGAGTTTGTTTCGGCCTTTCTTCTCGGAGTAGTCAGATAGGAAACGCCGACCTCATCTAGTTTAAAAAATATGATTGACGTGTAAAAGTGTTTTGTCCAAACCCACTTACAGAAATAAAATCATTTATCATTTATCATTTATCATCACACTCGTCTCCACAGAGTAGGCAACTCGTTCATGGGTCAATGTATACGCTTTTACAACAAACTTCCCATTGACATTCGAAACTTACCCATTAAACGATTTAAAAATTGTATTAAAACCAAACTTTGTAAAAAAGGGTACTATAAAATTTCTGATTATTTGGAAGATAAAAAAGCTTGGGATTGAGCTGCTCGCTTTGCTAAACCTTGTGATAAAACCATAAAACTTGACATTAGAATTATTTAGTAAAATCATCAAAATATACCAGTTTTATTTAAACATTCATATTATTGAATATTACATTCAAAATGACATGATTACTTTGTAAAGTATTATATTTTTTAATTACCTATTGTGAATGTGAGGACTATGTGGATATTTTAATTTTTAAAGATTTTTTTTTGTTTTCTCTGCTCAGTTTTTTTATTTCCTTTCTCAGATAGTTTTAAATGATAAATGATAAATGATTTTATTTCTGTAAGTGGGTTTGGACAAAACACTTTTACACGTCAATCATTTAATAATGGTCTGACGGTTTGAGTAGTTTATGCGGCCTACCCAAATGTCCTTTCTTTGGTATGTTCGAGTTGAGCTCCTTATGTTCTGAGTTGAGCTCCACGATTACTGACAAATGCTTGCACTAACTGGACAGGTCCACTCAAATATGTGTGGTTCTTTTCTCAAAAAACCATTTCAGACACTAATCTACATGGTCCTCATATGGCTTGACCAAGATTATGTCTGGACTTTAAAAGAGACTCTGTGACCTCTGAGTTTGTTTCGGCCTTTCTTCTCAGAGTAGTCGGATAGGAAACGCCGAACTCATTTAGAAAGTTTTAATTAAAAAAAAAATATATGACGTGTAAAAGTGATTCCTATATCCTATTTACAGAATAAACAATTTCATTTCATTACAGGGTTCTTTATGACTCCTTAAGAACGGTTAAGCGGATTAGGTTACTAAATATACGTCGTCTATTGTATTTTATAATGGATTTCCGCAAAGTCACGCCTGAATCAATTAACTATCTTAAATTTCAGTGTACAATAAAGCAAAGTCAAAGTTTATATTTGTTAAATATAGGTGTAAAAATAGGTCTTGAAAATAAAATAGGTGCAGAGTTTTCTGTTTTGCCATTAACGGCGTACTTAATATCAAATAAGTCATTGAAATTACAATTTAAGGCATATTCTATCGATCTACCCACCTTTGAATGAATCATGTTAAAACACTTTTGCAACATGCCATCAAGCTAAGCTATCCTTTACATCCAAACTCCATAATAGAAGCTGTATAAAGTCACAAACTTCCATGGTGTAACAGGATCACATGAACTCGTTGGATGTAAAAACTTTTTATCTTGAACTTCAGTACAATTGAACTGTGCACGTATTCAGATAGCAATGTTTTCAAATGTTGTTCACAAAGTATTTTTGTCCTAAACTTATAGCTTTCGGGAGTCTTATTGCGTTCTGGATGTAGTTTTTATGCTCGGTTTCTGAAAACGTTGGTATTTGTAGGATTTTTGCCTTTTGCCTGATGTTTTGGTCCAAGTATATAGTTATATCAACTATCATACCCAAATACGTCATTTATTATATTGGGTTCATCACTATTAAAGACAGAATAATAATTTGTATTTAAACACGAACTGGTCAAATACGAAACAGAAAAATGTTTGATTCCCTACTTAGACCTTCCCTACTTGTCATAAAACAAACGAACCTCAAAGTACGCCTATTTCACGACTCTCATATATTTACGACCCAATCCTTCTCACACGTTAATAATATCCATATAAAAAGTCACAGGTGTGCAAAAACAGTAATCCAACTTTTAAAATATTTCAGCCCCATTCCACTGAAAATATGATACAACACGAGCTTATTTTCGACCTAATTATCACCAACATATTGCCATTACTGCGCGCGTATATTTTACAACCCCATCTCCCGTAGACTACCCTCTAGGGGAAGGGGGGAGGGGTAGAAACAGTTCGTTACAGTACAAATTGGCTTTTCTCCAGAGTTCTGTATTTTTGTCGGAATAACAACGTCTTGGTGTCCCCGGCCAGATTGTAATTTATCAAAAGACTTATTATTGTTGAAATTAGACGGTTTGTGAAATGTATTTTTTGCTGGAATTTCAGTAGGAAAGCCATTGCGGGGAACGTTTTGTACAAATTATTTTTTTGGTCGAAATCAGTGGTCTTTTTGGAAGCTCGATCTGTTAACGGGCTTTGTTCATCATGGTGTCAGGCAGAGGTAAAACTTTTGCATTGTCAGCTGTTTGTGTAATAATAAAACAGCCGCAATTCGCGTTTTGGTCATTTTAATTAGTTTTCTTTGACCCGAAGGACCAAACAAGTGAAATTTATTTCATTCACAAAAAAAAGAAAGCGAAATTTTCAGATTTAAACGAATGAAACATTAAAATAAACACTCTACAGAATATAATCCGCGATTACGCAGCCAGCCGGGTCTGCAGTAATCATGAAAAAGTACCAGTGGACGTGAACACAATCGGATTAGAGAATCCATGTTTTAATTAGTATTACGAATCCGGGTAACGGAAGGTCAATTTACATAAGTTAAATTAATTATGCCATGTAAATAGAAAAGGTTTTTAGAAAAAATACAATGTTTTTCAACAGTACTTAATTAAATGATTAAAATTACAGGCATGAAATTATTATTTGCTTTTCAGCACAATTAAACAGAATATTAAGTACTTATCCAGGATTTTATCTTTCACTATGATATAAACTAAAGTGTTACTGACTACAATCGTAAATAAAGACTGAACACAAATTGGTTTGAGTATAAATAAAAAAATAAAAATGTCTGCTGAATATTTAACCTAGTGGTTAAGACGTAAGCGGCACGCTGAGAGACAATTGACGTGAATCCATCGCTAGCCATATTATTATCCACTTAGAGAACGAAAGAAAAAAGAGAACTCAAAAATGATGCGTTTATGCGGTGTCCTTAAACGTAAAGTTTTAGATTGCTATTTTTTTTAAGTTAGAACGTAACCCGTAAATTAAAACATAATTTGCCTCAAATATCCTTCTGACGACAACATAGGCATTGTTTACTTTGAAACATAATTATTTATCTACTAGCTTCTGCCCGTGACTTCGTTCACGTGGAAGTCGTAACACACCACAATAAACTACAATAACAGCCATATTTTTATAAAACTTCCCTGTATACTATGTACGTTTGTAGTTTTGTATTCAACAGCCAAAATATACAGAGAGTCAGACTGGTGAGGCGGGAGCAAGCGACGTTCAGTTGTCCGTGGGAGAAACAGCTTGTCCTGAGGTCAACACCAGCAGCCTTCAGTGTCTGCCCCTGTGACTTGTTGATGATCATCGCAGAGCAATACTGACAAGGAACTGCACAAACTGGAAGACTTAACTGTGGCGAATTAATGGTATACGCGGTATAAACACTATCTTGCCAACGCTACAACCTGTTAGAATTTTCGCCGATGACGTTTCTTTGCAAAGACACGACTTTGAGCCGGGTTCCATTACACAGCTTCGGTGGAGTTCAGATCCGAAAAATTATAATCGGGACACCGACCTCCGACTAAATCATGTACCCGGAAGTCAGCCAGTGGTATTAAATGTTGTTCCTGTTCCACCAGGAGCATCCAAGAAAAACATTTTACCCTGACGGACCCCAACACTTTGGAAAACGTGTTAAAAAGGTTCCTTTATTCTGAGGTGAACATAGATACATTGTCATCATAGAAGATGGTACTCATGGCACCTGGATAATAATTATTTTCGGCGGCGTATTCCCAATTTCCGCGGTCTTGATGTGCCCATGATTGCGGATCCGGTAACCCATACTCGATTAGTGGATTGCCACCGATGGAAATTAACACGTCTTATTATGTGAATTAAGACAGCTGTTAATAACGCGTTCATAATTTTGTTTAATGTCACCTTCAGTAATACGCCGCAAAATTCGTAAAAAGTCTTCGGATAGATGATGCCGATATTTCTCTCATAACAGAACTGGGTTTGCGATTCCACAAAACACTAAAATTATGGCAAACAAATGCCGCAGACTACTGGGATTGTCGCTGACGCTGGCCTTCTCTCGGTGTTGGTCACCGTCGAAAAGGTGACGTGCTACGCAGGCTGCACGGAATTTGGGATACTCTGCATCATCAACTGTCCTCAGGAACGCAAATAACAATGGGTCCTGTACTGTGTGAAGTAATAACCGCAAATAATATAAAAAATAGTGATCGTTTATTTCTCGTAGTAAATTTTTAATATCTGGTAAATAATGCTAAGTACTAACACTCGTAGCGACTTCAAAATTTCACGTCTACGTTACGTCACGTCGTACGTTTTAATTACTGACTAATTAGTATTAAAAAATTTAAAAAAATATAAAAAGAAAAAAAATACAAATATTTAATGTAAAAAAAAGAATCACAAAAAATACTAATAGTTGGGAATCGATCTCACACACTTCTTTGGAAAGAGTTGTGCAACCCTCTTAGTTATTTGATGTTGTTGAAAGTTAGCTGAAATAGCCGTTCTTATATTTCATGATGATTGACTGCTTAGCTCCATAAAGGTATAGCGTGATGATAATCATTTAAAATGTCAAATCGGTAACCATCAAAACATATCCTAACATTTTGGCGCGTCCTTTTAAGATTTTCGAAAAAGAATACGAACATAATCTATTATTACTCATCCCCCATAGCAAATAGCGTGATAGTTTATACCCTACAGCTCGACCAGACTTATAGGGAATATCTATGCCAAATTTTAGCAGAATCTGTGCAGTAGAATTTGCGTGATGCTGGAACATACATACGGACAAACAGACAAACAGACAACAATTTTAAAAACTATATTTTCGGCATTAGAATCGATCCAGGACCTCGTAGCAATTACTTTTTTTTCAAAAATATTCAATGTACAGTTTTGACTTCGCTACGATTTTATTATATGTATAGATATAGATTAAAACATTTCACATACATTAGCGTGTGTACGCAAAATATTTGCTTTCCTCCCTCCAGAGGATTTGCGGCCGAAAATATAATAAATACGTAAGAACGTAAGAGGATATTCCTGTTAAAATATGCTCCGATAGGGTTCCCAGATTGCTGGAATGTTCCCGAATTATTTAATACCACATGGAATGGATGCTTTAGATGTGAAGGCATTTATTTAAAGGCCCATGTCTAATTTAGGTATATATTCCGTTGAATATATACCTAATATTTTATAATTTAAAATGTCGTGGACCCGTTGGGAACTAAATTATGTATTTTCATTTTTCGAGAACAATAGACTCATCAACCTCTTGGAACAACCCGCTAAAATTAAACACTTTTAGCGCAGTGTTATAAAATCAGTTACGAATTAAAAGAAGTTTTTCTAGGAAAAGTTGCAGTCAGTGACTCAAAGGACTAGTATAAGAAGACGCCACTGATTTCAGCATGAGAGTGCCTTACATGGATTCTTACCAAGAATATCCATTCCCCGGGAGGGGACACCCTGGGTGGACATATTGACGTTATTGGTGATGTTCTTCTGAAAGGTTAGGTGTGTAGTAACCGCCACCAGGGTGTGTGTATGATCAGAGAGAGATCACAGCATGTGGCACTCTGTAGTTCCTGCCTGCCCCTGGGAAGAAGGCTCGTTAACCGCCTCTGCGGTGTAGTGGTTAGACCACCTGTCTGAAATTGTGTCTGTTCTGCTCGGTTTGGTTGTTGGTAGGGCTTGTTCTAAGTCCACCTGGCTAGCTACCACCATCTTATCTAAGTCCGTCGCTATTACAACAATGTTAACAGCATTGTTGTGTTTTGGTAGTTAGAGGTAACATAGCCAGTTCTTCTGTAGTGTGGTCTGTGGAGGATTCCGGGTGAAGCTCGCTTCCACCTTCAGCCTGATCATCACTTACTACCAGGTGAGATGCAGGCCAAGCGCTTTACCGTTGAGGACAAAAAAATTATCGTTAGTTTATGTATGTATAGAATGTTCATAATAATCAAAAAAATTACCCAATGTAGATGGTTTCTGACATCTAAAATACTTAGATAGGAGCAGCTACTTTCAAGTCTTGTAATATTAGTCCCCCTACAGTGCCCTACTTCCTCTTTGCATAGCTGCATGCAAATTAATTTAATAATGCACTCGACATTTTCTTGGCATTTTCCGAAAACTTTTGCATTCCTAAGAGAATGATAGTAAAATTTAAGAAAATTATGAAGTAAATCTTACTAAAAAAACCTTTAGTATGCCTAGTAAACACTGTTTACTAGGCATACTAAAGGTTTTTTAGTTTTATGTTCACGTTTATTGTTTACTAAACAGTAATCGTGAACATAAAATTAACAGAACAGTAAAAAAATCTTCTGAGGAACAAAAAATGTGAACTGACAAAGCAAAGGAAGTCTTAGTGAATGACTATACGTCGGCTAAACAGAATATATCTTCAATCTCATTTTCCTCATGGCATTAGCAGAGTTCATTGAGCTAACATTACTGTCGATTGAGGGCCTTATCTCTGCGCCTTTTGCTCACTTTTATAGCCCATCGTATACTATCAACACTGCTACCTATTTCCGTGAGTATGTTCTAACAAATAGTTTGTTAGCGAATTATTTGTGTAGTTGGTACAATTGTTTTTTTATTGGTACATAAACTTAAGTGGATAGTAAATCTTATTTATATTTCGATAAATTGTATAACCGTTTATTTTATAGTCATTTTGTAAGCTAACCATTTAGTTAGGTACCTACTAAGTATTATTTTCTGATTATTAGGTATTTTTGAAATCATCAATATCAATTTTATTTAAACTGTTTGTCACCTTCTTTTAGACCCACTAAAAGAAGTTGTAAAGGTAGAAGTCGGTGTGTACATAGGTAGAAGTCACGATATCAAAAATATGGTCAAAATACCCAATTTTCTTTGGTCTTATAAATTATTTTTCGTCTAAGCCAGCTTTAGGCCATACTGGTCCAAAATTATCACATTAAAACACATTAACCAGTTTTAACAACCTTACTTTTTCCCAAAATTCATACAAAATACCTCGCTTTCGCTTTGAAAACATAATAATTACTTTTGGCTCCATTACGACATGTTGCCTTATGAAAATAAGTCCGGTATTATATCGTATTTCAAATATTAAAAAATGTATGATTATCTTTATAATTGCTGTTAGTATTAAATTCGTATTTTGTTGTAACGTCCTCATTTAGAGAAGCTTGTGATAAAATTAATTCAATTTCTATTTTGTTTTGTTCTACCGGTTTCTATTTTGTAACATTATAAAAATATTTTACGACCTCAGTACCATCGTGGCATCTTGACTCTCTTTAACATACATTTCTCATATCATATCTATCTATATTATACATTTCTCATCGTTCTTACTTAAAGCCAACCCTGCTTCATTACTCGATCAGCACCTTGAAACAAAGCTTCAAATAGTTGAACAGAAGGCAAGGAAATTACATCGGTTGAACGAAATTTATCGTCAAATCAATTAGCGGGCGCTCTATATCGGTGACGCAATTCCGCGATAATTACAATTAAGAATTCCAATTAAGGTAGATCGGAGGTAAAAATTTGGTAACATTGGTGAATGGTTCTTTCTTGTTCTTCTTTGTTCATTTGCGTTCTGTTTTGAATTCGGGTAAATGTTTTTGTTTCTCTGTTTATGGTTTTAATGATCAAAGACTCGTAAATTTGGCTTTCTGAATGGTTTTCCGGTCTTATGTCAGATGTGACTTTGTTTTATTTAAACATCATCACCTGACTACAAAATAGAAGTAGTAGACTAATTCTACAATTCTGTATAGAGGAAACGTCGCGTCGCTGTGACATCCTAGCTACTCATATTTGGTGATTTGAGTTTGTAAGTGGTTACTTTTGAGTATTATCGTGGACGATGGGCCTTAAAGTTGTACCAGTGAGTTCTCGCCGCACTGTTTTAGGCATATTTGACTCATATCAACGACATTTCAACAACGTTTATGCGCAGCAGTTTATGCCCTTAATGTGAATATAAATGTGTGTGCGTATAAATGTGCAATTTGACATTACTATTTGACACCCTTAGTAGACTAAATAAATATACAGAAGAGGAATTAATTCACCGTTTCTTTTTCGGTAATCGATTTACTTTATAATAAAGGAAACTCCTATAATAAAGTGAAAAATCGGTATGAGCCCAGACGCACGGGCGATTATTTCGCGCACTGGGTTTTTAACGCTCTGCTTAACGCCGGGAGTTGAAAATCCAACAGAGTGTTTTATTTGACGCACTGGGACGCACTTTATATTCTTAATGCTCGGCTCAAGACCAACAGTTGAAAATCCAGTGCGCCGAGACAAACGCCCGTGCATACCTAGGCTTACAGATTATAAATCCAACATGAATATCCCATGTTCGTACGTTTTTATTCGAACTCATTAATATATTCGAGTGATTGTTTTAACAACACAGTCGCTGCAATTTGCATTTTTATTAACGTGAATGGAATAACATTAGCGTCCGTTATGTGGAGTGGTCTATTGTGGGGTAGGCAGACATGTAAGTTGACTGTTATTGACGTTTTGTCCAGTTATACAAGCACTTGAGTTGAGAAGTGGGCATCATCAGTACATAGTCACGCGTTTGTTCCCAGATAGGATGGTGATGTTTAAGAACGATATTATAATAGGTGGCGTGCGTCTTGCCACACCTTACCGGGCACCTAAATTCTAAAATAATTTCATCGGCAAAAAATAAAGACAAAGCTGCATGGCAGATTATCAAAAACAAAACTGATCACGTAAACACTAAAACGAATATTGATACTAAAATGAAAGAAATTGCTGAAACTTTCAATGATTTTTTTATAAATATTTTCAAAAATCATCATATACCTTAACAACACAAAATCGGTTGGATTTGACGGTATAGCAACTTACTTTCTCAAATCCTGTGCCACCATGATATCCCCAATCATTGACCACTTGATAAATCTCTCATTCTGGGAAGATATTTTTCCAGATGAACTTGAACAATCTATTGATAAACCGTTAAAAGTTAACATATAAGACTTATCTAATTACCGCCCTATAACACTAATGGCTAACTTATAAAATATCTTTGAGAAAGTCATGCATCGTAGACTCACAAATTATTTAGAACATTTTCAGATTATAAAAGAGGAATAAAACGGCTTTCAAAGGGGAAAATCGACGAATTTAGCAGCATTTAAACTCATAAAAAATTTAATTGATAGTTTAGATAAACGCATTCCAGTATCTGTCATCTTCTTTGACATGAGCAAAGCTTTCTACTTTGTTAACCACGATTTACTCATACGGAATAGTTAATAGTGATTGGATTACTAGCCATTTATTTAACCGTTAACAAAAAGTATATTTAATAAGCACAATAAACGAAAATAGCACATCATATAGTTCCGAATATAGTCAAAATCAGGAGTACGCCTAGGAAGCATACTTGTCCCATTGCTTTTCCTCATTTACATCAACTACCGACAGCTTTACAACAACAATGTATACCTTTTGCTGACAACATGTCGGTAATTGTAACAAACGATAATAATCAGAAACAAGTCATGAAAAAAACCTTAAATGAAACAGTAAACCAAGTTTTAAAATGGCTCGAAAATTATCGGCAGTTATCTGCAAATCTAAATAAAATCAAATACATAAATTTTCAAAACTACAATAATTCTAAACAAAAAGCATTTAAAGTTAATTGTCAAGGACAACAAATTAACGAAGTTAGTGAATACAAATTTCTTGGACTTATTCTAGACCAGTATTGTAACTGGAAATTACATGTAGAGCACGACTGCAAGAAACTCAACCAATTTGTATTTGCTCTTAAAAGTTTAATACGTACCGTGAGTGAAGCTCACTTACTGCTTACCAAGGGTAGGATGTTTTCTCTTTACTCAGGTATGGGCTCCTACTCTGGGGGAACTCGACGAATATAAATGATGCCTTCCTAGTTCAGAAATAATGCCTAAGAGCAATCTGCGTTATCAGTCCTTTAATATCCTGCAGTATAATAATAATAATAATAAGCTGGCAACACTGGCATGTCAACAAACGTCTGAATTTTCATATCATATATTTTTCATATTTAAGTATTCCTATAGCCGCATTTAGTCCCAGAAGTACGAAAAATTATAATAAAACCAAGACACTGAGGTATATCGTACCAAAAAAAGGACCCGTACAGTCTGTCTTAGTGTACTGTATCCCCATTTGGGGGGGTGCGGCTAAGACAAAATTTATAAACCTTGAGCGAGGACAACGGGCTCTAAAAAAAATGATGTACTTCAAAAATCTTAGATATCCCACACAGAGTCTTTATCATATTAGCGATTTACTCTCGGTGCGAAAACTATATATAGTTAAAACTGTGCTGAAGAAACACAAATCTCTTCCTTTTGACCCCAGTATAACCTTAAAAAGAAGAAAATACATAATAGTGGATGTTCCTAAAACTAAAACCAAGTTCGCCAGGATACAATACAACAGACGCTCAGCTCAGCTGTTTAATAGACTAAACAAAGAGATTTATGTATATAATAAGAACACATAATTTATTCGCATTCACACACCTTCACACTCACATTCACGCACTCTCACTGTCACTCACATACTTGCATGCCTGCATACGGGCTGCGTCTTTTGTTTTTAGTTTTAATTCTCTTTTCTTTATAATTTTATTTCATTTAGCATCATTTTGTATAGAGTCAAAAATAAAACAAGTAAATTGTAAGTATTTAAGATATTGGAAGAGCGGATTCTCCTAACACAGGCTTATTTGCTTAAAAGGAGACTCCAATCACTAGCTGTTAAGGTATTTACTTGTAAAAATAATAAACCATTTTATTTTTTTATTTTTTTTCATTTTCAAAACCTTTAGGAATAGCAGCACAATAATAAAAAGACAATAAACAACATCAAAATGAAAAAACCGAAGAATAATCGAAACATCATGAATGACGGCTGTCAAATTCGGCCTACAATAAAACATTAACGAAAATAAGTATGAAACCAAAGTAAAACGGAATGTTGACAAGATCAGCTACGAGACGAGCACACCTACCACCTCCGGACTCGTCGCTCAGCTCCGCCCCACCGCCGCCGGTATCCAGCCCCGCCGTGAGCGCTGTGATGACACCGGCCGCGGTAGTTGCGTCGAGCTCGAGCGACGAGTATTTCTCCCCACCGACGTCGCCAACACCTGTACGTCGGCAGGGGAAAAGCCGGCCACCAGCGGGCTTGGGACCTCAAGGCCAACAGGCCCCGAACAGGGTCCCCGCTGCTGGTGGAAATGTGTCGCGCATGCGATGGACCCAGTCCATGAATGAAAATGTCGGATGCTCCCACTCTCACTTTTTGGCATCTATATCCTGGCTGCACTTCGGCGACCTCTTCGGGGAAACCGAAGGTTTTGTCTGTGCGATTATGGATGAAGTTGTCATGACGAATAATTATCGGAAATACATTGTCAAGGATGGTACGGTTGACATCTGTCGGGCATGCCACCGTCCCGGTGAATCAATCAGACATATTGTTTCCGGTTGTTCTCGTCTTGCTAACAGCGAGTACTTGCATAGGCACAATCTAGTGGCTAGGATTATCCACCAGCAACTTGCCTTGCAATACAACCTTGTTGAGTCAGAAGTACCATACTACAGGTATGTGCCCGACCCAGTTCTCGAGAATGGTCAGGCCACATTGTATTGGGATCGATCTATCATCACTGACAGGACTATTGTAGCCAATAAGCCTGATATTGTGGTGATAGACCGACGAGAGCGCCGTGCAATGATTGTTGATATCGCTGTCCCTCATGACGAGAATCTCGTGAAAGCTGAGAAAGATAAAAAAATCAAGTATCTCGACTTAGCACACGAGGTTGTCGACATGTGGGACGTGGACTCTGCAATCATTGTACCGATAATCGTAACAGTTAATGGCCTAATAGCGGAGAGCCTCGACCAACACCTCAGGAGGCTCTCATTGCGCGGCTGGGTCAAGGGCTTGATTCAGAAAGCAGTACTCCTAGACACGGCACGCATCGTGAGGAGGTTCCTCTCTCTAGAGCCCTGACCACCGGCAGCCTGGACCCTGTTCCTGATGCCGATGGGCCACTATTTTTTATATTTTTAAATGATTTTGTATGGTTTTTATAAAAATATTTAAAAATGTAAATAATAAGTAATCAAAATGAAATAAAGGAAAATAATAATAATATTTTTTTATTTGTTGAACATAGATAGGTTAGGTACAGATGTTGTTATTATTTAAGAACGCTATGTCTAGCCGTCATCGGCGTACAAATATTATACTGGCACAAACATGCTGATTATAATAAATTATCAAACAATTTATCACACATTATTAAACAATTCTAATTCAAATTTTCAATACAATAAAAACATTCCAATAAAATATAATAATAATAAATTCTAGTAAAAATTGTCAAATCAGTAAATAATAAATCATAATAATAAAATAATAAAACAAGGTAATTATAATGTGTCAGTTAGGTATTCGTTCACCGTATAATATGTTTTCTCATATAATATTTTCAGTAAAGCCTTTTTAAAATCGTTTATGTTGCTTATTTCTTTAATTCGTCTAGGGATCTTATTATAGATCCTAGGTGCCATTCCCAAAAAACTTTTTGTATAAAGAGCAGTGCTATGTGGCTTAGCGCATATCTCTCTATTGCGTAGTTTAGATCTCAATGTTTCGAACAGATGGAAGTTGGATTTGACAAATCCACTTGTGATAACTTTTAACCATAACAGGTCTTCTCATAATGCAAACTGATGTATTTGTGAATGAACACTCTACATTTTTTCTAACATACGATTTGCATTAAAAATATACCCGTCGAGACTCAACACGACTTTTTTTTTTTTTGGGGTGGGAAATTATCAAGTAACTTCTCCCGCTCTGGGTGGAGCGGGAGGGCGTGTCAGACTCTTACTGACTAAAACCCACCCGTGTTCCTTCAGTGTTACTTGTACGTTGCCAAGGGCCATGGTATCCCTTTCGGACTTTCCCGCGATCCCGGCAGGCAACGGTCCTAGCAGACCCCTTCAGTTGTGCTGACATCTCATTGAGGCACGCGTGGAACACAACGCGCCGTCGACCTGGGCCTGGTCCTTATCGGACGGCGAGCTACCCATTGCTCACCGTCCGCAAGCCCGAGACTCAACACGGTTAAGAATTCCTTCACATCAAAGCAATTTATGTCATAAAAATAGTTTCATCAAAGCAAAAATCTTCAACAATATTCCAAAAGAAATAAGGGAATTCCCTCTAAAATACATTTTAATTTTTCAAAAAAACTCTTTTGCACTATAAAAACAAGTCATTTGTGCAGTTTATCTGCACAAATGACTTGTTTTTATAGTGAAAAAGAGTTTTTTTGAAAAATGTAACAGTAATATAAAATTTATGATACTGAGTCAAACTCAAACTCAAAGCATTTATTTCAATTAAACCATTTACAGGCACTTTTGAATTGTCAAATAGTCGCGTCAGTTAGTCAGATAGTTGAAGCTAGTTGCCCATTCCAAAACGTAGATCTTTATGGAGAAGAACGGGCAAGAAACTCCAAGGACACTCTTTTAAATATAGAAAATTACAAAATCCGGGGTACATTATTCTTGTTGCTTCTATATGTGAGAACAATGTACAAAAAATAATCAAAACAATTCAAAATATAAGATTAAAAATAAGCCATGGCAGATAAGAGATGACCAGTCACAACTGACGGCGCCCGTTCACGAACATGACGCATGGATCAGCACCATCCAGCTCAACCATTTTGTAGGGAACCGAATGATCTAACACACTCGCCACCATCAGCGAGACATTTAAGTGAGCATGACATACTCTCAACTGCCATGCTCTTTCAAGTCAACATACATCTTAATAACATTAAAACGGCTCCATGGTACTCACATTTACAAAAATTTAAAAAATGCTTCTAAATTATACAAAACAAATTTGCAATGTATTTGAGAGATTAATAGAATGTTACTACCAAAAAGAAAGAAAATCATTATCCATTGGAGTATTCAACAATTAAAACTTGTTTTAAATAAAAAATAAACATTAAGTTTGTAATGTCAGAGAAATAAAAAGGGGAAGCAACTCTTCCAAACATATTTTTTTTTTTTTTAACTGTTGAGCCCAAGTGGCTGTGGAGCAGGACCAGCATTAAGCCAAGCATTTTTATCTATGATATAATCATTTAGAGTTTTAATTATATTAAGTTATGTATTTATTATTGTTAAGTGTTCAAATAGATACGAAACCCTAACTATCCAATGTTATTAGACATGTTATCATTATTTAAAAACAAAATGTTGTACAAAATGTATACATGTTTAATAATTATTTGTAAGCCAGTCCATGACAAAACGATGTAAGATTATAAGTGGTAGGTGGGTAGGTGTCTCTTTCATTATTATCAGCCATATTTTAACTACTGTGGGCGTACTACGGGTAGTGTTGGTTATTGTGCAATAGAAAAACCGTTTGCAGTTCAGATCAAATAATTATAATTTACGATCACATTAATCACACTAGCATTTCACACACTGTAGGTACACGACGCAACTATACGAAAAGCGCGACAGTTTTTAAACGTCTTCACTGCTTGACCGCTACCCATGAACTCTGCTTAGCTCCCACCGGTCCGAGCTTTATGTTGTAGACTCGGTCGAGTGCCGCAAGGCGGGGTTGGCGTCCCGATTAGTCAACTTAGTACCGTATTTCAGACAACTATATTAATAATGCCTTAATGTGACATGTTTTAAAGCAAATAAATATATTCTATTATATTTCTATTCTCACTAATTCAGATTCTGAGCTGCCACGGAGTGAACAGCAATTTGAACAACACATTTGTTCAAATTGCTGTGTTGTTTTACTGATCAACAAAAAGTTTTTTGCTAAAAAACTCTTTGTTGATCAGTAAAACCACATTTGGTGGTTTAGTGGTAACCCACTATCATATTTCCAAGACGTTTACTGCTAAACAATATTGTATATTTCTATTTGAATATTACAATTTCAGCCACATAAGACTTTACCTGGAATTGGAGGATTGGCATTCCCTTGACACATCGTCCAATCGAAAATTTTATTATCATACTCCAATAGTACGTGTCACAATCCACAAACGAATTGACATAAACAAATAAACACACAAACACATTAAATATATTTACGGACGCCATTTATATCAAGTTTATCGTGACGTCACACATGATGGCGTCGCGTCACTCGGTAACGCGACGTCAAATATGTTAATACAGAACATTAAATTGACGTAATATGACAATCTGACGTCGATATTTTAACGTTGACGGTGAATTACTTCCTTTTGATATGTTTTATATTGAGTGGGGATGATAATTCTCTGTTAAATTGTAAAGATGAGGAAGAATGAGGTTTTCTGTTTTTGTGAAGTAGGTAAATCTGTTTTTTTTGTTGCTTAGTTTTAATGGCACACATGGTTATCAGTGTCTTTGAACTGAGTGTAGAATTTACTAAATGAAATAACATAACCTCATGGCAACCTACTAAATGGTATTTATATAATGCTCTCTATATAACACCATTCAATACTTAGCAACAGTTTCATGAAACCCACAAATACATGAAAACGGTATATAATGGTTCCCATTCGGGTAATGATTAGACTTCCACTAACTAACATTTCAATTAGAGGGACATAGCGCGACTTCGTTACTAATTGTAACTCCCGCTGTGCCGACGACGATAAAATTAAATTTGAATAACGTGACGGACCAAATAAACTCGCCATTCGGAAGCTCGCTAGTGGAATTAGTGGAAGCATATTACGGAATGATATACGAACGAGTGCGATGGTTTTATGTGCGAGACCTAACAATGTTGCTGCAAAAAGAAGTAAGTAGTGCGAAAAGAATTAGAATTATTGTATCGTCTATTCCAAAAGTATCTAACAAAAATTTTAACAAATGGATAAGAAAAAGTAACTGTGGATGTTAATTTGAAATGCTACTTACAAATTGAATGCTTTGATTTTATTACTTGAATAAATAAACCCGAAATTCTAATTTTAAATCACCTAGATATTTTTCATTTGACAATTGAGATTAATTTTATAGCCTCAATTTTCTTCGATTATTTTTCAATTACAATGTTAATAATTTTTTATTCAAAATATATTTATAGGAAAAAAATCCCTGTTAGCGCGTTGAGCAATGAAAGAGTGGACTGTATTTGTAATGGTTTAATGCCGTCCTTGTTATTATACAAATTATACTGTCCCGGACAAACAATAAAAAATAAGTGAGGAATATCGTCCGGCGCGGTGGAGTCCGTGGAAGCGAGTGGTCATCGGGCCGAGCCGTGTCGCCGTCGCGCCGCACCTCCGCTGTACCGATCACGTGCATTGCCTGCGCGTGCAGACCGTGTGAAAGGTGTTGTGTTGGATTCCCAACATACCTATATTTATTTATTTATTTAAGGGCACTCCAACGACTTATTCACTAATACATTTTTTGGGGTACTGTAACATTTATACTTAAAATCTAGAGTGAACTTGTCACTTACAGGTGTGCACAGCACTTACATATTTCAAGTTTTATAATATTACATAGAGTACATATAGGCTAAAAAAAAAAAAAAAAAAAAACTACATGAAAAAAAAATAAAAATTTAAAAGAAAGAAAAAAATAATAATAACAATCTATTTTGTTGCTCTAAAGAAAACACAGTCAATATATAAAGTTGTCAATGTAAGGATATAAACCTTCTTAATAAGGATGTGTGTGTGAATGTGTTACTAATTCCCTTTAGTGAGAGATTGCATAAGCAGAACAGGGATTGTTTACACTTTTATCAGATACTTTAAGAACAGACTATAGTCATCTTATTAACAATAATTATCATCTTTGCCTTGTCATCATCATGTCACAAACATGGGAATATCTATTTGAATAGGTAGAGAAGCCTAAAACGACCAGTGGTTCACAAGCCTTGATAGAAGCCAACTGAAACCCTACTTACTGAGCATGAGTCTGGGTTCGTTTTCAGTAGCCGCTCCAAACGTAGATTTATTTCCGGTTGATGGAAATATGCTATAATAGGTACATGGGACTGAAACATAACTGGCGAAATATGGGTGTACTATAAATATACACCTCTGCATAATTATAGGCGTGATATTACGTTATGTACATAGAAGTAAGGAAGGAAAATTATTTAATAATTTACACGCATACTTAGAGCTCACACTTGGCACCAGTTTCGTTCATTATCAGCCAAGAGATTCAAACATAATTATGAAGCTTGTTATGTAAGACAGTGTTTGTGTTTCAAGTCATTTCAGAAGTCGTTTTGTGATTATTGTGTCTTTTTGTACTGTATGCTTAAAGGTTATATCTTTCTTCCTCTAAAATAATAACAATCTTGACAAAATTACAAAGGCCTAAAAACATTTCTCTAAACGTCCTATGAATCGAAACGAAAATCTGTACTATAATGAATGTTTTGCTTTACATGTCAAATATTAGTATTGCACGGACAATTCAAAATCTCGTAAACATTTTAAGGAGCGGTGTCACGATTTTATTTTTGATCTTATTTTCAACAAGACCACAAAAATAAGCCGTTACAGCACTTCTTTTATGACTTTTTTTTGTAAATAGATGCATGTTGGACTAAAGCGCTCGAAAGCGCAGTGCGACAATAGTACTTACGTTAATTCCATGCACTAGTTTGACAGTTGATGCCGGTAACACTCGCTTTCATAAGGAGAACTAACCTAAAAATCTGAGATTATTTAGGGTATTTAGCCAATCTCAGGTGTGTCCGTTATTTTAATTAAATTTCAGTCGAATGTTGTCATAATTTATAACACAGAAAGTTATTTTACTAGGTTGTTGATTCTGACTCTCTGTTCTCTCTCTGGATAACAATGTATGGCGCCAGAGCAATGTCCTTATTGCTTCTTATTTTCCTAATAGCAAAAGTAAACTATTTTCATTGAAGACCTATAGAATGCTTTGCGTAGTGCCTACTTGAAACTTAGATCAATTTATGCATAGGCGAATAGTCGGTATTTCATTACTAGTTACTGGAATTTAATAACCGGCGGGCGATTAATAAAGAAATAGTTTTCTTATACAGTTATTCTAATATCTTTGACTATGCCTGATCGCTGCGTTCTTCTGTTTAGGAAATTGAGAAGGTATTTATTTAAATCAAATACCTATGTGAAAAACCCAGCTTCGGATCCTGCAGTGAAACTACTGACTAGGGCCTAGACACAAGGCGATATTTTTACGCGCCGTCGACGCGCATGTACGCACTGCAAACTACTGCAACAAGTGCGCTGCAGTAACGTGCTGGTTTTTCAAGTAAGAAAAAGCGACGCCTTAGCGGCGTTTCTGAAATTGGAACGCGCGTATAAAAAACACCGTGTACGCAGGTTCTTACATTAAGTTGTAATTTTTTCCGACTAACTATTTGTATCTATACATTGTTATTCTAAATTACGCAACCAATTTTGATGTGGGTTCATGTGTATAATAATTAATATTGAATTTAGATGTGGCACAGAAATCTCGATGTTTTGTTTATGTCATCATTGCATCTGTGCTTAGTAGAGTTGCTAGTTGTACCTAATTAAAATTAGTAGAGTTCTATCTGCATAACTTTATAGTTTGTGTGAGAACTACCAATATGAGTGAATATTAATAACTTGTTTCTCCTAGAAAACAGCAATGGTGTTTCGATTTGAAGAACCTTCGATGGAATGAAAATTAAGATTAAAAATTCAAAAGTCATTTATTCAAACTAGGCTGAGAATCAGCACTTTTCTAACGTCAAAATTACATAAGACAGTCCCCCAAAACGCCCGCCGTTCAACACTTCTTAGTGCATTAGCTGGGAAGAAGAAGTGGCGCAACAAACTCCTCAGCAGCACAGCTGTCTGTTCAGTTAGAAGAACAACAAAAAAAAAAAGATTCTATATAATAGTATTCAAAATAATTTACATTACGCAACACAAAACATAATTTAAATTATTAGCCATATGCTAGCTAGCACACGCCAATATACCAAACAAAATCTTCGAGAACTATACTTAGGCCGAAATAAAAAAACTAAACGTAAACAGAACTTAATATCTAAATAAAAAGCCTCCGGGCATAAAGGGCATGCCCGCTTACATATAGTTGTAACTGGAAGTTATAAATGATAAACTAGGACCATCGATGTAAAATAAATAAACAAAGAGTTAATTACTAATAACAATAAATAATATGATCAATTGTCGAGGTCGATAGCTAACCACATATTGCAAACAACTCATAAAAAATACATTGTGATGAGTAGATTTTGTCAACAATAAATTAAAGTTAAATTAAAGTAACTTGACTTAAAAAGTCAAATAAAATAAACAATGATATAAAATCATATAACTTGTCAGTACGTAAGCTGGAGAAAGAACATAAACATTGTCTTGAGTTAATCACAGCGACCAACTATTCTTATGATTTAAGTAGTCGTTGATAGAATAGTATGCCTTTGAACAAAGTTTGGATTTTACTTTCGTTTTAAACGCATTAAAAGGTAAATCTAGCAAAGAAGAGGGTAGCTTGTTATAAAAGGTTATACCAAGCCCAACAAATGAGTTATGAACCTTATGAAGCCGGTGAAAGGGAGCTCGTAGTTTGTCCTTATTTCTAGTGTTAACATTGTGAAAATCACTGTTTATAGTGTACGAGTATAAGTGTATATTTTGCCTAATATATAAGATATTGGCGAAGATGAATTGAGATGCTACCGTGAAGCTACCAATTTCTTTGAAAAAATCTCTCAGAGAAACTCTGGCACCAAGCTGGTAAGTATCTCGAACAGCTCGTTTTTGAAGAATATATTTTGAATATCAGCAGCTTTGCCCCACAGCAGAAGACCGTAGGACATAACGCTATGAAAATAACTAAAATAGACTAACCGAGCTGTATCGACGTCAGTGTATTGTCTTACTTTCCTGACGGCGTAGGCGGGCGAACTGAGCCTTCCCGCTAGGCTTGATATATGTGGGCCCCACTGAAGTTTGGCATATACTGTTATGCCCAGAAAAACCACCGAGCTTACAGATTCAAGCACCTCTTTATCTAAAACGATATTGGGACCTAGATTTCTAACATTTGGTAGGGCAAACTTTACACATTTCGTTTTCTTAGCATTTAGAACTAGGTTATTTGTCGTAATCCAATCCGTAACCATTGAGAGTGCACTGTTTACATCGTCAAAATCTTGTCTATTCCTGTCTACTTTAAAAATAAGAGAGGTATCATCTGCGAACAGTACAACTTCACAGATACCCTTTAAATAGAATGGTAAGTCATTGATATACACTAAGAACAAGAATGGACCCAGTATTGAGCCTTAAGGTACACCTAACTGAACTGGTAGCCCAGAAGATTTCATACCATCAACATCTACACGTTGGGACCTATTATATAAATAAGAATTTAAAACGTTGAGAGCTTCGTTTTGCACACCGTAATGACGCAGTTTACGCAAAAGCGTGTCATGGTGCACGCAATCAAAGTCTTTGGAGAGATCACAGAAAACCCTAATAGCATTTTGCGAGTTCTCCCATGCGTTAAATATGTGTTTCAGCAAAACAACACCCGCATCTGTAGACGAACGACCTTTTGTAAAATCCGCAGTCTAGATTTGTCCCGGTTATTGATAATATAGGCTTGTCCCCTATTACATGGGACTAAAACATAACTGACGAAATGTGTGTGTACTATAAGTATACCTCTGCCTAACCCGTCGAGGAAACAAGGCGGGATGTTATGTTAATGTTATACTTCATTATTTAATTGAAATTGTTACCAAAAACGTGCCTAAATTATCAATGATTCTTCGTCTTCCCATCAAATTATATTATACATACTCGTATTTCACCGGAATTTCATTTCCAAAGTTCACATAATACTAATTCATTTCTGAAAATTGACTCTTTGAACTTCCACTAGACTCAAAACTACTCCAGTCTTAGTCTGAAGTAGTTTTGTAATTCTTATAATAGAGTTATAACAAGAAAATTTATCAATTAAGCAATTTGGATTTCATTTAAACAAACACTTTTTATTAAAGGTTAAAACAAAACAATTAATAGGTTCAAAGATAAAGGAATATTTTTTGTATTGTTTTTCATTCATTTGCTTTTAATTATACATTTATTTTCGTTTTGGTTTTAAAAGAAAAGTCGTCGTTTGTGAAGAATTTTCTGGTAAAAGCAAAGTTTTGAGCGGAATGAAATTAATTAGATTAGAATTCGTTGAAGAAAATCGCCTTATTATTCTAGTTTTGTAAAATTTGTGTTTCTATTAAATGGTGCTGGTAAATGGTAATTCCGAAACTCCAGTTCCATTTCTTAGGAACAAATAGGTAAGTACCCACTATTATCTCCGTAATGATGTACCTTTATAATTATTAGGTAGCTCTACTAACTACTTATAACTTAACCAGTTTCAACAAAATACGGTGTAAATGGATGTTTTTTCTGTCATAAAAACAGACATACGACAAAAAAACCGATGTTTTTTTCGTAAAAGGATTTTCTTTAGTTATCTCATTAGTAAAATTAAATTAAATAACTTAGCTTTTACTTACTAACCTACTAATTAGAAATAACGGCAAATCTCTTAACACAAATTTACCAATAACGCAAATTTATTTTAATATCCGATGGTATTTAAACGAATAAAATTGTAGTAAGCATGTCAATTGAAGTCAAATGTAGTCAATCTGCCTAGCCTTTGTCAAACTACGTTAGGGTCGACTTCCAGTCTTAGGTTTTTATTAGTAGTAAAATAATTATGTTGTGTTATGTGCCTCTTAGTCTGTGCTAAATAAATGTATTTTCTTTCTTTCTTTCTTTTCTTCTTTCAGTCTAACAGGATGCAGCTGAATAACAGTATTTTACATGGAGCGACTGCTTATCTGACCTCCACAACCCAGTTACTGGGTAACACGATACACCTTGGTAAAACTAGTTGTCAGACTTTTAGGCTTCTGACTACCCGTAAGATAATTAACGAAGCTTCGAAGATTCGGGCGGAGACCAACGGCTTCACGAGCTTCCCGAGGCACGGAGACGTCTCGATATGTAATGGATGGTCACCCATGCTAGAACCGACCGCGGCAAGCTTAGCTTAACCTTCAATCGACCCGTGCAGCTGTTATTATTTAGCCACCACCAGTCCCTCAAGCTAAATTTAACTTGGCATTTTAATCACAACCACCATAAAGATCAATAAGAAGGTAGGCTTCATTCAACGAGTGAACACACGAGTGTCGCACACACACATAGACACACTTCATGCAGCCAGTGCAAGCGCATTCGAGACCAGCATTTCTTTCACACTAGCTTTTGCCCGCGGCTTCGCCCGTTGCGGTCGGAAATTATCCCACGGGAACGTAATACCAGGATTAAAAGTGTGCTATGTCCTAACCTAGGTCATCTCCCAGTGTGCCAACCATCGAAATCCGTTCTGTCGTTCAGGCGTATAAAGATAACAGACAGACAAAGTTACTTTCGCAATCTTTTTCTTAGCATATCAATAGACTCCGCATTTATGATATTATAGTATGGATAGTTTTAGATTGTACGCGTCTGTGCGCGTGCGCCTGTTTTCGCTCGTTGTATGAAGCCGACCTTCTATACCTATCTATTCTGTGTTAAAGCTGAATACAAAAGTACTTTAGAGCAGAGCCCTATTAATTAGTTTTGTAGTTCAAAGTTTAATTACTTCAAAGTTCGCAAAGTATTGGTATTTGCGCCACTTATTTAGGCATTGAGGTCGGATAAGAGCTGTATTAGAGTTGGAATATGGTTGAAATACTCTACCGTACTGTTCAGAACATAATTTGGTTTGAGCTAACTTGAAATAAAAATTATAGAAGTTATTTAACTTTATTCCCGCTTTCATGTAGTTTCTGACAAAGAAAAGTCTTTTCCTAGCCCATATTGTTTTGTGAAAAGGACCGACTAATGCCTTTTTGCAAGACTAGAATAGAAAGCACTTAGTAAGAGTTGCTTACACCTACTCGTATGATACTTTTTCATGATCATATTTTTACTAAAGTCAAAGAGAGTATAGGGAATACCATCGTTCTGTCTACTAAAGACACAAAACTGAAATCACAAACCCAGTTTTTAAAGATGGTAATGATCGCGATTTCCTTTTAACCATTAATTTTTTAACGATTATTGGTAATCCCCAATAAAAGAAACACAAGTCCACATTATTTTAAAATCCAATACAATTTTCAGGAAAGGAAATATAATTTTTATGCTCCCCTATAATATTCGTTTATTGGCCATCCGATAGCTCTGTCAAAAGCATTAATTACTTAATTTCCGTTCCCACAGTGTAAAATGTTTACAGGCTTTTAAAATGGCGTCGTTTACGCGTTGATCGCGTTCGAAGTTATCCCGGGATTACTTTCAATGGTTTTTATGTGTATTATGATGTAAATGACGGGACATAAACGTAAATAACAATATGCTCGTGATCCTTGATGGTGGGGTCATAGATTTCGGTGGGAATGATAAAGTGGTGGTGGAACTGGATAAAGTGGGGGATTAATGTAATTTATACTTATTGCTTTTCACTAGGTAACGTTATACTGTTAGTCAAATGATGCGTCATAATATGAATGAATAGATTGGTATAGGTATAGGTGGTGTTTCGTTTATCATTAGAATATGATAAAAATGTAAGATCAAAGACAAGATGGAACGTGTTTCCTAGGCTGTCATTCTTGGTACCCATTGTACGGAAATAAAAATGCAGATTCATCACTTTAACACGTACATTAATTTATTGTCGATTCACGGGTTGGGCAAAGTTTTATTGGGTTTTTCCATCTGCAATTTCTCAGTAGCAGCCCGATTTGTGCCCGGTTGATGGCAATAAGCTAGCCCCCTATTACATGGGACTCAAACATAACTGGCGAAATGTGGGTATACTAGTACACCTCTGCCTAACCCTTCTGGGAATACAGGTGTAATGTTATGCTATTAATTTATTATTATTTAAAGAAGCATCGCATAGTAAAATATGATTAAAATAGTCGCGGAACAGGTAATTTTATCTAAATGAAAAGGGATTACGAGAAAACTTAAAGAACATCAGATGGTAAATCAATTGCAATCAGTTTTTGGTTCGCGACCTTCAATTACGTAAACAACACGTGAAATGTTTTAATAAAGATGCACCTAAGTTATCCCGATAAGCTCTTGTTTAAAAACTACTTGTGTTTAAGGGTACTGATAACTATAATAATTGAGTGTGATGGTAGTAGAAATGACGACACGGTTGGCGCAGTGGCTGAGCGATCGACTGCTGCGCAACGTGTCGCGGGTTCGATCCCCGCACGGAACAAATATTTGTATGATCTGCAAGTAGTTGTTCCGGGTCTGGGTGTTAGTGTATGTGAGTTTCTATGTTTGTAAACGCACCCACGATACAGGAAGGCATTCTTAGTTCGGGGCAAAGTTTAAAAAATAAAAAAAATTGATACTGATGAACTTCATCTTCAAAGCATAAAACGCCTCGACAGCATCGTAGGTATCAGGACGATCAGCCAATCTGGAACCTCAGGCGTAGCCCACCGATTTGAGTGCGCGGACAACATCACAGGCAACACACCAAAACATACTCGTCGGTGTCGAACTCTTAGCTATGCGGCTGGTAAAAGGAACCAGAGGCATTAGTTTGGTGGATATTTCGACACCCGGAGAAAAAAAAATGGCCGGAAGCGGGGAAAATAATATAGAAAAGAGAAAAGAAGAAAGACAATACATTTATTTAGCACAGACTAGAGGCACACAACACAACATTGTACTACAAATAAAAACCAAATTAAAAAAGAAAGAAAACAAATAAAAATAGCGTATAGCGTCCGTTAGCGTATAGGTGAGGAATAATACATACGATTAGAAGAAAAATCTTACACCATTTGCAGCAAGTTATAGTTGTACCGTTGCGCGTTGGTACCAGCGTTTGCAGAACTCAACATTAAAATACGTGAACATAACTTTTACTTGGTGGACTGCAGATAATATCAGGACATAATAACTTGAAACTTGATTAGGAATAAAATTTATTTGGTACAATTAGACCCATTTGCGGGTTTATGGGTTAGCTAAATAACTCTGAGTTAACCGCCAAGTCAGGGTTAATCCAAACAATTATTGGATTATGCCTGAGTTAGCTGTTAACTCAGAGTTAGCTGTTAACACGCAAGTGTGCCTTAAGAGTTAACAGCCCAAAATGAATAAATCCACTTAGTTCAATACACATTTTTCAACGTCCCCAATAAAAGTTGAAAATCAATAAAATTAAGAATAAAAATTGATGACCAGCTAGAAATCAAAAAATTGCAACCGCAGAGGTCACGCTGCAACAAACAAATGCAAAAGGATTTGCCAACAACGATTTAAAATGCGGTAATGTAAAAAATAACAATGACCGCAAATCCATTATAACCCTACTTGAAATGTAAAACATTTTGAGTACCATTATACATTCGTAAGAAAACTTACAGAAAAAGGTTTTCAAAGAAACCCCACCGGTCACTACGATACACATAAGAGTCTTGAACGACTTCTTAGGAGAACAATCGCACTCAAATCGAATAACGAAACTGAGTCACAAAATAGTACTTACAGAAGGTTAGCTCCATTAGCTCCATACAACGAGCGAAAACAGGCGCACGCCCACACAGACTAATGCGTGCGGTGATCTCAAATAAATGCCGATTGTGAGTACGCTTGCACTCACTGTACGTGAATAGAGTCAATAAGCATGCGTTTTCATTCGTGGAATGGAGTCATCTTTAAAAAAAAGAAGAAAACTTTAATTCAAACCTTGATCCTTACTGATGTTAGTAACACATACTACTTATAAGCTGCTTATTTTCTTGTAGTACAGAATTTATAAACTTTATTTTCTTCTGAAATGTAACTTGTATAGGAATTCAAAATATTATTTCAGAATTTTAATTTTGTGTTCACTTCTTCATTTTTTCCCTAAAATATTTTGAAGTCTAATGAAATAATTTTTCTAAACAATATTCCTTATAATTTAACTGGAAGGGAAAAATATTTACGGTTCGTAAGTTAACCCCTCTGAAATTCACCCTAATAGACGCATGATTGATTTTTTCCGCAAGAATACAAGTTATTATCAGTTATGCTACTTTTTAGGGGTTGGCTTTCAAACTGAGGGGAAACTCAACCGACTGGCATTTGGTATTCAGGGCGCAGAAACGATGTTTTCCACGAGAACTACCTGGATTAAAAGTACCCTATATGTTCATCTAGATTTTAACTATACAAAAACGGCTGAATGGATTTGACACACAGTTGTCAAATTTCATCCAAAACCGTTCAGCCGTTTTTGCGCCAATCTGGAACATACATACAGATAAGCAGCCAAACGGAGAAAAATTCTACAAAATACTATATTAAATTATTTTTTTTCAAAAATATTCAATGTCCAGTTTTGACTTCGTTTCTATTTTACTATACGGGGTTATCTATTACATTTTTTAAACTAATATTTTAAGTGACTATAATAACTGCGGTCCACGACCCCACAAAAAAAAACATAAAACAATTTTTTTTAGTTTTTCATGTTTAGATATCGATATACATCGAGTCAGTGGAGTTTAGCTAGCCAATTTAATAGAACCCTGTACTTATAGATTATTTTCGTCGGTGCTCCATGGACCAATTGGTCTGCCCTACTGACTACCCTAGAGGTATGTGGTACATAATTATACTTTTTAACTTTTACCAATTTTATTTGTTAATAACCTACAATAAAATTAAATAATAATAATTCTATTTTATTCAATGTTACCAGATACGACTGTTTCAGTTTTAATATAAGTGAGTTACCTTGGTCTAGACTGGTTACAAGCAACACTGCTGGATATGGGGGTCCTGGGTTTGATCCCAGGTCAAAGAAAGTGTTACTAGAAGTTACCATCAGGGATTTCTCAGTTACCGTATTGACACGAGTATATACATAATTATATAATACTCGCTAGAGTATTATAATTATGTTCTGTGGTTACAGTCCGGACTCTAAATTGTGTCCGGTTGATGACATCAACTCATGGCTCCCTTTTACATGGCACTCAAACATAACTGGAGAAAAACACCTCTGCCTAACACTCTGAGGAATACCGGCGTGATTTTATTTTATGGAATCCTCAAAAAAATATTCCTCCATTTCCACGTCGCGATCATCGCACAAACATTAACATGTTTATTCCCCGTTTCGCGGCAGTGGGAAGCATTCTAAATCTTAGCAGGCAAAAATGAAGGCTTTGAGCATTCGCCTCACGCCGCACCGATGTTAAGAGCCCTTCGGTTCGACCATTATTATCCTATTTTTTTTGTTCCTCGCTCCACGGTGCTTTTACGGACCCTTGAAAATTCCTGCACTTTTTTTCTGTCTATCCAGAGGATTTTGTTAAAATGATTCGATTTTTCTCGATTAAATGTACGTTTTTTAGGTTGATGGAGGTCGATCTAAGGTTGACGTGAAGGTAGTGAAATATTTCTTTTGAGAAAGTTTACGTATACCTATATTTTATTATTTCTTCACTTTTCGCTATGGGGCCAAATCTGCAAGGCCATTCCCTGCACTGATAGTCGAGTTTGATTAAAACTGATTTCAGGTTTTAGTTAAAAGAATAATAGTAATCTAAAAATTACAGCTTTTTATGCCAGTAAACATTAAAGTTATCTTTTTTTACTGTAAAACTAAGGCTCTAGGACTATGCTCCTCCACATAGCAACAGTATGCAAAATAAAGTTGTTTTTTTCGACAGTACTAGTTTAACGGATCTAAATAGGTAACTGGTTTTTGGTCTATTCAGTGGTTTCTATTCACGCAAAAACGGTGAAATAAAAGTAATAACACACATGTTTTTAGTTTCACAATTTCCAAAATGAATGATCTCCTTTGTGAACAAACTAAAACTATTCTATATAATAAAAAATGTTATTCTAAATTCATCACAATTCACAATTTTATTCAGTTATTCATATTAACAACAGCAGTTATTGCCAATAAACGCAATCCCGATTCAAATAATCTCAACGATGAGCGATCCAACCTTAAATTCAATTGCAAAAATATTTTTAGCCTCAATTTACATTTTTGTTCTATTGTAAAAAGACGTGCTACTGAGTCAAAGCCAAGTACACTGAAGGTTGCACGAACTAAACCGTAATATGTGATAACACCGCCTTTTATACGCGTGTTGTATTTTAGGGTTCCGCACCGAAGGGTTGCCAACGGGTCACTGTTACTTTCACTTGCATGTCTGTGTATCACTGTATCTTAGTGTTCTAGAGTGTCAGAATATGTGTATGCCATAATAAAAAATCAGAACCCATGAGGCTCTGTATCTTGATAATGGTTATACTTATAAGTGTCGAATTCTATCTGAATATAGCACTGTATAGCATAATAAAACACGGACCAAAGTTATGCCAAACTTAAATCTCTAAATGTACCTATGGTTAATCTGAAAGTTATAATCGTTGAAACTTTACTTGCGTCTATTAATAAAGGGGTAAGATTTTTTGGTCGTACGGAACCTTAGTAGGCAGGTCTGACTCGCGCTTGTCCGGATTTTTTGTGAAAGCAACACAATATACTTTGTGCAATTTCTCTTGTCGCAGACGAGAGGTATTCTAGCAACTGTTGTGTAAAAACGACACGAGTTAAAACAGCCTTTATGACGAGAAATTTGTTATTTTTGTTTTTCTCATTTTTGTTGGGAATAACTAGTTGTATGATTAGTTTCTTTGTTCTTAGTAAATTATTTTGACTAACATCCATTTGCATTTTATAACGAATTCTGTTCTTGTAAGAGTAGGTACAAAACTTTTCCATTATTATTATTATTCGGGATGTAACTTTATTATTTTTGTACTTTTACGTTTTGGCTGGTTTAGAGAAAATCGTACACAATTTGTCTCTTCTAAAACTAGCTAACGTAAGACAAGCATATATTCACATTAATTTATGGATTTTTATGAATAAGCTTTTCTTTTTTTCACAGGTATGTAGCTGTTAACATGCATGATGCAGTATAGTTATAATAATGTAATGGTAAGTGGAATGCTCCTTTTAATGTTGACACCTAGACTTGTTTACGAATGAATAATGTTGTTTTTTTCTGACAGCAGGTACAAAACTTGTTTTTTTTTATGTATCAAAATACCAAAATAATAATTATTTATTTCACCAAAATTGAATACTATAAGGATTATTCCAATGAAACCACTCGTAAACCAATTTTAATGCAAAGAATATTTATTGTTCTTGAAACAACACTTTAACAAAACTTTTAACAAAACTATACACTAAATACTACGATGACAACAGAAATGTCTAAGTATGACCGCCCGATATCGGTTCCGCGATGGATGCCGACCGTGCAAGCCAGAGAGCGTTAGACTGCCCGAAACCGTTCCGAAGGAAGCGTGTCCGTGCAAGCCGAACTGCAAATGACTAGCTTGCGAGCCCTTATATACTCTCAGGCCGCGGCTGGTGGCGGCGGCAAGCGCGTTAGTGGGGTGCGGTGCGAGGGAGCACGAATACATGTGCGCGTGCGATACGGCGTCGCGTGCTGGTAGTGCTACAATACAACAAATTACACATACTTATAGGCTAGCACTTGGGAGTATATAACATAGGAGCATCTGTAGCCGAACTAGGACGAGTCCTGTATCTCGGCATAAAATTGTAATCGGCAGTCTCGTTTTGACTTATCATGAAACCATTTTAGGCAATTCTTAGTATTCAATTGTTTCTCTCGTTATTGTACACACCTTGATAGGTAGTAATTACAAAAGAATCATATGAAATCGTACAATGGGCGGTTTTGCCTTTTGGGAGCTGTTCTCAGTCATTGATTTATTGTTAAAAATTTGCTAGAATTTTCTTCAACTAAATTCTGCTGCTAGGAACTTTCTATTTAGCAATTTAATTGACATGAAACCAACTCAGTTCATAGAATTTTGGCTTGACCCACTAAAGGGAAATATGAATCCCTGAAATTTCATCGGTAAACAAATAGAAAGCTTCATTCACAGTGAAACACTCTACGCAAAATAAAAAAGATCTCATCATCGAATTAAAACAAACTGCAACACCTAATCTAAACTCCAGATCTCAAAATTTAAACAAAAGTCTACTTTCGCGAATCTTAAAAAGTAGCGGGCCAACCGTTGCTCCTTGCGGCACCCCCTTTAATTCTGTGAGATAACGTGCAAGAGGCAAGGGCTGCCCATTGTTATTCTATCCCGGTGCCGGCCCGAATTGTCCCCAACACCTACACAAAGAATCGCTTGTGAATTCACTCGCAATACTCCTCATTTTATTGTAAATCTGTGACCGCAATGTCGAATGGCCCTTAGGGTTCCACTGTAGGGTGGATCGTAATAAAATTATGCGCGATGTGATTGATAGCTACAATTGTTTTAAGTTTGGGAACATAATCCACTGGGACTGTTGTTATCTGCTTTTTTGCAGCTTATCACTGGGATTTAGACATGTTTATTTTGATACAAGTGTGCTGTGTTGGATGTGCACGCGGGTGCATTGATTATTACACTCGAGGCGGTATGATTCGTGCGAGTCGTAGGTGAGCACGATAAGGTAGTCGAGTGTGTGAATGCACACGCGTTTTATACGACGTTATTCATCATACTTGCGAAGAAAAAACAGACTTATTGTAAGAAAGTAAGCTACAATAACGTAATAAAGATGATACATTTAGACCCGAGTTCACCAACAGATGGTTAAATTTTAAACATCTATTTAAACTATAAACGGCTGTTTAACAATATTTTACCTGTTCACCAAGCATTAACAATTTGATTAAGTACTGTAATCGAACGGTTATCTTAAACGAAGTAGCCAACTCAGTTTAACCATTGGCTTATACTTCTAACAACCTTTACACTTATACCTTTTACATGAAGTTTTGTGTTGTGCATCACTTTTTTACAAAATAAAAATGCAAGATGCTTTGAATTATATCTTTGAAGAGAATAATGTGTTAGACGATTTTGAACATAATATATAGAAAGAATTTTGCGTTGACCACGTATATTCCGAACACGGTGCAATTATTTTGCGGAGAAGAATTAAAAGGAAGTTGGAACATCCATGCGACACGTAAGTTTTGTAGTAGGAAGGCTATTTATTATACTATTTTAGGGGCATGAAGAACAGGGTGTAAAGTTCACTCATCCCACATAGAAAAGGGGGGATACTCCGACCGTCTTGTCGGAGGATCCCCCCTTTTCTATGTGTATTTTTGCCCGCCAGATACGACACCCGTGTGGGTGTCGTGTCTGGCGGGCAAAAATACACTAAGGGTATTTAATTAGACGATAATGCAGATTAACTTTAAAGCTAGTAATATCTGTAGGTAAGTAATGTTATTAGTTAAAACCGTTGGTTAGAAATAAATGGTGAACTCGAAAAAAACGCGGTTTGTTTAACAACTGTTTAATGCTAACAGATCGGTTACCTAATCAATGTTTAAGTTGTAGTTGGTGAACTGGAGCCTTATACTTATAAAGTTCTTTTTTTTTTTTTTTGTTCACCTGACCTTTGTTGCTAGGTACTGACTATCCGGAGCTTATTTTAAAAACTTTTCAACATTGGCGGCGGTTGGTGACAATACTTTAGATTTCGTATTTTTGATAATAATTAACCACAAAACAAAAAAAATCTGCGCAAATATGTTTTTCCGCTAGCGATGCGCGTGAAGTTGTAAATAAAGGCACTGGTAAAACTGCTGAACAGCCTATAAAAAAATATAATAAACACAAAATAATGTTTTTAATCCGCAAATTAAGGTCATTATGTAGTGAAAAATATATAATTTGATGAAATATTATGTTAATTTTATCATATTTTATTTATTTACACAGTAGGCATAAAAAGGCATGAAGTCTCTTTGATTAGATTTAAAAAAACGCAAATCTCTGCTCGGGCCCCGATCCCATGACCCATGCCCCCTGACCTGCCCATAGGATTTTTTTTTACCATAGCTTAACGCCCCTGGTTTGCTTATGGTATTTTTTTTACAAAAACTTGCTTTTGAGCGCTTGCCTTTGGTAAAAAGCTTCACCGAATTTTCTATTAAATACAAATTCCATGCTGCCATGAGTACTATCATATATATAATTACTAATTCCATACTACCATGTCATTACTCCGACTAGTAAATAGTTATCTGTGGCGCACATTACCGGACTAATGCGATAATATAAAGTAAAAAGCACGCGTATTGAATACACAGCATATTAACTTGAAAATGGTTCATTATTACAACCATTTTTCAGATTATCTAAAGTACATACATCTTTTATGGGGTACTGTGTTAAATGTTACAACAAAATACCTTGTGATATTTTACAATTAAATGAAAGAAAATTTAAAACTCATATTAAAAGTACACTTTGTAAACAAGCATATTACAAATTAGAGGATTATATCCAAGATAAAAATGCTTGGAAACATGCTGGTCCAGCTCCATAGGATAATCTAGAATCTAGACAAAATCAAACTGGTTGCGAATTTAAGTTTTATAAATTATTATATTTTATTATATGACATTGATTTTACATTCTGTGATGACTTCCTCACACACTGACTTATTAATTGTAACTTTTTTTTTATTTATTTTTGGAAATTCGTCTTCTTTTACAATGTTTGTAAATATGTGAGAACCATGTATCTATCACATAGGTAATTAATTTATCTGTTGTTGCTCTCTTTTTAAATTTATTTTTACCTATTGTGGTATGGTAAATTTTATTTTTTTATTTTTAGATGCATCGTCTTCACATATAATTATATAACTAATGTACCTACATATATACAAAATATTGTAAAACATTTTAAAAGAGTAACGGTGGAGTTTCTTGCCCATTCTTCTCCATACGAAAACTACCTTTTGGAAGGGGCGACTAGAATCAATTCATTTTTTTTGTAATTTTTGACGTTCAAAAGTGCCTTGCAAGGGCCTATTTGAAATAAATGATTTGACTTTGACTTTGACTTTGAATAATAGCCATGAGCGTGTTGAAAAAATAAATTACTCGACTAAGAATAATTCGGTAATTTTGATAAAAATCGTAGCTCGTGAGGGTCTATAATGAATATCGTTACAAGATCTGTTTTTTCCCAGAGGTCAAACAAATCTACAGTAATATTCATTACCAATTAACAAAACATAATTACGTAAACACAAAAATACGCCCACGTTTGTTTTTTTTTACCCTAATTGACCTAATTATAGAAACCCAACGTAAATAATAATTGGACGTAGTTATGCATAATGGATCCAGCCACAAAAACTTACTTTTGAGAAAATGGGAGTTTTAGTAAAATTGATATATTAAAATAACAAGACAGTAGTTTGTATTCCAAATCCTCTTAAATATTGGGTCTTTTTATTTACTTCCTGTATAGTATGGTTTTAATAAGTTTCATGTGCATTTAATATACTTTTTTCAGTAAAAATCTCTTTGGTTCTTTTTTACAATATTAAAAATGTGGGATGGATCTTTTAGTGTTAAGTTGAGGTATTAAAACGTATATAAAAATAGTAAGGGCATTCATTAAAAGTAATTAAAAAACGTAGATACACCAAAATAATCAGTTGTCTTCATCAGACACGATAGTATCCGTTTCAATTTCGAAATCTAAATACTAAATACTAATTTGCAAAATAGATTCAAATAGCATGGTTCCTGTTTTATATAAAAAAAATCGATTTGATATAGAGATCCAAAGTAGTTTGGATCTTTTAAAACCCATTATATTTGTTCCCATGACACATGGTTCTATTTTAACTCTGCGAAAATGCTTAATATTCTATTGGTATCATTAACGTCTGTGTTTTTTATTAGAAATAAAATTTTAGTTTAAAAAAACTAAAAAACACGCTTTCTACACGAACTTAAAATGAGAAAATTATTAAATTGACTTGTACTAGTTACGTGTACCAATCCAGCTTGTCACTTCTTATATAAGAAGTGAGGGCTATGTATACTTTTAATCTATTTAAACAAAGCACTCCACGCTTTTTGATTTAATCGTTGGATATAAGAAGTGACAAGCTGGATTGGTACACGTAACTAGTACAAGTCAATTTAATTATTTTGTCATTTTAAGTTCGTGTAAAAAGCGTGTTTTTTAGTTTTTTTTAAACTAAAATTTTATTTTTTACTTTTTAGTCTAGTATATTTTTCATTAAGTTATTAAGTCTAAAGTCAACGAAGTTATGACTTGACCGGTTTACTAGTTAAGTAGCCACTAAAGAAATCCACTATCCACCTCCTGGCTCCATCATCAGACCCTCAACACCAAGTGCAATCTATTAGAGTCGTCAAACTGAATCATATGAGCTTAAACTCGAGGGGTTTACTAATAGCCACTGAAGAGTTCCATTATACACCTCCTGGCTCCATCATCAGATCCCCGCCACCAAATGCGACATATTGAAATCATCAAACCGAAACATATGAGCCCAAACTCAAGGGGTTTACTAGTAGCCACCGAAGAGTTCCACTATCCACCTCCTGGCTCCATCATCAGACCCTCGACACCAGACCCTCGACACCAAACGCAACATATTGAAATCGTCAAACCGAGTCATATGAGCCCAAACTCAAGGGGTTTACTAGTAGCCACTGAAGAGTTCCACTATCCACCTCCTGGCTCCACCATCAGACTCTCGACACCAAGTGCAATATATTGGACTCGTGAAACCGAAACATATGAGCCCAAACTCAAGGGGTTTACTAGTTGCCACTGAAGAGTTCTACTATCCACCTCCTGGCTCCATCATCAGATCAATTCCAAGATACTAAATTATTGTATTGTCATCGGTTCTTGATACGTGTGCAAATTTCCAAGCAAACCGAACTTATTGAAGTTGGTGAAAATTACGTTGAAAGATTCCGTTACATAGATAGATCGATAGATAGATAGATATAGATAGATAGATACAGGTCAAGCTAATATAAAGCTTGTACAAAGGAACTTTGCGGGTTGGATATTTTTTGCATATACTAAAGTTGATGTGTAGATGTCATTTATGACGGTAACCCAAAAAACGGGTTTTGTAGGCTGGATCCATTTTGCATAACTACGTCCAATTATGCCACATGATATACTTACGATTACGTTTTTAATGTTTTAAAAACATAACGGTGTTTGATTATAGGGCTTATACTTTTAACAATCATTCTTGAAAAGAAATCATGTAATTATGGTGTCTGAAACAATACTATTTATCACGGGAAAGCACTTAAATTTTTCTGTTATTTTTGTTAATTATAGCTAGTTCATGATGGAATACAGAATTCATTCAGGTATTGATTGCAGCTACTTACTAATTAATAAGTTAATAGTGATGTATGTAATTAGTTAGTTCTATACAAATGGTGAAATTAAAACTATTACTAATAAACGTTGAAGTTGTCATACCTATACAGCGTTAGTTAGGTACTCTGCAGATAATCTCACTTTGAAAGTTATGGGACAGAATGACTATTTGAAATACAAAATCCAATTAAAAAGTAACACAAAAGTCAAAACAACAAACGACGCGACAAATCAAGTCCACCACAATAAGATTAGTCTGAAAAATCTCATTCAAGTAGCGTTAGCAAAAGTGAGCCGCCATGATCCATACTAATTCTACCATACCTAGACGTTCGCAGACATTTCTGCCATAAAAGCAGATTTCTTTCGCAACGCTCCTTTTGTGTGGCTAAAGAGGATTATTTTGATAATAATTTACCGTTCTTGTTGGTAATATTGTACGCGTAAATCCTTTTAGTGGTACTATTTCGTTATTTCGACTTTTTATTTTTGTCGGAGCATTCAAATAGAAACGCCTTGTGAATGGATCGCTTTATTTCCGAAATAGTTGTAGTGTGTGGGTTTATTTTCGAAATATAATGGATTATTTTCGGTTCCTTTGTGTTCGGCTTGACTTATGTGCGATCATGGTTCTTTAGGAAAATAGATTTTCATGCTTTTGTTGTAAAGACAATGAGCTGTGTTTGAATTTGTTTTAGATCTTATTTTATAATGTTTTGGCAGTAAAGAAAATACGGACCGAATTGATTTTGAAAATCATACTAATAAGTGTAACCAGTTGATAGAGATAAATTATTTTGAAATCTTTGTAGTAGAGAATGTCATGTCCTGATTCCTGAATCGCGTTTGTTATTGTTTGTGGCTGAGTTTCCGCAGTAATGAAGATACTAGAGTGTATGTATTTTAACTTTATTATACAAGTGTGTTTTGCGGACATTGTTAAGTCTTGTAAGTGCTTTTGTTCAAATAAACTATGAAACTTCAGATTATTTCAGGAAATTATTTCACACTTCAGAATGATTACTTAGTAGATGAAACTTTTTGGTAAGTTAAGTTCCCAACAGCTGAGTTTGATGTTGTGCTCCAAATAAATACATCGGATGAGTTAACAGTAGTATACCTACATACATAAGTACAGTTTAAAGGATAGCAGCTATTCAAACATTCATAAACAAGATTCCATCTTCAAAGAAGATTATACACAGTTGTTTAGATACAGATAACGCGCTATTTGACCCAATTGGAATAACAAACGTCCTCAAATGCTCTACAGACAAAGCATTCAATTTCGCTGATTTCCTTCAAACTGCAGCACAGAAATATTTCCATACCAACCGTTTGATCTCCATTGATGAGAATAATTTCACTCGGACGTTCGAAAGATGGGAAGAACAATATGAACGGAAAAATGATAGAAGGAATTTTCTCGAACATTTGGGTCGGGTTTGGAAAAGAAATGGAATACGCAATGGTTTTTATGACCGACAACTGTAGTAGAGAGCTTCGGATGTGGTTTAAAAAGTTGGTACGGAGGCTGTTTTTGTGAATACATTTCTCTTATTAAAATGTGAAAGGATTTTCTATTATGCTTGTTTTCGCAATCGGCTTGTAATTGAAGAAAACCATGAAGTGGAATCGAGAGTCTATTGATGACAGATTTTAATAAGTGAAAATATGACTGTGGCTGTGACTGTCTGTTTAGTTCACGCAAAACGACAAATATTTGGATAGCTTACTGATGTTGTATTTTGAACAAACAATCCAATCTAGGTGTTCGTGTATTTCAAATTTCAAACATTATATTATAGCCTAAGAGTAAATAGCCCAGACCTTTAACCTAAATACAAACATTATATGCCTGTTTTCCCCGAAGGAAAAGGGAACCTACATGTTTTTCCAAATTCAAATTAGTATCACTTAAAATATAAATAACTATCAATGAAATCATTGGGTAAGATAATTAATAAGTACGTTGTATAATAATATCCTAAAGCATTTTAAATGGTTTTTAAAAAAGAATACAGAATAAACATTACCTACCCATCGAAGGGTTTACAAACCAACAGGAAAAATGCAACGACCTCACTTCCATGGGGAATATAAAATTTGAAGCTTCATCAATTTCCAACGATGAATCAGCAGAATCAAATCTGCAATTCAGATTGTGTCTTACAAAAATACAGCTATATTGGACTGTGATGGGATGACTTAGAAGCATTTCGGAGAGAGAGAGTGGGTCGTATAAAGGGAGGTACATGGCATTCAATCTTATTACGGGCAGTTATTTTCTTTTATTCAACACAAATCGGGGCATTTGTGTAGACAGATTTACTCACAATCGATGGCATTTTGTTTGAAATCATGGTCAAGAAGTTGATTCCCTGTGTTTTTGTGCTAGATATTCACGGATATATTGATCCAGACTGAGCAAGTGTACGAACTTACTTTTCATGTGAGTTCTAACCCTTATTTCATTTACTTGCACAAAAGTCTTAGCTTGAACAACTTTATTAAGCACATTATATATAACTGTGAATAAATGAAAGGGTGATGTGCTCAATACATCAAAAAAGTTAGAACTAATCTTAACATAATAGATTCAACTAAAAACCTAAATCGTACCAATCTTGAAAGAACGTCAATCGAAAAAGAAAAAGTTTGCCCTATCATTTGAAACTCTCAATCGTCGAGTAAAGATCCCCACAAAAGTCAGGACCCTTAAAAAGGGGCGCTAGGGGGCTGTAAACGAAGGGGGCTGTAAACGATGGCTCTATAAAGAGCAACACACTAAAAGTTTATAAGCTATAAAGTGTAACTGTAAACTTACTGTATTTACAATTACATGATTTATGGATCGTTGGGTATGATTTACATTTCACATTTTTTATATTCTGTTGTTTACGTGATTTTGTATAATTATTATACGTATATATTATAATTTTTCTGTAATCCTCAACCCGCCTTGTGCAAGCGTGGTGATCAATACTCGTGCCTTCTCTGTATGAGAAGAGGCCTTTGCCTTGCAGTGGGACATTAATAGGCTGGTATGATTATTATGATTTATAACTGTTTTTATGTTGATATAAGTACTTGCTCCCGATAGAGATGCTTTCCAGCAGTCGACTGTTTTGAACGCCGATGACCGCAAACTTAAGGTAAAACATTATGAAAAAACCTGAATCTAATAGTCTCAAATGGCCATCACATTCTGTCTTATTCAAAATAAAAATCATAAGTCATTTATTCAAACTCGGCTGAGAATCAGCACTTAACGAACGTCAAAATTACATGAGACAATCCCCCAAAACGCCCACCCTTCACCATTTCCTAATGAGGAGTTTGTTGCGCCACTTCTTCTTCCCAGCTAAAGGCTGGGAAGAAGAAGTGGCGCAACACACTCCCCAGCAGCACAGCTGTCTGTTCAATTAGAAAACCTTGATTCGATACAATAGTATGCAAAATCGTTTACATTACGCAACACAAAACATTTTTAATTACTTTGCATAAATCAGCTAGCACACGCCAATTATGTACCAACCAAAAACCTTGGAAATTATACTCAAGCAGACATAAAAAATAAACATAAACAGAACTTCATACCTAGACCATCGAAGTAAAATAAATAAACAGCTAATTATTAATAACAATAACAAAACCATGGTCAGCAAAACGACCAGTTCAACACAAGCAGCACCCGTTCATGAGCATAACACAAAGATCAGCCATTACCCCCTCGCCATATTTGAGGGAAGGAGGCAACCCGGCCCCCGACGCTACCGCAAGCAGTGATATCTAAGGGAGCGTAACTCTCTATTGATTGTGAAGCATGGATATTTTTACTTAATACATGTCGTCTCTGTTTAAAAAGAGGTCTTTGCCCTTGGATCTTTCCAACTTCAGGTTTTCTGGAATTATTCGTTTCTAAGAACGTTGTCGGATCCTATTACCGGCAAGCTAAGTCCTAACTTTTGCGACGAAGCCTTATGAAAGTTGGCTTTGAAAATAACCTCTGGTTTAGAATAGAAGGGAAATAAAAAGATGAAAACAGCAGTCGTTATTTATTTTTCTTCTATGCAGTTGTGAACTTCTAATTTATTATACTTGAGAGCTTTTTCTAATTAGGAAAGTCATATGTTTTCAGCAAAATATAAGCCACTTTACTCTTTCGAGAAGAAGCTGTTGACAAAATTATTATGCCGGTCAAAGATTCAGAACCTTTCTAAGATTTATTATTTTGCCTTTTGAATACTACGACTCTTGCCAAATTTAGTGATACTGAATGTACGCCGTTAATCGTTGTTTTAATCGTTATTCCGTCGTTAGGTTTTTCTGAACTGAACATCAGTTCAGTTCAATTAATTTTTAACCTGTCAAAAATATTTATATTCATTATTTTGCAACTAAAACTATTGAAACAAAACCACACAATATTTCAAAAACAAACCAATAAAAAGTACGCTTCATACCCTAACCCCAATTAACAACTACCCTCTATCCTCATAAAACGAAACAATCGAAAAATACCTTTCTAATAGTCCCTCGATTGTGTCTCGTGTTGGGCGCCATTCGCATTTTATTGGCGCCCATCATGGGACTCGGTAGTAGGTGTTCGAAACAAAAGGGGAGATGTATAGGGTCTAACTAACTGCTTGTAGTATCGCTAATTGGCAAGTAATTGGCCCTTATAAGCTTCTCACTGAAGGGTAATAGATAGCGTAATTGTATTGCGTATTTGTAAGGGTGCTTTTGTTTAGAAGAATTAGGGAGGTTTAGAGTTTTGGTGGTAATCTACTATACAAGAGAAAGGTTGCTGTCCTACGAAACGTAAGTTTGATTCTTGTATAGAATAAAAATTGATTCTATGTATTTGCAGATTTCAATATCTGTGCTGTATAAATATTTATTTAGATGCAGGATTTTTTAAATCATAATTTTACAAACTGCTTAGAAAACATTGCAATAATAAAATGAACATATTGTTTTCAATAAAACTCCATAGGTTCTGAAGACAAAACAGATAATTATCAGGAAATACTGACGTAACAACTTTTTACTCTGCATAGGTACTTGAAAGTTTTGCTGATCGTAGTCATTACACAGCTAAAAGGTTATACAAACGAAGTTTCAGGTATAAATATCCTCAAACCATATACAAAATCTTCACAAAAGATAGATCAGCTTTAACAAATCAAAAGAAAAAAGGTCTCTCCCATAAAAACCGTCGAGTGCAGACATGCAAATGATATCGTTCCCTAACGCGAGTACCATTCACCGAACCGTTAGGGTTCCAATAAGAAGTACTCACGGATAATCGCACGTCACTCTCACAACGATCGGTAACTATTGAGGATCATTTTTGTGAAGCATGTTAGAGCGGCAATGTATGACAATACATTCGATAATGTATGATAGAAAATCAGTAATTTCTGAACTTTGTGAGGTTAGATCTAAGGTTGAAAAATGAATGTGTCAGTAATAATAGATACAGGGGTGTTTGGATGAGTATCTTTGTTATATTTTTATATCACTCTGTTTTAAGACTACAGTAATGAGCCCCTTTTATTTCCAAAAGAAGGTTTAATTATGTTATAAAAAGATAATTTTTCCTTCTTCTCTGCCAACTTTTCCTTAGATTGGCAAAATTTGTAACGACTAAAATTAATTTTATGTGAGTGAATAAAGACGGGTCGTAAACTTCATTACCACTCTTTATTTTAAAGAGATAGGCTGAGAAAATATTTTGGGAAGGGCCATACTATGACTGACAATATTTTTTTCATGGCTGGCAAGTTTAAATATCGCTGTGTGAACCCTTACTCCGAGCGATTTCATTTATAGCATTCTATTTCAAAAAGGTGCGTCCCGACAGTGACAGGCATGTGCCGCAAATGCATTTTGATACGTCAGATGCCTCAGCCTGAGGCATTCGTCACATGCATCACTTACCACTCGAAGCACATGCCTCATTCTATCTGGACACACCCTAAAATATTCATATTCACAAATGGCTCAAAATCAAGAAATTATTTCATTCGACGTTCCATGGTTCCGCGACAACTAGATGTGTAACAGCGGGCGTTTACTAAGACACACCTATTCCTTTGCATGGCCTGGTCGGAATGCAATGCAATGCTTTACAGTTTTTGGGCATGAATATGGCATAGAGCAGAATACTCTGTCTCTAATAGAATTTATCTCAAGAAAAAGAAGAAAGAATGAAAAATTGTTTATTCTGCACCAACAGAACGCACACGCAGACATTTTTGTACAGCACTGGTCGATGATACCGTTTTGATAATTCATTTTTTTTCTACATACATTTGTTATTTGTTAAGACTGTGTTTAGTTTAGTTTGTGATCTTTTTTCTAATAAGATATTTATGACACTGTTTTTGCCGCTTTAATTTAATTTCTTCTGACATGAGAAGATGCTGTTTTGACATTTTAATTTAATTTTTCGGGCATGATAAGACATGTTTTGATTTTTCAATTGGTTTTCTCTTCTAACATTAGTGCATTAGTGCTTGGACCGTATTAAATATGTGTGTACCTAATAGATTCTTGATTTGGTTAAACTGTAAGCTTATAATTTATATTTGAATAAATATAAATACAGGTAAGACTGACAGAGACAACATTCTACAATGCCGAATTAATAATAAAACTTTTTACTTAAACAACAACCGAATGCGTTCTTTCTTTGCCGCCGACTTCCGAAATAAAAGTTATTTTTCACGTTGTAGTATTTTTTTGGAAGTCAGTTGTTATTTTTTTAACTTTTTAGTTGTTGTACCAGATTCGTATACCACTACTTGGTATGTTATTAACTTTGACAGGAAGCTTTACAACATCAACAACATAATTATGTAGGTATACAAAGTGGAATTAAATATACTTAGCTTACTCAAAAGCTATCAAAACGAAACTAATCAATTATTTTATGAGACCGCTGCGTGAGTGTCCACTACCAAATGAAAAATCACGTAAATCGGCGAGAAATCAATGAAAATACAACAAATAAAAACAATATATATACAGACGAACACAGAACCTTTTTAGGAGACGATTAAATACTCCATGTGCCATATTTACCTACAGCCGGGTATTGTATTTTCTAAATAAGATAATAATATAGTTACTTTATGTTTTAAGTTGCTTGACTTGACTTGACTTACCAAATCCTCAAACCTAATATTGATACATTAATATCTGCTGTTTGCTCCAAGCATGTTCTAATGAGCGAATAAGGGAATCGGATTAGCGTAATTAGGGTTCTGATTATCAAGTAATGATGGCGGAATCCTAGGCCTATGTCTAATCTGCTAATTATGGTACGGAGGCTGCAAATTGCAGGAATGCTTTGTTCATGGCCTAATTATTGTTATTGTCGAGCTGTGACAGGCGAGAGCATTAATTAACGACTTATCTAGGGTCGGATATTGAATGAATAATGAATGAATGATCTCTTTATTTGCTATAATTTACATATTATAGCAAACATATTCTAACAAATAAGCACGTGGGTGGTTATTGGTTAATCATCTGCCTAGCCTTTTCCCAATTATGTTGGGGTCGGCTTCCAGTCTAACCGGATGCAGCTGAATAACAGTATTTTACGTGGAGCGACTGCCTATCTGACCTCCACACCCCAGTAACTAAGACGTAAGATTACTTCCACTTCTAGTTTGTTTTTATTTTGTGTTTCACGAACTGTTACTTTAAGTATTTTTGAAAAACTGTATATTTTGGTAGCTAACATGGATTGGAGTGAGATTCACGGTTCATGCGATCCAGATATAGTTTTAGATTTATTTTATAATAAGACTAGCTGTTGCCCGCGGCTTCGCCCGCGTGGATGTAAGAAAATATCCCACGGGTACGTACTACCGGGATTAGTTAGATCATACCTAATATCCGAGGAAAAGTCGTTGATTCCTACCGCTGCGCCCGCGTTGTCGGCAACCATAATTATTTTGTCACGCGTAATATTGAATCTGTGATATCTTTTAAAGTATTCATTTTAATGATATGATCAATCTGCCTAGCCTTTTCCCAACTATGTTGGGGTCGGCTTCCAGTCTAACCGGATGCAGCTGAATACCAGTATTATACATGAAGCGACTGCCTATCTGACCTCCACAACCCAGTAACTGGGTAATACGATACCCCTTGGTAAGACTGGTGTCAGACTTTTGGGCTTCTGACGACTCGTAACGACTGTCAAAGATCCACGAATGACAGCCGGGACCAACGGCTTAACGTGCTTTCCGAGGCACGGAGGATTCTCGGTATGTAAAGATGGTCACCCATCCACTGACCAACCCCGGCAAGCGTAGCTTAACCTGATGGATCGACCGGCGCGGCTGTTGTTACTTAGCCACGAGCTCCACGCATTTTAAAGATATGATGTCAAGGCATATTTTAATCTAAATTAAATGCCCAATTTAAATAATATATTTTATTGGATAAGGATAAATAAAATACCGGTCAAAATAGCTTCGGAAATAATGACATTTTTATCAAATTCTGAAAGATAAAAATGGTTACTGTAGGTCATCCTTAGAAGATAGACATATGCTATCGCGGACTTTATTTTTGAACTTTTTAAGATATACAATTCTGTAAAGCATAAATTTGATGTATCTCTTACGGCTTAGGCGGCGCACGCCAGTAAATCTTTCCCTGACGGCATGATTTTTTCCGACATCTTCGACAATAATCGTCATACTTCAGCCAATTTACACAAAACCTTAATGTATTATACACAAAAACCTTTCACATGAATCTATTAAAAAAAACCGCATCAAAATCCGTTGCGTAGTTTTAAAGATCTAAGCATACGAGTACATAGGGACAGACAGCGCTAACCGACTTTGTTTTATACTATGTAAAGATAAAGAAGATGTATGACATGACGTTTTTGACAAGTACCTATATTCCTCCAAAAATCCTCCAATGCACATAATAATCCATTGAATAATAGATACGTTTATCCAGTTTGGTATACCGCTGAAATTATTATATATACAGCTGAGATATAAAAGTTAAATATTTATTACATAAAGAATATAAGTTAAGTAAATCGTGCAGTGATTATGTGGAATTCGCACGATACAGGGCGAGAGTGAAAATCGATACTGCTCGAGCGCATGATCAGTACCGCAACCGTGTGCAAGGGCACTTGGCGAAGGATCCGCGAGCGTTTTGGGGGTTTTAGGTCTAGGAAAGGCGATTCGAATCAGTGGAAGTTAATTAAGGACGGAAGGGTATTATCGGAATACGAATGTGCCAGTGAGTTCGCTCGGTTTTTTCAGTCGGTGTACAATCCAGAACCCGAACTAAGAGTGGCGGCGGCGTGTGCGGGCGCGTCGCCGGGCGCGCGGGTGCACCTAGCGACCGTGGGCCCCGCTAACGTACAGCGCGCACTCGTCCGCTTGCCGCCTAACCGCTCAGCCGCGCCGGATGGTATTCCGGCGTACATTTTTACAATTTTATAACATTTTTACAATTATCCAAGAAATATTATGCGTGGTAAAATTCACAACCCAGGCGTTCTACGCACGGTTGGGTTGTGTGTACCTGATGGTTACGTGGGGCGACCGCCGCGCCGCTGCTATGGGTGCCGCCTGCTCGGACCAACCTACTGCAGCACGCGCCGCCCTGCATACACTCAATAGGGTGTCACAACAGATTGACTGCTTCAATTGTACTCTGAGTGAATTCAGACGGGCCATATTTTGATTTTCTGAAAGCTAGTAATAATATATTTTTTAAGTCTAATCTCTGTAAGCTATTTTATCTATAACTACACTATTGTATTAGGTAAGCCTGTGATGATAGTTGTATATGTTTTTAAATAAATAAATAAACTGTGTCCAAAAAACGTTTTCTTTCTTTCTTTCTAACCGAGTTATACGATACCCGTTGGTAAGACTGGTTGTCAGACTTTCGGGCTTCTGACGACCCGTAACGACTGTCAAAGATCTAAGAATGAAAGCACGTTAAGCCGTTGGTCCCGCCAACGGCTTAACGTGCTTTCCGAAGGACGGAGGAATCTCGATATGTAAAGATGGTCATCGATCCATGGATCAACACCGGCAAGCGTAGCTTAACCTGATCGATCGATCCGTGCGGCTGTTATTACTTAGCCACGAGATCCTCCGGACGGGTAAATAAATATTTATATTGAGTTACTCATTGTCTATTCTGCCCCAGGGCTTTCTAAATATATACACGTTTCTGAGAATAAAAGTGTGTCATCACTTTTTGGAAATTCATTGGTGACAGCGGAACGATAGTCTTTGTCCTGAAAAACGTAACAGAAAGAAAATGATTTATGATTCGAAAATACAACTATCCTATAGCGTTATGGTTTCATTGAGTATCACCCATAGATAAGAATATAGCCTTAAAACTAAGTAATTATGTGCGAATATAGTCTATAAAATTTTAACATTGTTCGAATTTACGTTACATTTACTCCACGTGTTACGCCACGCGACGCCATTGACACTAGTAATGAAACGCCATCAAATCTCATCTGATGAGATCGTCACCTTTCGACAATAACCGGCAATGTTCGGTACGTCACGGGCAAAATTAAACTGTCTTGGAACCGATTGAGTTAATTGGAAGGGCAAACCGATCCAGTTTCCTGAGGAACGAATGATAATAAGATGACAGTGTTATTACTGCTGGATTTGTGCCTACGGAGGCTTTTTAGGGTTCCGTAGTAAACAAGAAACCCTTTTAGTTTTGCCATGTCCATCTGTCTGTCAGTCCACCGCAAATAAAACCAGGTTTTTTTTTTTTTTTTTACACTTAAAGTGGGGTCTATTGTATTTTATAATAGATTTCCGCAGTCACGCCTGAGTCAATTAACTGTACTAAGGACAAGGACTTGCAAATCTGAAATGTCTTGAAAATCCCCATACTTGACAGAAGGATTTGGTAATTGCATGTTGTTTTTGGCAGATTATACCTATTCCTTTGACACGAGCCCCTTATCACATTCAGCTCAATCCACGAGAATAATATTTTATTTTTAACCGACTTCCAAAAGGAGGAGGTTATCAATTCGGATGCAGGTATATGTTTTTTTTTATGTGTGTTCGGGCATAACTCCGTCATATATGTAGACGGATTTGCAATATTCTTTTTTTGTTTGAAAGGGTATACATCCAAGATGGTCCCATTGTCATCAAGTCAGGATCTGATAATGGGATCTTGGAGAAATCGAGGGAACTCTTCAAATATTATAGGCACACCTGTAGCGATTTGGTTTTTATAAGGAAGGAAGTCGGTTGCTTTTTTTCTTGCTTTATTTTCTAGAAAACTCATCGAATATGGTTTATGTCCAGCAATGGACATCTAAAGACAAGCACATACCTAATGATTTATAATTTCGTAAATAACATTAGGTAAATTTCCATTACACCTAAAATGTGCCAATGCGTCCTACATCTATACCTACTCGAATGATACAAACATTATCATAATAATTGAATGCATCATGCACGCTATCCTATCACAAACAGTGCCATTTATCGAATCCATCGATTCATTAACTAAACATCAATCAAGGTCTTGTAATCAATAGCGATGGTAGACAGCTCCACCACAAGATAGTAACTAGAAGGTCTACTATCTTTTAAAATATTTTATTGTTATTGTTCTTTATTGACCAAAGAAGCATAAATATTGCTATCAATAATGTTTTAAATGTGAATTTATGACCTTGTTAGTCCGATAGCCCGACCACTGACTTTACTAGTTATTTCATCACAAGCAGGATGCTTCACGATAAAATCTATGTGATACGGGTTAACACCAGGAGGATCATGATGTATAATCATTTTAATAACTAGAGTAATTTTTTTTATGGTTCCTCACCAAATGGTGCCAATGGGACCCTATTACTAAGGCTCCGCTGTCCGTCCGTCTGTCCGTCTGTCGGTATGTCACAGTGCTGTATCTTTTGAAACGTAATAGGTAAACTCTTGAAATTTTCACTGAGTGTGTACTAACTACTATGGCCGCGATTACAACAAAAATAATAAAAATTAAATAAAGTAAAAAATTAAAGAATCATACAATAAACGTTTTTTTCGGGGTTTTTACTCGATCTTAATAAGTGGAAAATATTGTACAAGGGCACGGAACCGTTCGTGTGTGAGTTCAACGCGCACTTGGCTTCTTTTTCCGACAATTACAATGCACTGACCCTAGTTAAATTGATCTTCGAGCTACCCATTTAGCCACAGACCCCGTTCAAATTGGAACTTCTGCATCACCGCAGTTGTCACCCTTAAAGATAGGGCTAAAGGCTAATAGGCTCGTGGAGCCATCGTCTCCAACGTCTCACGTATCTGGCTATCAATCTGATCGGATTGGAACAAGATCACTTGAGCACTGCAAATCATTTGAATACAAGCTTCGGTAGGTGTAGAATATAAAACGACTATGGCACTGAACAGAGAAAGGGGTAAAGAAAACAGCACGATAATTGCGTAACACACGATCAATAACAATGTTTCATTTTGATAGTTCAACAACATTCATTGCGTTATTTACAAACTTTTAGAACATATGAAGCAATGGATTATCAATATCCTTCAAAATGATTCAGGTTGTGATTGATCATGTGTTACGCAATTAGAGTGCAGATTGGGTTCTGTCTTGAGTGTCCGTCACACTTAAAAGACACATTAGAGACCATAATGTCTGAAAAACTGACCTTCTGCTAAAAGAAGTCAGGAATAAAAAACAACGATGAAATCATTGCGTTAAAGATGATAATGGCTAGAGGAAAGGTAAATACAGCGATGGTGAAAAGAGATGTAGATATGGAAGAAGTAGGCAACCTGCGCTGACACTTAAAACTTCGAATAAAGGTAAGTGACGGTGACGATGTCGGGAGACCATTAGGCATTGCTTACAACCCTTTAAACATCTTAGTAGACCCCGACGGTGACGTCAGGATAAGCATAACATTTCGAAAAGCCAAACCATTTATTTCAATTAGGTAAACCATTTACAGGCACTTTTGAACCGTGTCGGTCAAGAAAGATTAAGCTAGTTGTTCATTCGAAAGCGTAGGCGTCTAAAAGATGGTTATTAGCAGAGTTAGTATAGAAGAAGGAGTGTAGAAATACGTGTATGCAATGGCATGACGTAGGACGTGCCAAGTGTCAACGAAATACTGACGTCTATCAAAAATATTACACATTCTGCAGTAGTTTTTGCCGAAAAGCATGATATTTTAAAAGGTATCAATGGCAATGAGACGTCGGAAATATCTTCCATTGAAAACAACTTATATAATAGCGAATGACTTTGAAATCGGCACAATGTAGTTACTCAGAAAATATCTTTCATAAGTCTACCATCTTTTCAGGTCAAACTCAACTCTAAAATCTAAAGAATTAAGTTGAATTTTCATTGTCATAATATAAAGCTACTTTATGCTGTAATATTCTTTTGGAACAACAAAAATTGTTTGCTGAAGGGGAGATTGGGCTCCAGAGTCGGTGATACCGTATCAATTACAGTTATTAATTTTGCATTTCATCGCGGTCCGTTGTTCCCTCGCTTCCTCGAAATAATAATTGTCATTTCTGGGAATAAATCCTTTATTCGAACTGTTCAAATTTGTTTCAAACGCTGTAACAACTTTAAAAATCATGATTGAACATGATTGGTTTTTCAATTATTTTTTAATGTGAAGAAAACGTAATCTTTTATAATAAAAACAAACGTTGATTAAAGTAAGCATCAACAAAAATAAAGACATTACTGTTTATCATTGTTTAATTGAAAAGTTCATAGACTAAATCGTCATTAAAACCAAATTCGTCAAAGGAAGATGATTTAGTAATCCAAGTAAGTTAAAAAAAGCGGGCAAGTGCGAGACGGACTCGCACACAAAGAATTCCGTCCCACCGTCCCGTTTAGTAAAAAAAAAAAACAACGGGGGTGCTATAGGTGCTATTATAATTTACATAAGAGTATGCATTATAGTTACATTACATATACCTTTGTATGTATTGCCATTATTAAATCTTTTAGTTCTTAGTTATAGGGTCCCATTGGCACCCTTTGGTTACGGAACCCTAAAAAACATAAAATTTTACTCAATTACAATATCCCACAAAAACATATTAATAAAAAAAAACATGTCACGCCTTATAAGACAAGAAAAACCCGATTTTGTGGCTGAGCACGTCGGCAAGGCAGCGACCATTTGTCAAGAAACAAATGAGGTGCGAGAATGTGTTGACGAGGAACCAGGGTCATGCCAGTCGAGCGCACGGGATACGTACGGGAACGTAATTTTAACTTGTATTTTGTTTACAATTGATTTGTTTATAACGGAGGAGGGTAATATTTGTCTTTCGTTATTATCAGACATATTTTAACTACTGTGAGCGTACTATCATATGGTAGTGTTGATTATATTATTACGCAATAGAAAAATTGTTTACAGTTCAGATCAAATTATAATTTACTATCAAATTAATCAGACTAGCAATTCACAGACTTTCGGAATGCGCGACCGTTTTTAAACGTCTACACCGCTTGACCACTACCCATTAAGAGGGCGCATAAAGCCAGCAAAAAATCAAATTTCACCCGCGCAACCCTTACCTACCCCTCTCATCAAACACGACGAAAACAAAACACAATCCATTCCCGCCGGCAGAAACTTTTCGCCCGGCGTTTATCTAGCTAGATATAGAATCCGAATTTGAATTTTCTGTACTAAGTATATGCAAAATAATCAGATGAAACGGCCTATTCAATTTACCTAAGTACGAGTATGATCGCTGTATACAAGTAGGTCTAAGTAGATCTAACTAATCGTATCACTTACCTTCCCTTTTTTACTTTGAGGAAAACAAGCCTTTTTAGAATGATAACATCATAAGGGTCATAATTATTAAGGACGAACATGATTGAACAAAAATATCAATAAACTTAGAATATTTGTTGGACCGCAGTGATCAGCAACCCTATTCGTCGAAATGGTTTTTCAATTACAATTTCTCATTCCAAATTACATTTTAACAAATAATTTGTATAATTTTTTGTAATCACCTTTTAAAACCACTTGATAGGTTTGGGAGATTTTTTCGCCAAATATCCGCCATTTAGTTTTTTTTTATACGAGTATACCCAGTGTCAATAAACCCCATCATTTTGATAGTTCTCAAATTATTATTTTTAAACATACCTTTTGGCCCAAAAAAACAGCCAATTCGATTTTTATTTAAATAATATTCCTGGTGACACTGGCGTAATAAAACCCTTTATTTTGTTACCCCAATCGATAGATTTGCGAGTTTTTATCGATCGCTTCAGTAAGGACACCATTTCCAGTGAAATTGTTTAAGTATCTGCGTGTGTATATGATAGAAGTAATAAAACTACGTTCATGAAATGGGTACAAAATACGAAGAATTAAATTACTAACGTGGCGATTCTAAATGAAAATGTGGGCCGAGGCGAAACCGAGGCACACATACGTGAGTCCATCAGTATAGTACTTTTCTCAAACAATGCGCGGTAATTAAAACTAAGTGAATTAATTATAAATTCCAGAATCAATGACGAACAACGATAATTTTACTCGCGCCAATTATGTTCATTTATTTCTTCTTTACTTAAAACACCTCTATCTGCAAGCCAAAACGAAATTTAAATAAAATCTTTGATAAGTTGCCTCCTTGGTTGCCATGGAGCAACCAACCAACAAAAGTGTGTTCCATTTTTACAGATTCGACACCAGCAATTTACACTACGCTAACTTGAATTTTGGATAATTTCCGTTTTGAATGCAAAATTATTTATGGTATGGACTTTCAATTAGTACCAAAACAATTATATAGAAATTCCAAAATATAACGAAGGTACCTACAAATTTTCCATAACGCTTAGTGAATGTAATTTTTGCAATCGCGCGACATACATTACGCTATTTCTAGTTAGCCTAGTGTATTCCGTTCGTGAATGTTCGTAACAAAAAAAGCAAGACTTAGCTGAGAGTTAGCACACTCTTACCTGTACTACACACGGCGGTTTAAGCTATTAGTATAATTTTTTTGTAATTAATAATGTTGTAAAGAATTTATGTTTGTTATTTTAGGTGTAGTTTGACAATTCATATAATTTAATGTAATATTTTAGCATTCTCACCTTTGACATTCCATTTAAATGTACGCTACGCTAACTATGAGTTGGTGTAATTTATTGCATATTCATTTATCGTTTTTTTTGTGTATTACTACTACTAACTCGGGTTAATTTCAAAACTAACAATTAATAAAGAAATTAAATAACGACATTCTTTGTATTGTCAAGAGAACTGACAACACAAAAAAAAAACAATTAATTATCTTTATTAATAAAAAAGTTACTTTTCACATTTTTTCTTTGAAATGCCTCTGGTGTAAAATCGACTTTTTCAAGTTAGCGTTGTATTCATTGCTGGTGTCGAGATATGACTTTTCATAGTAATTTATTTAGCCACTAAACACGCCAGATATTGCCGGCGCTTGAATGAATGTTCGAATTTCCATGTTTGAGAAAATGCTATTTTTACTGTAGACATAATGTTAAGCTTATCTCTTTTTCTGTCAAATTTTTGTTTAGATTTTTTAAGCTGTTTGTGTTTTTGAAAAATAATCCGATAGTTGTGACGGCCAATGACATAATTGCTAAGAGCCTTGACCAACACCTCAGGAGGCTCTCGTTAGGCTGTTGGATCAAGGGCTTGATCCAGAAAGGGCTTCAATGACTTCTGGACACAACGTGTATCGTTAGGAGGTTCCTCTCTCAGGAGCATAGATAATACACGAGCCCTGACCACCGGTAGCTTGGACCCTGCTCCCGATACCTGGTGGGCTATTATTTTTATGTTTTTATAAAAATATTTAAAAATGTAAATGATATGTAAATGAAATAAAGGATATAATAATATACCAATAACCAATTATGCTTTTCGGGTTTCAACCTCATTTAGGGGATGGTCAAAAGTCGCTCGAAATGGTTCGTCTAAGCGTTACCTTATAAGAAGTTTGTCAAATAAATGGGGTAAACGAATTTGGATCTTGCGCTAATCGTAATAAGATTTAAAATTTCCAGCGCAAACTTTCAAATAAACGTGGAATTGCCTAGTTGGCTATGTTGTAAATTTTCTCCGCAAGAAAATTGACCGAAATACAGGACAATGGCGCTAGTTGTACTTTAAGAGTCATAAATCTGTCAAATAAAATGTATGTCATCTTGTGTTTTCAATTATCAACATTGAATTTTATATTTTTATTTAGCCACGGTATTTATTTAGATTATCAATTCTTAAATCTTTTAATAATCGTTTCGGAAGTGGTTTTAGTGTTTTTTTCATGTTTTCTATTTCACAGTTTCTTTTCTAGAATGTGATAAATTACGAAAATATTATTTACGCAAATAAATTATATCACAGCGAAGCCAAAAATTTGAGCGCAGTCCTCTCGTCTCAACAGAGCGACGCGACGGCGACTGATTTGTGAAACAAAAATATGCTTGAAGTTCCCGCAACGTGCGACGGAAGATGACTTCTTCCACGAACTAAGAACGTCGTAAGTGCTAAAAGCTTGTACTCGTAATAAAACCAAAAATAAAAGGAATAAAAAAAAAGCCTACACAAATTTTTTCGCCTTTTAATAATACAAATAATCATCTAATTTTTATCCAATTAATCATTACCATATTAAGTACAAATCGAAAATACGGGAAAATTAGAGGTAACTTCCTGATGTTTTTTTATCGAGAAAATTTTAATATTTTGTGTTTCTGTTACACAAAAAGTTTGGAAATATCATGTAGTTACTCGTGTTATTTTTATTTTATACCTAAGTCTTATCAACTTCCTGATAAATCTAATTGAAGATAGGCAATTTTGGTTACTACCCCCTCTTAAGTCTGTTAAGCTCCGCCCGGTCTGAGCGTTATTATTACTTCGAATACACTAGGTATTACACATTTGGAATCGCGCGACGATGTAAGTTTTGACTGGCGCAACGTGACTATTCGCGGCTGCTGTGGCATACCGCATTACAATAAGCTGTTGGTTACATCTTGTCACATACCGATATTTTCCCGATATTTTCGGCCGATATCGTTGTCGTCCGAGCTGTCGGTGTTGTTATCGTCGCAGTATGAAAAAGGCCAATACTGTTGAAAGTCGTTGTAGAAGTACGAAACGCTTTGAAATCGATTGCCACTTGTCTAAGCCCTCTGGATAATCTCGGCTTTGGTCAGTAAATAAATAACACAGTACCCAATCATTTACACATTCGCCATCTCCAATCATTACACAATTAGTATCACAGTCATACGATATGTGTTGCTAACGAGGTGCTACTAATGGCTATTTAGTCGATGCCCAGACCTGAGAGCCAGATGTTTTGTACTGAAGTGGTTACAATGAATGTCTTCGTGGGTAGCAGTTTATTGGAGAAAGATTGACGATGGATTAAGGTGATTTAAAACCATGCAAAAAATCTTTTATCTAAAATGTATTCAGTGAGTGCGTATGTAGCGACACTACTTCAACCGACATGGTCCAATAACGTCCGATTACTAGGTGTACGCACTCACTTTCTTTTACATTTATGTTAGGTTCGATCGACCAAGTTGTGCCAATGAGTTACGAACATAGTTCGAATGAAGACAGATAATTTGAAGGCGAGCTGAAAGACTCCACTGTCTTCTTATAGTTGTCCCACAACGATGATGACGTGGATGTCTTTGTCGAGGGAAAATTCGGAGTTGTTCTAAATCGTCTCGAAGTCTGTGCGGAAAGTTCTGGGTACATAGTATATGCTAATATATTAAGAAAAACTATTTGTCAAATCAATATAACAGCCTTCCACAATAATTGAAGTCAAGTTGCCAATAAGCAGTGAGGGTAGGTACTTATTTAGTTAATTATATATCGGTACATTATTAGGATCAATCTCCAAAACGTATTCGTGTGATCTCTCTGGTGCTTTTCAGATATTGATATTTAATGGTAATTATGTATCTCATTAAAAATAATGATATTCAAATAGTACATTTTTACTATTGGCCTTCAATTTACACAAACAGTTATGGAAAAATTTAAGTTCAAAAAAATTCGCGACCAGAGCAATCATAACTGGTGCCAGAGCGATCATAAATGGTGAAATCAGTGAAACAAAAAAAAAAAATATTGATATAATATTATTTATTTAGCCGTTTTCAGTCTTATTCAGTGTACGTGTAAGAAGAATTTTTTTTATCTTGGCCATTCTACGACGCTCAGCCAATTTCTTCCTAAGACGTTTTTCTTCAATAGATAATAATTTATTTCGAGGCATGATTTCAATCTGAAACAATAGTTGCCATTAAATTTTAGAGAAGAAAGGGTACAGTTTGTGGTTAGCTAAATGCCAATATGATAATATCATCAAGGTAAAATACGTCAAAATCTGTTTATGGGTTTAGGTTACCCAAAGAAATCCAGGAAAGGTTATATGCATAGTTCATCGTTTGTCATTGTTACAGTCCGGTACTACTTAAAATAGATTTATAACGTACAATTCATGCAAAATATCATCGCTCTGGTCTTTTTGGACAGAGCAATCACAGCCATAGCGATCAGAAAAAGTCACAAATTCATAAATATAGCCGAATTTAAAAGCAGTATAAAGTTGTGATTACGTCTCATGAAAAACATCATAACGATCACTTAATTCACATAACAAACACATTCACAAGCTTACTATTTAATTTAAATAACGTGCCATAGCAATGTATTAAGTTTTTCCTACCACACGTTAGGCAGGTGAAAACTAAGGTGTTGATAAGGGGCGAAGAATTGAATCCTGAAGATAGCACAGTATTCTTAGGCTTAACTTTGGATGCTAAGCTTCAGTGGGGCCCACATATAGATAAATTGTCAAAAAAGCTAAGCTCCGCAGCTTATGCTGTTAGAAAAATTCGTAATTTAACTGACATAGAGACAGCCCGTTTAGTGTACTTTAGCTATTTTCATAGTGTAATGTCGTACGGTATTTTGTTGTGGGGAAATGCCGCCGACATTCAAACTATCTTTGTTTTGCAGAAAAGAGCCGTTCGATCAATTTATAAATTAAGCCCGAGACACTCTCTCAGAGAGAAATTTAAGGAAATTAATGTAATGACTGTGCCTTCTCAGTATATTTTTGAAAATCTTTTATATACCCATAAAAATATAAGATTGTATAAAAAATACAGTGATATCCATAAGATAAACACTAGGAACAAACACAAATTTGTAGTACCTACAACAAGGCTCAAGAAAATAGGTAGCTCGTTCAGATGTCAATGTATACGCTTTTACAATAAACTCCCAAGCCACGTACAAGATCTAAGCCTTAATAAATTCAAATCATTCATTAAACGTAAGTTGTGCCAGAAAGCGTTTTATACCATTAAAGATTACGTTGAGGACAAAAAGGCCTGGGATTAAGCTGCTCCAATTTTTATTTTTTATTTTTTTTACAGTCAGAAATTTGGTTTTTAATATATATTTTATTTTTTTTTTCTCATTCATTTGTACCACTATATGAATATTTACTTTGTGAAGTATAATATATTCTTAGAGGATTTGACAGCTGAGAGGGCGGGGACATCACGTCACTGCGATGACGCTGTCAGTGGAAGGGGTGACACACCATGAGCCGAGTGCTCACTCGCCTCGGTCACTTTTTGCTGCAGAGCTCGGATGCGACGGACGCGTACTAGTGATCATATTTAATTATTTTCTTGTAACGGTTTTTCTAATTTAAATAAATATTTGTAGGCCGTTTTGTATTTTCTTTTTAAAAAATCCATTAGGCTTCTGATCCCTAAGATCAGAAGTGGGATAAGTTTAAATCACACGCGATTTAGATCGTTCGCCATCTTTTTAAACGGAAATAGTGTTTTTGAGACGGTTTTTTTTTTCTCACCGTGTTTTTGATTTTGTCCGTGATTAGTTTTTGTGCATTTTGTCGTGATTTGCCACGTGTTTCTACTCGATTAGATTTTTCGTGCGTGTTTTTGAAGTAAACAACCACGTGTTAATTCTTTTATTTTGCGCTTAGTTTGTTATTCACGTTGTGGTAATTTACGTTGCCTATACCTAGTCATAATCATGTCGAGTCGTGAGTGCACGCCGCGTGAGAATACACCTAGGCGTAATTCTCGGGAAAACGATTCGCTTAGCCGTCGCGATGTTCATAAAAGGCGTCGTGACCGTTATCGTCAATCGCGTAGTAGATCTCCTAGGCGTCGTCGTGATAGATCAGAGTACTCTCGAAGTTCGCGTAGGCGCCGGGATAGTTCGTATGGGCGTCGGGATAGCCCCCGTCGCGACCCTTTAAATGAAATACTGGTTCGATTGAGCGCTTTAGAGGAACGGTTGCCTTCAAACACTATGCGTACGTCTACTCCCATGTCGTCGCATCCGGGCGATACTCCGCCGCTGACAACTTCGGTGGTTTCCGAGGCACCTGTTACCGGTAATACGGAAACACGTGCTACGGATAAAACCGTGACCACTGAGGCATCGCGGGAGGTGGACGCTGCGGACAGGATTGTGGGGGCACTTTCTTCCCTAATTCAAGTAAGATCTAAGCATTACTATATTTCGAATTTTGACCCCAATGTACATGACTTCGACGTGTGGTGTGCGGAAGTCGATCGTGGGCGCGAGATATGTCAGTGGGACGATCGGGAGTGCCTGGGACGCATTGGTGGGTGTTTACGGGGCGATGCTAAGTCATGGCTCAACGATTGGGTGACCAGTGATCGGACTTGGTCCAATTTTAAAATTGAATTCCGATCATTGTGCCCACGCGAAGTTGATATGGCTACCGTGCTATATGATGTCATGAGTGTGAATTCTAATAAATTCGCTACTTATGCTGAGTATGCGCGGAAGTCCCTATTGCGACTGAACATTGTTAAGGGGCTTTCAGAGGAACTGAAAACCGCTATTGTTATCCGCGGCATTTCCGATCCCCAAGTGAAGGCTGCAACTGCTAATGCTAAGCTACAGTCAAGGGAATTGGTAGAATTTTTGTCAGTTTACTTGAAGCCTAAGGGCGCGCCACCTGTTAATAACAATCCTGTTCGCACGTCAAACGCCAATTCCCCTGATCCGCGTAAACGCAAGTTCCCGCAGTATGATCGATTAGTGTGCTTTTCATGCGGAAACGTAGGTCACAAACAGGCCGCTTGCCCTAAAAAGTCAGCGAAAAGCGATGTGGATTCTGATAAGTCTTCGTCAAAAATGGAATCGACTAGCTCTAATTTTCAATCAACAAAGTCGAATTCTAAATCCGTTAAGACTTGCACATTCTGCAAAAAGATTGGGCATTCAGTTGAAACGTGTTTTGTTAAGGAACGCGTTGAATTGAAATCAACGAATAAAAATAATTCGAGTAAAGTAAATTTTTGCTCAGAGTCTCCCCCGGACAAAGCAATGTGATGTCCGCGGTTATACAGAACGTACCTATTGACGTTTTAATTGATTCTGGTTCTGATATTTCGCTGATTTCTGATTCTGTTTTAAAGCATTTTAGTCTAAATAAAATTCCCACCTATCACCGTATGCGTGGTATTGGAAGTCAAGATATAGAGTCCACTTCCTATGTAAGCACTATTATTGAATTTCCCGAATTATCTTTGGAAGTAGATTTGTTTGTTATTCCCCCCGATTGTATTCAGGCTCCGATTTTGATTGGCACTGATGTTTTAAATCGTAGTGGAGTTACGTATACTCGAACAAATAACTCTCAAAGGTTAGTCAGGGTTTCACACGTAAATAACGTGTCGACTGTAGAGTCCCCTAAGATAAAGACGCCTTTAGTTGGTGACGAAAAAGAGTGTTTGTTAGCTCTGTTAAACGAGTTTTCTGAGACGTTTACTACCGGTACAGCGACCTCTACAGTAACCACGGGTTGTATGGAAATAAAAGTTAATAGTGACGTCCCAATTTACTATCGACCTTATAAACTCTCCGTAGACGAAAAGCGTCGCGTTCGCGAGATAATTGATGATTTGATTGGTAAGGGAATTATTCGCGAGTCACAGTCTAATTACGCGAGTCCTATCATACTCGTTAAGAAAAAGGACGGGTCTGATAGGATGTGCGTCGACTACAGAGCTCTAAATGCTATCACTATTAAAGAGCGATTTCCGCTACCGTTGATCGACGATCACATTGACAGGCTGGGCAGTTTTAAATTCTTTACAAGTCTCGATATGGCAACAGGCTTTCACCAGGTGATGATGAAGGATGATGACTCTATTAGTAAAACAGCATTCGTAACGCCTGAAGGGCATTACGAATATTTGAAAATGCCGTATGGGCTCGCTAATGCACCTACTATCTATCAAAGAATCATCTCCAAAACCCTGAAGCACCTGCTGGATACCGGTAAGGTGTTGATTTATATCGATGACGTATTAATAATGTCGAATTCTGTCAGTGACGGTCTGAAAACTTTGCGAGAGGTATTAAAAACACTCACTGAGGCGGGATTTTCAGTAAATCTAAAAAAATGCACGTTCTTAGAAACCGAGTTAGAATACCTAGGTAGAGTTATTGGTCATGGTCAGGTACGGCCGAGCCCTAGTAAGACTGAAGCTTTAGTGAAGTCTCCTAAGCCATCCAATGTAAGAGGCGTTCGTCAATTTTTGGGTTTAGCGGGCTATTTTCGGAGGTACATTGCTGGGTATGCTTCGAAAACTGCTTGTATTGCCAAATTGCTTAGAAAAGGTCAGCCTTTTGTATGGGGCGCGGAGCAAGACTTAGCACGTGATTTTATTATTAAAAGTCTTACTGAGGAACCCGTTTTAGCAATCTTCAATCCCAATCTGCCCACTGAGCTTCATACAGACGCCAGTGCAATCGGTTATGGTGCCATTTTATTGCAGGAACATGAGAGTAAACGGAAGCGAGTTGTCGGCTATTTTAGTAAATCCACACAGGGTGCCGAGTCCCGTTACCACAGTTACGAACTCGAGACGTTGGCAATCGTTCGCGCATTACAACACTTTCGGCATTATTTAATAGGCATAAAGTTTAAAATAGTAACCGATTGTAATTCATTGAAATTGACTGAACGTAAAAAGGACTTGTTGCCTCGGGTGGCCCGTTGGTGGGTTTACATGCAAGATTTTCAGTTCACGCTTGAGTATCGAAAAGGTTGCCTCATGCAACACGCAGACTTTTTAAGCCGACAGCCCGCTACTGTTCTCCAAATTCGAAATCCGCGAAATTGGGCAAAGATTGCTCAGACGGCTGATTCTGAAACTCAAAGCTTGATGCAAAAGCTTAGAGAGGGTCAATTGGATCCTACACGGTTTTTCATACGACATGATTTGTTGTACTATAAGTATTCACCAACTGGTGAAGACTCTCGTCTCCTTTGTTTTATCCCTAAAGGACATAGGCTTAGTTTGTTAAGGGTGTTTCACGATGATCACGATCATATAGGAATAGACAAAACTACTGAGCTTATATTGCGGCATTTTTGGTTTCCTGGGTTAAGGGCTTTTATTAAAAAATATGTCGGTCACTGTATTGTTTGTCTGTCGCATAAGAAAGTACCTCGCGCTCCTAGGCAACCCATAGAATCTTGGACGAAACCTGAGGTACCCTTTTTAGTGGTTCACACTGACGTGCTTGGTCCCCTAACGGAGTCAAACGGTTTCCGATACATACTCCTCGTAGTAGATGCTTTTACTAAGTACTGTCTGTTGTACGCCCTGTACAGACAAGATACCGCCGAGTTAAAACGTGTATTTTCCAATACCATTTCACTATTCGGTACTCCGTCAACAATTGTGTGTGACCGTGGCAGAATGTTCGAAAGTGCATCATTTCAAGGCTGGGTCACTGAGTTAGGCTGTAATGTACATTTTATCACGCCTGAAATGCACCGCGAAAACGGGCAGGTCGAGCGTTATTGCAGGACGGTCCTGAACATGTTGCGGATAGAGGCGAACAACAAGGGTGCGCAGTGGTCGGATGCGTTGTGGAAGGTGCAGCTCACCTTGAACATAACGAGGCAAGCCACGACCCGCACCTCGCCTCTGCAGCTGTTGACTGGCGTTGAAGGGACTACTCCAGTGCTGAGGTCTCTTGTGCGAGACGTCGCGCTGAACGACTCTCATCCTAACCGAGAAGCTCTTCTGACGCTGAGAAGACAGAGAGCGTCTGAGTTGCTTGCCGAAAATCAGCAGCGGCAGGATGCGTACGTCAACGAGCGTCGCCGTCAGCCGCGTACATTTGATGTCGGCAGTTTCGTGTTCGTGAGCAAGGGCTCGCAGAGCACGGGGAAGCTGGATTCCGGGATGCGTGGTCCGTACAAGGTGGTACGAGCGCTCCCACATCACCGGTACGAGCTCGAGCTGCTTGCTGGCTCGTATGGCAAGAAAACTCAAACCGCCGCAGAACATATGGTTCAGTGGCGTGGTGAGTGGACCCCGGATGCTTGCGAAGTATTCTTCGATCATCTCGGTGGTGGTGAGTAAAAGCAGCACTGTGGCAGCTTTTTACTCATGGCCAAGTGGCAGTGGTCACTGGAACCCAGATAGTGGTTGCCAGGTGATTCTGATTACTGGAACCCCGATAGTGGTTGCCAGGTAATTTTGTTATTGTTTCAGTAATGATTGAGGTCCGGAACTCTTTCATTGGTGTAACGATAACCTATCTGCTACCCATTTTGATGTTATTGCTTGAAGTTGTAGTAAAACGCTTGTAGTTTCATTGCAATGGGTGGTTTCAAGTAAAGCTTTCAGAATGCTGTGTTGATTTTTCTATGTTGGTATGTTTTAGATGACGAATCAAACGATGATGACCAGGCGCAAGGAAGCCTACCATTGGAGAATCCATCCAGTGGTGGCCAGACAGACGAGGAGCTGAAGCCAGGAAGCCAAGCTGACGAGGACGTTCAGCTGTCAGGAGAGGCCGTCTTAGAGGATTTGACAGCTGAGAGGGCGGGGACATCACGTCACTGCGATGACGCTGTCAGTGGAAGGGGTGACACACCATGAGCCGAGTGCTCACTCGCCTCGGTCACTTTTTGCTGCAGAGCTCGGATGCGACGGACGCGTACTAGTGATCATATTTAATTATTTTCTTGTAACGGTTTTTCTAATTTAAATAAATATTTGTAGGCCGTTTTGTATTTTCTTTTTAAAAAATCCATTAGGCTTCTGATCCCTAAGAATATACATATTTTTTTAAATATATTATTGTGAACGTGAGGACTATGTGGATCATATATTTTTTATTTTTTTTTCTCAGTAATTATTAATGATAATCTGGCAATTTGAGTACTTTATGTGGCCTACCCAAATGTCCTTTCTTTGGTATTGTTCGTCGAGTCGTTGAACTCCTTAAGTTCTGAGTTGAGCTACACGATTACTGACAAATGCGTGCACTGACTGGACAGGTCCACTCAAATCTGTATAATACTTTCCTCAAAAGACCATTCGAGACACAAATCTACATGGTCCTTCAATGATCTGACCAAGACTATTTCTGGGTTTTATATACACATTGACATTAATGAATTTTATATATACAATGACATGAGTATTTACTTTTTAAAGTATTATATTGTTTTAATAATTGTGAATGTGAAGACTATGTGGGTCATTCCTTTTATTTTATTATTTAGTTTTTATCACGGTCTGGCAGCTTGAGTAATTTATGCGGCCTACCCAAACGTCCTTTCTTTGGTATTGTTCGTCGAATCGTTGAGCTCCTTAAACCCTGAGTTGAGCTGCACGGTCACTGACAAATGCGTGCACTGACTGGACAGGTCCTCTCAATCTGTGTGGTTCTTTCCTCAAAAGACCATCTCAGACACCAATCTACATGATCTTCACATGATCTGACCAAGATTATGTCTGGACTTTAAAAGAGACTGTGACCTCTGAGTTTGTTTCGGCCTTTCTTCTCGGAGTAGTCAGATAGGAAACGCCGACCTCATCTAGTTTAAAAAATATGATTGACGTGTAAAAGTGTTTTGTCCAAACCCACTTACAGAAATAAAATCATTTATCATTTATCATAATCATAAAATTCGAGAACCAAATCCAGAGCAATCATAAACTTACCTTCGTAATGTTGGAGCGCGGGAACGTGGCACACAGGTATCCTTCTCGGCGGTTAGACCACTACCGACGTTGCCCCGCGGGAGGGGAATAGAGTGTCAATAACGCGTAACTAGGGATCAGCGCGATGTTTTACCTCAGCGCAGAGCGATGAGATAAAATGCCCGGTCACGATTTTAAATTCAAATTGTGGCAAAAGTATTGTTAATATAACTAAAAATATTTTATTACTATGAAGATTAACTATTTATTATGTAATCTAAATAAGTTGTTTCATATGAACCTTCTCATTAAAAAGTTAAAAAATATTTTTTTCATTCAATCGGGAGTTGGAGAGCGATCAGGATTTAAGGGTTTAAGATTTTTTTTTTAATATTTAAAATAAACTTATTCATAATACTAGCCTTTTTTCACGTAGATTAGACACCGAACTGCATATAAAAAAATATTTTGAAAACGTTTTTCGATTTTAAAATGGGTTTATCCAGCCCGACACGAAAAAAAATGCCTCTGGAGATCTACCCATTATATGTAGTTGTTAATACTGAACCGATTCACCCTGTTCTCCGTACTAAACTATATTACGGTGGAACAGTTTTCCAGCTTCTCATATTAATTGACATTTTATTTTTAAGTAGTTTGCGGGTGACCGCCAACCTCACAGAGATGGATTGATTATTCAGACAAAACTATGACAAGGACCTAAATTTTTTCAACATTATTGGTTAGGTTAGCAGACCAAAATAAATTGACTGCCGCTTTGGTATGGTGGTCGCAAGCTCTACTGGTGAGCATGAGGTGCTACGTTCGATGCCCAGATCGGGCAAAGTGTAAAGAGGGTACTATGGGTACACCTCTGCCTAACTTTTCGGGAATTACAGTCGTGATGTTAAGTGATTATAAGCAAAATAAGCTGACAGGTAGTTCGTTTTTAACTGTCCAAGAAAGAAGACATCGTTTACATTCACCTGTCCTTCACTAATTAGTGTAGACAAAGAAGCGATTACAATCCCGGAACAGAAATCTCTAAGAAAATGCCAACAGCAACCATCCCCCGCGTGTCCCAAATTAATACAATCGGTTGTTAAGCGGTTGCTCCCAACTGGAAGCAATTACAACGAGTCGCTGATTCGAAAAGTTTCCCGATGTAATTTTGTTAGCCGTTTGAGCCTAACAGGTTTTAAAAGCGGTTAGTATGTGTTTAAAGGTTTGAATACGGGTTAAGTTAATTTGGTGTTTTGTTGTGATTTAATTGTGAGTGAGAGTTTAATGTAGTTTTAGATGTCACGCTTGTCCTTGTGAAGTTTGATTGGAGAAACGGACCCTGCGGGTACAGATTATATATTATTAAACGTACTTTTAGCAATCGCTTTCAAAGCTTTTCGTATTTCTACAACGACTTTTAACGGGATTGACATCAACTTTTCGGTAGCTTATGTCCATATTTTTCTTGGCTTTACATCATCGCTCGTTAAGACCAGGCACTCTAATGACAATTACCACGCAAGCTCCACCCCCATGCACCCCGCCACGCCGATAAGTGCTAAACGCTAATACATCAGTAATAAAGTTGAATATCGCGTGCGCTTTTTGATCGCGTTCGACCACGAAACTAAATGGCGTAAGACTCAATTCTTATTTCGTTTTTATCTAAATTAATAATTGGTCTAGAGAAAAAGTATTTTGATGGATAAAACTATATTTGAATATTTTTTTACGAGTAGTCTCGATTTTATTCAAATAATCTTTAAAATAAAATTTTAGTTTAAAAAAAACTAAAACACACGCTTTTTACACGAACTTAAAATGACAAAATAATTAAATTGACTTGTACTAGTTAGGTGTACTCGTACCAATCCAGCTTGTTACTTCTTATATGTATATCCAATGATTAAATCAAAAAGCGTCTATGTATACTTTTAATCAATTTAAACAAAGCGCTCCACGCTTTTTGATTTAATTATTGGTTATACAAGAAGTGACAAGCTGGATTGGTACACGTAACTAGTACGAGTCAATTTAATTATTTTGTCATTTTAAGTTCGTGTAAAAAGCGTGTTTTTTAGTTTTTTTTAAACAAAAATGTTATTTTATTATTAATACGCTTTTATTAGCTTGATCTGTATCTATCTATCTATGTAACGGAATCTTTCAACGTAATTTTCACTAACTTCAATAAGTTCGATTTGCTTGAATTTTTTTTTCCTTTTTATCTAGTATATTTTTCATTTAGTTATTAAGTCTAAAGTCAACGAAGTTATGAATTTACCGGTTTACTAGTTAAGTAGCCACTAAAGAAATCCACTATCCACCTCCTGGCTCCATCATCAGACCCTCAACACCAAGTGCAATCTATTAGAGTCATCAAACTGAATCATATGAGCTTAAACTCGAGGGGTTTACTAGTAGCCACTGAAGAGTTCCACTATACACCTCCTGGCTCCATCATCAGATCTCCGCCACCAAATGGGACATATTGAAATCGTCAAACCGAGTCATATGAGTCCAAACTCGAAGGATTTATTAGTAGCCACTAAACAGTTCCAATATCCACCCCCTGGCTCTATCATCAGACCCTCGACACCAAGTGCAATATATTGGACTCGTCAAACCGAAACGTATGAACCCAAACTCGAGGGGTTTACTAGTAGCCACCGAAGAGTTCCACTATCCACCTCCTAGCTCCATCATCAGACCCTCGACACCAGACCCTCGACTCCAAATGCAACATATTGAAATAGTCAAACCATGTCATATGAGCCCAAACTTGGAGGATTTACTAGTAGCTACTAAACAGTTCCACGATCCACCTCCTGTCTTCATCATCAGACCCTCGACAACAAATCCATCATATTGAAGTCGTCAAACCAAGTCATATGAGCCCAAACTCGAAGGGTTTACTAGTAGCCACTGAAGAGTTCCACTATCCACCACCTGGCTCCATCATCAGAATCTCGACACCAAGTGCAATATATTGGACTCGTGAAACCGAAACATATGAGCCCAAACTCAAGGGGTTTACTAGTAGCCACTGAAGAGTTCCACTATCCACCTAATGGCTCCATCATCAGACACTCGACAACAAGTGCAACATATTGGACTCGTCAAACTGAATCATATGAGCCCAAACTCGAGGGGTTTACTAGTAGGCACTCAAGAGTTCCAGGATTCACCTCGTGGCTCCATCATCAGACCCTCGACACCTATATTGGACTCGTTGAACCGAAACATATGAGTTCAAACTCGAGGGGTTTACTAGAAATCGCTGAAAAGTTCCACTATCCAACTCCTGGCTCCATCATCAGTTCAGTTCCAAGATACTAAATTATTGTATTGTCATCGGTTCTTGATACGTGTGCAAATTTTCAAGTTAATCGAACATCTTGAAGTTGGTGAAAATTACGTTGAAAGATTACGTTACATAGATAGATAGATAGATAGATAGATACAGGTCAAGCTAATATAAAGCTTGTAAAAAGACATGATTTTGGAATAACAAAAGAATCAAGCGAAAATTTTACAATTACGTAACTGTGTACATGGAAAGAAAAAGATCCAATAAATCATGTAAGTACTAAAGCTGCATTTTGATTGTATGCGTGACTGTTTCAGAATATTAATGCAAATTAACATACGGTTTAGGGAGTATTGCTCCTCTTAAGTATTGCTGATCGAAACTCGCTTTGTCTAGGCCTTCTGATGTTAAGGGCTTGCTGCCGCCGAAGGAAATATCTGCAATACAAAAACTATCGCTGGAACCGTGACATCCCGGAGACAACATTAATGTCTCATGTCGTGTCTGTATTAATACCGGTATCAATGCTTTGCAATCCTGAACAGCATGCTGAGTGGAAGCCTCTTGTTACAGTCAGAACACGACGTGCAGCTGTCGACTATTTAATTTCCGTTCTGTCCTCGTAATTATAGATTTCATTTATTTCAAGTAGCATAAGCATAGCATAATCAGACTATAATATTGCCACTGCTGGGGCACGGCCCTCCTCTCGGTGAGAGGGAGAGGCCTAATCCACCACGTGAGCCCAGTGCGGGTTGGTGGATGTCACATGTATTCGAATTTTTGGTTCTAGTAAATGCCTGGTTGGTGATTTCAGACTTATATTAACTATAAGTCTAGGTTTCCGCACGGTTTTTTCCTTCACCGATGTCAATAATGTCCAAGATAAACTCAGAAAGTACATATGAATTGAAAAAGTCACTTTTGTACTTGCCCGGATTTGAACCCACAATCTCGTGCATGAGAGGCGAGGTCTTTACCTCTGGGCCATCACGATATCGACATTGTATTTTAATTACTACGTTATAATTTATTCAAGTTTATTTGTAAATATGCACGTTTACCTGATGACAATAAACCAATTTTCTTTTCTTTATTCAACCCTGCTTGGTAGCAAAAATAATAATGGTGGTATTACTTCTCCTGTCAATCGATTCACAAAGAGTTCTACTACTAATAGGTATCGATTTTATAGACCTGAAGAGTAAAGAGCCTTCATTTTAAACTACTATCTCAATAGTTTCCTTTAACCGTACCCTACCTGAGACATCAATCGATCTCCACAATCATTTGAATACGCTCCCTCAATTCACAAGAACACATCTATCCATAGGTATCAGAAACAAATCGTTGGCAATCTAACTCCAATATCAGAGGGAGAATAATTGACAAACCACAGTTACCAATGGTATAGTTTGTAGTAACGAGATTGTGGGGCCTGGAGGGTCAATCAGTAGAATATGCAGGAGAGTGGTAATCCATGATCGAATAGAACACGAGGTGTATTTGAATGAGGTGATGTGTTGTTAATATTGAAGGAAACAACATCGCGCTTGTATTTTATGAAAGCTTAGGTGGCTTATTATACATCCAGATTTTCAAGTTTTATAGTATCACGTGGAAACTTGTGACTGGCTATCTTTTACATAATATAACTGCATACTCATACAAATAAATTCAGAAAGAAAGGTGTATTCATGATGAAAAAATAACGAAAAGTACATTATAATAAAGTCTGTGTGACCGCATAAACGTATAATGGATTTTCACTATCATTTAGTGAATTTATTCCAGAAGGTTTATGTGTATAATATATTAATATTTTACTGAGATATAGCACAGAAATATCGATGTTTTGACAACATGTCGCCACATCAGATTGCACCCGCTCGCAGCCGGTGCGGGTTACTAGTATCGTGATAATAAAAAGTGCAATGAAGTGAGCAGTCCTCCCCTGCTACAAATTGACCCTTTTCCAACGACCCTAACGAGGGAAGGAAATAATAATACAACCCTTCTGCCCACCCTCTTGTACAGTGATTCTTCTGATATAAAAGTACCTATAATTATTCCAGGTAATATACCTCTACTTAGGAATAATCGTGGTGGATGTCCGTCTAACGCATCAAATGGTGTTGATAAAATATTATGCTGAGATCTTAAATTCCAATAGCAGTTCCAAAACAAAAGTTACTTATTTTTGTTCTCAAGAAATTCTCAGTAAGCAGCTCAGAGTCTGAATTTCTGGCTAATTAATGGCATTAGGCTCGTATGGTACTTATGTAGATGCCACCGATGCCCAGTACGAATGCGGTGCTCCTGAACAAGTCATGTCCAATAATGTTGGTGTGTCCAAAGTCTCCATAAACCTATACCACCTCTGAGTTCTTAAAAACGTCACTGTAGCCGCGATTGGCGTGGCCACCTGGGTCGAACTAAACATAATACATTTATTTACCATCGACTCGAAGAGAAGAAGAAAACCATAACGGGAAAAATCTGGTTGGTACCCTTCTGACTACCCTGTTCGATAATACAAGTGTGATGTTATGTTGTTGACTAATTGATATACCTAGCTAACAAACTCTTACCAACCTCCCACCACCTCACCTCACCAAAATGTATTCACACCCTCCTAAATTATTCTAAATTTTTCACTCCCCTCCTAAAATGATTAGCTCCACGGAGGTTATTAACAAACTACAACAAGTTTCAATTCTCTCCTCCGCTGGGAGGTCTGGGAGGTAAACTGTTACCTTTTCAGAGGTAAAGTTGAGGGAAAACTCTGTTAATATTGAACAAGTACTGTGATAGATTATGCACCTGTGGTGGAGTGTAATGGATGGAGTGTCTTGGTATATAGGGGCAGGGATTAATTTTAGAATGTGTGCTGATCAAAGTCTATTTGACAATTAAATAAGAGAAACGCAATCTCACTAGATTTGAAGTTGGGAATTTACAGTCAGGAAAATTAGTTGTTAAGTAAATTGTTGTAGCAATTTCATACAACCGTCGTCGAATGAAAGTTGTGATTAGAATATACTGACAAATTAAGTTGGTAGTTAATTTGCTTACCAATTAATTTCAATTAATTGGTAAGCAATAAACTATAAACTATACAGCAAGTTTTACTTATACTTGTTAAACTATACAGCAAGTTTTACTTATACTTGTTAAACTATACAGCAAGTTTTACTTATACTTGTTAAACTATACAGCAAGTTTTACTTATACTTGTTAAACTATACAGCAAGTTTTACTTATACTTGTTAAACTATACAGCAAGTTTTACTTATACTTGTTAAACTATACAGCAAGTTTTACTTATACTTGTTAAACTATACAGCAAGTTTTACTTATACTTGTTAAACTATACAGCAAGTTTTACTTATACTTGTTAAAAACGACTAAGTTTAAGAAGCAAAAAGTGCTGCTTGAATTAAAAAAATTGCATGCGTTTCTTTCAGTAAACTCTGTTACACTGTTGTCTTAATGGAGCTCAATTTTCATTAAGACTCATAAATATTGGGGTTGTTTTAATCATGAGCGACAATAATCTTGACTTGAGATTGGTAACAGCAGTAGGTATCATCTAATTGTTCTAATTCCGAAATTAATCCCTCTTGAACAATACTAGATAAGAATAACAACGAACAAACCCAATAAGAAAGTGACTTACTAAGTAACATCTAATTTGATATCGGAAACAATTCGGAACAATTTCTGGAACATACTTCAACGAGTTGTTCGGAAGTCTACATGCGAGTGTACTCCAAGTTTGGCCAAGTGTATTATTGAGCGGTGTGTTAGCTGGCTTGCTATCATCATGCCATGTGTTGTGTGTTGTAGGAAGTTTGATACATTGAATATTAATGTTGGGAACATTGTTATACGAGTACTGCTAGATCTTATGCTAAATTGTCAGGAAAGTTCGGGTAGGGATTTTGATTCAGCTGTATTTGAGGTATATTGTTTAGAAAAATAGATAAAAATACTAGATAAACAGATTAAAGTTTAGCAGTTCCACCGCAAGAAAATCATATAGGTACTCTTAGGTATTACACCAAAGGGTCTAAGCAAAAAGGGTAGCAGTTCTAGATTACACATGACGATTTAGAAAAATTTATAGATTTAGAGGACTTAAGATTTAGTAAGAAATCATAAGTTCATTCATTCGTAAATGAATAAATGAACTTATGATATCTTACTAAATCTGTTAGACAAGAGACAACGCATAGCCTAAACGACTGGGTCAAGGCGGCATAAGGAGTTCCTTATAATTATACCGAAAGTGGGAACTAAGCAAAGATGTTTGAAAATGAATACACTAAAGTGGATAAATAAGGGATCCAAGTTTGAATGGACGTTCGCCATTTTTTCCGATGGGAAAACCCACCAGGAGCACTGCTTGATTACGAAATAACTTATCATTGATAAATCAAATGGCCACAAGATAATAACTTTATAGCTTAACGTAAAGGGACCACTTAACCTAAAAAGAAGAAAGAAAAATCAAGAATACATACATTAAAAAAGTTCCCAACAATCGATGTTCCCCTAAACGCCTCTCTTTATAATACAGAGAAAAAAAAGTTGTGAAACATTTTGTCAACCGTAATTGTTCGAGATCCGCTTCCGATACCAGTTCCGAATGTTCGGGAATTCAGAATAATGTCGTACAAGTTGAAAGTCGAAAGTGAACAAGAATAAGTTTGTTTAGGCGACAGTTTAGTAGCTGTACTGGTTTTGAACTTTTCGCTCATGAGCCAAACACGTCTTGGCTTAATGGCTAATTGTTAGATTAACAGCTTTAGTACGACCAAGTTTGGATTGTAGACTTTTTTAAAGGTGGAATTGTTCGCCCTTGGATTTCTTAGGAAGACCATTGAACAACTATACTACTATATATTTCATGATAATTTACATTGAACTAAAGATTTCCATCATATTACATTATACAACAAATGGGCTATGGAGCCGAAAAGTTCTTGAGTGGGAGTGGTGACCACGCACCGTCGTTTTCCACCGTGGTGTGACCCCGAGGTGGACCAGACTTGCGATCCTCATCGAGGCTTTTGTCTAGCAGTATGTAGTTGTCTTTTGGCTGATAATGGTGAAAATAATAAACTAGGTTGTCTCAATAGATTGGAAGTTGGAAGGTCTATTACTAATATTTTTTACGACATAATAATAGTGTGACGTACCCAGTACGTCTCCTGCGGCGACTGGTGCGTGAGGGCGCTAAATTTTCCTCTCCCTCACGCGTTCCGCCTCCTCTTTCGCGAGTATTACTGCTTCGCAGAAGGAGGTGACGGCTTCCTACGCTCTCGCGCTTACCATGGCCTGGATCAGGGCCGGACGGAAGAGATCACTGCCGCCAATCGCCTCCACAAGGACACGGCAGTGCCCCGCCCAAGCCGGGCAGACCTCCACCGTAGCATACGGTGGAGGTCTGCGATCCGAGCGATCCACACAGTGTTGACACCCAGGCGTTTCCTCACGCCTTATGCGGAACAGGAACCTCGCGAATCAACCGTGTCCGGGGAGGACCTGCGTCAGGCGGACGGTTAGGACACCGTGGCGCCTCTCTAACCACTCCTCAAAGAGGGAACTTATCGCCGCAATTGTGGCGTGCCCAGCACTGGGCTGCGACAATCGCACTCTCCATGACGCCACGAGATCCCGCCGGAGCTATGTCCGCTGTGCTTTGATTTCTCGCGGCAGTAGATGTACGCCCCGGCGTTTCGCCTCCTCGCACCACTCCCAAATGTGTGTAGTACCTTACAACTACAATTCATCAACTTTGTGAATATAATAAGACTGAAATCTAACCCCAATTCACTTACTCAAGATAACGATGAGCCACCAAAAACAGATCTTATTACAAAAGAAAAAGATAACAAAGTTACCGACAAAACTAAAATAAAACAATTCCTAGATTACAGCCCAAGAGATAAGACAGTTCCTCTCTTACCTTCCTTAGGGTTATTTATGGCATCAGATAAAATAACATGAGGTATGGTGGCTTATAAAAATGATACTATTCTGATCTGGAATGGGGGAAGTAACGTAATGGTTTTGCATTTATCTTCAGGTGCTAGATCGGATTGTAGAAAAGTGATTTGGTATGGTTTTTCTTTATTTTGGTTATGGTAAGTTTATACATGTAGTTCATGTTTTTGACGAAACTGTATCTATTGGTGGAAAATGTATCTACCTGCCATGTTTCTCTCTCTGGAATATGACCAGCATTGGACGTCATTTGTTCGAAACAATCATGATTGATGAATAAAAAAAAAACAAATCTGTTGACCAATTAGGTATTAATTACCAATTAGGTTTAATATGATGGTACCTATAGTAAAATCAAAGTCAAAGTAATTTCAAAGCGAAACATTGATGAAATTAATTAATTTCGTAAACCATTAGAACCGAGGCAATATAGTTATGCAGACTGACAGATAATGGTTTTCACAGAAAACGGGAATATTATCGTAGTTAATATTAATGCAACAATAGTACACATTCTACTTTATTATCCTCTTGTACAGAGTAGAGATGAGGTGTTAAATAGTACAGCTGTCCTAATACAAGGTAGTTTAATGTCTGTTAAAATAATAAATATAAAGATATATCTACTTACTAGGTATAAATAAAAAATGCATTGTTACGGTTCCGTGCCCAAAGGGTGCTAAATGGAGCACTCGAGTTTCATAATCACCACTTATCTGTTCAATTAGGCACTTAAATTTTGAAAATGATAAAATCTTTTTGCGTTACGTGTCACGAATTGATTACTACCCAGAAATCATATTTATTTAGTTTACAAATAGTAATTTCTATTTCGATTCTACGTGTAAGAATTATCTTTATCAAAGTTGAAGTCAAAGTAAGAATTAAAAAATGAGATGGTTGCAAATAGTTATTGAAAAGAACAGACAAATGAATTGAAGCCGTTTGTACAGACCGACAGAGCTAATCTCCTTCAAACCCACAAAGAAATAAATAAGAAACGCCACACAGATCAACGCAATCACATTGAAATCGATATCAATCCTCTGAATGGCTCATCGCCAGCCTCTCAAGCTTCCGAGCTCAAGGTTCAAATTGTACGAATTAGTGCATCTTGACTTTGAGAGCAGTGGCAGTGGAACATTATAGGATGATTGTGTATCTTCTTCTTTAATTTTAATTTTATTTAAATGTCAATTTTATTTAATTGTCACTTTTATTTAAATGTCACTTTTATTTAAATGTCACTTTTATTTAAATGTCACTTTTATTTAGATGTCACTTTGATTTAAATGTCACTTTTTTATGATGTTACCAAATTTTCAATATTAACGCTTATTAATAAGTTAGCTTAACTCTGTGATTCACTTCTTTTGTGCAATGCACTATTATTTTAATTTAAATTTATTTTTTATTTTTTTATTCATACTTGTGGGATATTAACTCAAATTCAATAGATGTTGAGATCTCAAGACGCTGTGATTGAAAGCATGTTTGGAAGCTAATTCAGGATTATTAATGACTGTGGGTCTGATAATTGCTTTCATCTGTGAAGTAGATAGTCAAGCAAGTGAAATACAAGCGCTGTCCTATTCTTTGGCACTTGTGCCAAAGAATAGGACAGCGCTTGTACTTCTCTTTTCAAGGGTTTCTCTGTACAATCAACAAAATGAATAAATATGTAGAAACCGATGGATGGACTTTGTGAAAGATGTATGTATAGGTATGTCTAGAAAACAGGGTGACTACTAGGGTGGATGACGATTGATATAGAAATTTTGACACATAAATTGGGATAAGGGCATGAGAATGATAATAATGTAAGTTCAAAGAAAGTCATCTAGGATACGTGGTGTCATTAAATATAATATCCTCATCGCCACTCTGGATTCTGAACAAATGTAATCTCATATTTGTAAAAATATTAACAAAAATATATTCAAATCAATTACCCATTCCCCTATTCAAATACTATGAAATGAATACATTCATAATATCCTTTTATAAAGAAGGCTTTTGATAGGAATTGCAATGGCAACTTCCTGCCAACTCTCAAAGGGAGAGAGCGTGATTGATTCAAAGTCCGACCAGTCGATCGTGAACATTATAGTAGAGCTGCAGAAGGTGCACTTTCAAGAGTCATCAATCTTGTTTTATTGGTAAGGTAAGGGTCTTTGGTCTAGTGGTTTCAAGCGCTACTGCTGAGCATAAGGTTCTGGGTTCTATTCCCAGGTCGGGCAAAGTTATTGAGTTTTTTTATCTGGAATTTCTCAGTACCAGGCCGGAGTCTGGATTTGTGCCCGGTTGGTGGTAATTGGCTCGCCCCCTATTGCAATGGGACTTAAACATAACTGGCGAAATGTGGGTGCACTTCTGCCCAAGTCTTCGGGGACACAAGTCGTGATGTTATATTATGTGTGGTAATCGATTTTTGATTCTGTGCGATAACAATGTTTTAGCTGATATGTAAATTTATTTCATTCAATACGGGATCCCTTGGTCTTGTCTTCGTAAGTGTTATGAGTAATAAGTAGAAAGAGTAAGGTATTTGTTACACTAGCCCTACTAGACCAAATTAATCGCTAAACGGTTAGGCTTGAACCATGAGTGCAGTTACTATTGTTTTAATTCATATTTTTGTTTTTCGTCTGAACAAATGAAGCTATTAATTTACACACTGAGGAGTTCTAATTTTTCTTCGTCTTCTTTCAATATCTTTTCAGTATAAGTTCAGATATTATTATTCTGTACGCTCAACATAATATTCTTCTTTGTTATAAATGCAAGTTAGTACCGCAGGTACTATCTCGCATTTTGCAGCATCCTATGAGTTCCAATCGTTAACATTTCAAAATCATGATCTTCTTCTTTTCGTGTGGTTAGTGACTAACCTGGTGTCAGAGTTTTAAAGCCGCCCTAACTATGGGCCTCTAACTTCTTGGCTTCACATGCCGTCGAGAAATATCTCTCAGGCATGCCGGTTTCCTCACGATGTTTTCCTTCACCGTTTTTGAAGCAAGTGATAATTATACAATACGCAGATAAATCCGAAAAGTCAGAGGTGCGTGTCTTGGGTTCGAACTCGAGAGCTTTGACTTGGCAGTCCGACGGACACACCACTAGGCTATCACTGCCACTAAAAATCATGATTTTCTCCTTTATTTAGAAGCTACTGTAATAACATTACAGTAAAAACCAATTTCAATAAGTACATGCATCACAAAGTGAAACTTTTGTATCGCTGTTCGGGTCGAACCTTGTTAACATTTTCTCTTTTTTTTATTAAATGCTGTTCAGGCCACTTTCTTGAGCACAAAGAAGAGATTAAATTCCGAAGGCGATGGAAGGCCTGTATTGTTATATTGATTAAAAAGTAACGCTATCGACAGTGGGGGGAGGGTTCAAGCAAGTTTGAAGTGGAGTCAGAAGTGCACTTCGAAACTGCAATTTGAAGGCATGAATTTTTTATAGGGGAACGTACTGATTTAAGTTTCTTTGAGAATTTATGGTCATTGCACAGGCAATTGGTAATAATTTGCGACAAAGCCTGCTCGTTTGATTTCTCTGCGGTGACAATTAATTTACAATCATGATCATAACATCACGCTTTTTTCCTCGCAGGGTTAGGCAGAGGTGAACCTATAGTACACCCACATTTCCTCAGTTATGTTTAAGTCCATGAAATAAAGGGTAAGCTTATTGCCATCGACCGGGTAAACTCCAGAACTCGGGCTGCTACTAAGAAATTTCTGATCAATAAACCGAATAACACTTTGGCTGACCTGGGAATCGAACCTAGAACCTTATGTTTAGCAGTAGCGCTTGCGACCACAAGATGAACGAGGCAGGTAGGTACAATCATGATCGTTATACATAATCTGACTCGTTACCATCTCTTTACCATCCCTTTTATTTATATCCGGCATGGCGATTCCTGATTTTGTTTTTGAGGATTCACACTTCGTGATCGAAAATAATAACGATTCGTCAAAAGTAAGGCTGTTCTTTGTTCAAAATAATTCAAAATTCAAAAGTCATTTATTCAAACTAGACTGAGAATCAGCACTTTTTGAACGTCAAAGTTACATAAGACAGTCCCCCACAAACGCCCATCCTTCACCACTTCCTAGTGCTTAAGCTGGGAAGAAGCAGTCGCGCAACAAACTCCGTTCAGTTGGAAAAACTTGATTCTACATATATAGTAGTGCATATGCAAATATAATTTACATTACCACAAATTGCAATACAACTCATAAAATAAAAACATTTTAATGAGTAGATTATGTCAACAATTAATGAAAACAAAATTAAAATAAATTGACTTACCGTCAAATAAAATAATCCAAACAATTATATGAGCTCACTCTCGACTGTCAAGAGGTCTGTTTTTGACCCTCCACGTTTTGACGACTATTGCTACAGATGATTAAATAAAACTCATGCTCAAAGTTGCACAAAAGTACAGAGATATAAACTAGGATGCCTTATATTCTCACATGTCAAACATCTGACAATAGTTCGTAACTTTAATGTTTATTTCTTTGCGGCCAGTGTCGATTCCGCTGACAAAGATGGCGCGAATGATTACATTTAGATATTGTTGATTTTGTAAATGTTTTTATTAAGCAACAAGCCTTTGTGTTGTGTTTTTTTTAATATCATCTTACAGTAGTAGATTCGAATATAGTGCAACGAGAAGTCTCGTGTGACCCAAAGTTTGTTGCTGTTGCCGTTGTGATTCAAGTGCCGTGATGTGAAAAGTGATAAAAATAAAAATTAACAACAGTAAAAACTGCGTTAACATGTGGCCTAAACAATAGATAAGCTACGATAATGCTTCTTTGTTTGCGTCTCCTCGGTTGAAAATAGGTATTTATAAACGAGCCTTTGTGGACTTTGTTTTTTTTTTTAATATTTAGAATGCGTTTAATTGAAAAAACCTACTCCCCACGCATTTACATTAAAATTGACAATATATTAAGAAGCACAACTGTACTTATCCATTTTTAATGTGTTAGCTCGTTTCATAACGATTCCAACAACAAAAGTTTTATAAACAGCTCCCATACAAAACTTTAGAGTTATCGTCATTTTAATCTCAAGTGGTATCGGGTTACGGGACCACCCAGAAGTGGCGTGACAGATGTCCCGGGGTCCGGGTCGACAAGTATCATGTAGTCTTTGATTCTAAAACACTTGTTTGTTGCTTGGGGGTACATTGGAGTAGCTTAATTAGTCCCAAGCCTTTTTGTCGTCTAAGTAATCTTTAACTTTATGACTTAGTTTCTGTTTAATAAATAATTTAAATTATTGAGGCTCAAAGCTTGTTAATTCGTATAACGGTCTTGATAGTCACACTAGAATAAGAACTGAATTTGAAAAGGAAAACAGAAGTCAGATCAATGACGAAACTGTTATAATTTCACTTTCACCAATCAACTTCCCAGATTACCATAACAGAGCACACCCTCAATCTAAACCCCAAATACAATCAAATGATTTACAGCACTATATTGAAGTCAATAAATCTGACAGAGCCTGTGCGTTAATCTCTCATTTCAATAATCTGGTGAGGGTCTTCCACCAGGAGGTGAGCAGAGGGTGAGGGACTACAGCAGGAGGTAATGGGGCCATAACTCAGGAGTGACCTCTCGGAGACATGCCGGTTATTAATTATGTACCTTGGGGATTGGAGATGGCTTGGTAGGTAGCCTTAGGGAGTTTGATTCCAGTCTTATGGGAGATTTCTAGCGATGATTTAGTATTAAATGTGTCATGAAGTCTCAGTTTCTTGTTGAATTATAGACGTTTAAGACTATGCTAAGGGACAGCGACAAAAATTAAATAATTAGAATTTGTATATGACAATAGCATGATGGTTATAATGTTAGTATTGTATTAAGCTAGAAAGTTTAAAAGAATAGTGATGCAGAATTCAGACTGCACTTTGAGACTACTCTGTTACCAAAATATACTTCCGCATGTTCATCTGTTATAGTTATCCTCTCAGTCAACTTTCTTCTTTGCTGCATCATACTCTTTATTTATTTCTAGCTGACCCGATACACTTTGTCCCGTCCAAATTTAAAAGAAAAAGAAAATAGAATATTAAGTATTTCCGGCATTGAAAATTTTTCGAGAATTTTATTCCCCACAAAAACCTAATTTTGACTATTACAAACAGTTTAAAACAAAAAATTGCCGAATCGTTCCAGGCGTTCTCAAGTGATGCGCTTAGCAACGAACAGCATTTCATTTTTATTTATACAAAATATAAATTATCATCGTTTTTCAGTCTATCTAAAAGTATAAGCAATGTTAGTCCTCCTTGTCAACATTCTTCATTTCTGCGTTCATCATCATCCTATTCTTTGTTGGCATTATCTTCTGGACTATCTAAAAGAAGATATATACCAGTACTTCTGCTCATCCTCCAGCACACAAACCGTGAAGGAACATAAATTAAGCGGTGACCTCGTCGACGAGTTTCTCTCCGTTATTAATTATGTACCTGCAGTTTCCTGCTAGCCTGGTAGGATTAGCAGTTAAACCTTGTAAAATTAAAGATTTCTAGAGATTTCCTGTGTTTGGAGCTGGTGGGATTATGTGGGTATTTTGAGTAAGCTAGTTTAATGTTATGGCTGGTAAATGTAGATTATGAATTGTTATGAGAATCGTCTTTGTATACCCTCTTGAATTTTAAGGATAATTTAATGGCTTGGTTATAAATGCGACCTCCTCGTAACTAGCAGGATTCACATGCTGTATGTTAGTACTTACTTACTAGCTTTGGCCGCATCTTCACCAGCCTGTACGTCAGATATTATACCACAGGAACGAAAACAGTGTACAAGTAATAAACTATCAATATGCCAAATTTCATCCAAATCCGTTCACCCGTTTTTGCGTGATTGAGTGACAAACATACAAAGAGAGTGGCCCGTTTTCACTGATTTAGACATCAATGCGGTAAATTTTATTTTTATGCTCCAGTTACTCCGGGATCCATACCTATTTAAACAAATGTTTTACACTCTAATTGCTATATTGCGCCATTACATACACGAACGATAAAATCTAAACAAATACCAACCCGATTGAAAATTCGAATCGGGAATCGCTGTGAAAACGCCGAAATGAATTTTCCTCTTTGTAACAACACAATGCTTTAAAGAATTTGTATAAAACGTTCGTTCCGGATATAACACATGAATACAGAGGAAACGTTTCACGAATCTATATAACAGAAGAAAGAAAAATGGTTTATTCTGCACAAAAAAGACGCCCTAATACAAAATAGCCAAAAGCCTCGTATTCAAAACCGTTTGCCAATGTTGTCCGTTCTACACCAACACCTTAGATAATAAGCGTTGCGTAATAACCGTAGTATCTATAAGTAACATAACATAACATACCGCCTGTAAACCCCTCACCTAGCCTATTGCCATCAACCGAGCACAAATCCAGACTCCGGAATGCTATTGAGAAATTCGTGATGAAAAACCCAAAAACACTTTGCCCGATATGGAAATCGAACCCAGGACCTTCTGCTCAGGCTTACGATCACTAAATCAACGAGGCAGTGTCTATGTAGTCTGTGGTAATTACTAAAATGTGACACTGGCAAACACTCAAAATAAAATAAAACGAAATTGATTGATTGCAGAATTGAAATAAAGAAGGAAAAGAAAGAAAACGTCTATTTGGACACAGTTCGTGAAACACAAAATACAATCAAACTAAAAGTGGAAGTAATCTTTTGGCAATAAGGGTGTGCCTCACGGCTGCGCCAAAAAGGTTAATTTCAGCATTAATGCCAGACAAATGCTGTCTGACGCTGGTTTTCTAATGAACCCTTAAGGACAAGTGACGGGGAGTACAAACAGTTTCAACATACCTATTATATCATTATTATACTTCTAAATAAACTAGTAAACAAATAAACGAATTAAAAAACCAAAAAAGAAAACGAAAACAACAAGAACTTTCCAAGCAAAACCTGTTCATAGCGATTAGCCAGATTGATTCGTGCACCGCGAACTACTTTTATAACAAAAAACTATTACAAGTAACATTAAGCCATGAGTCGCATCTGTCTAAGAACAGGTTGTTGCTCAGTAATAACTTCAGATGAACCTATCGTCAACATCGCAAATTTTCAGCAAGTATCTCTCATTAACACACGTGTACGCAGACAAGTATAGTCGACAGAAGGTGAGGAATTTTCCATCTATATAATAAAGAAGATAAATCTTTAAAGTCATCATCATCATCACCATTTTAGCCGAAAGCCATTCAAATCGACCGGTTCTGTGCTTCTCGCATCCAGCGGATTCCTGCGGCCTTCACAAGGTCGTGCTCGTTAAAATATTTTTTAAGAAAATAATAATTCCACCATATTTTTATTGATAAAACAGCTCCGAAACTTCGAACAATCATCATTGAAAACATTATTGATGACTTTGATGCTAATATACCTAACAACATCTCATCGTTTACACATTCATACAAGAAGTAAGTATACTTCTTACATTTCGCATGTGTACGTTTGCATTCGCTGATATATTAGCTCTCTCCCAGATTTTACCTTCAATTTCATGGCTAATCAAATAGTAAGACGACAAATAGACCTCCTTCAGACCCCCAATATAATATAGCACATTTATCATTGGAAGGGTAGACAGCCCCATAAATGAAAGGTGCTCCCTATAAATCTATGCAGAACCTTAATACGTTAGGGCTTAGAGAAATCGGAGTTCCGTAATCTTGCTCCTAGGTCGAATTTCACCGGGATCCACCATTCAACGAATTGGATTTATTATAGACGAAATAGAAATCTGTGAATTTGGGATCCTTTGAGTTGTCTGATGAATACATTTTGAATGTTTGCCCGCCATTTTGTGTTTCATGTTCTTGGAATCTGTCTCAAAGTTTGTGGCGGATGGTTTGATATTTGGCTGAATATGAATTACTTAGATTGTGATATTAATTAGAATAAGCATGACTGCGTTTAATAATAAACAGCTTATAGAGAAGTATGGAAAACAAATAAATGTTTCCCCGACCCCAAGTAAATAGAGATATGGGCAAGAGAATGATGATGAAGTATTCCTGCCATTCGGCAAAAAAACATCACATTTATGAAGCCAATACAACCTTACCTAACCCTCATTAAAGCCTTCAAATAATATTTAAAGTCGGACACAGCAGACTGTCCGCTTAGATCGTGAATTTAAAAGCCACAATTCACTTTCCGCTCAGCCTAAAATTGTTCCAAAAACCCCAAATTCCGGGCTTCTAGACTAATGACAAGATTTGCATCACAAAGAAAGATAAAATTGATCCCTGCTCTAGCTTCTATAAAGTCGGCAGAATAAAGACAATTGTATACTTTGTCTGAAATAAAAGACAATGCCAGGCACTGCCAGGTTTGTATGAAGGGTTGTAGTATGCAAATTAATGTTCATTATCATAATGAATCTTGATTTACTGCCTTCTTACGTAATACTTGAGAGAACAAATATTAAGCTGGTGTAAGAGAAGACTTGAGTGAGTTCAAATGAATTAGTAGATACGATGAACAGTTAAGTACCTATGTGGAAATAATGTTCAAGTCTGTGGAATAAAGTGTTTTATCTTCTCTCATATCGTAATATTTGAATTATAAACTTCAAAACGAGTTTATAATGACGTACATTATAAACACAAAACTGAAATTTAAAAATAGAATCATATTATAAAATTTTTTCTCTAACAAAATAATGCCATGAAACAATTTTTTTTCTATTACGCTAAGAGTTTCCATCTGTTTTTGCAATGGAACGTTAGCGGGGGACAGCACCACCGCTCTAGCGCATGCGTGGTGATGTGCTGGGTGCAGGCGCCATTCATACGTGAAGTTGTACTAAATTTCACGGGAATGTTTTATTCTTGATCTTTAACTTTGATCTTTTATTTGGTAGGTTCAATCCCAATGTATTAGAGTAGATAAAGTAGTGTATGAAACTGCACATAACTAGGTATTAAAATACTCGTGTGATACTATGTACACACTCCTATTTTAATACCCCTCTTTATGCAACAGTTTCACAAACTACTATTGTAATTTAATCTTTTTATTTTATTATTTAGTTTTTATCACGGTCTGGCAGCTTGAATAATTTACGCGGCCTACCTAAAAATCCTTTCTTTGGTATTGTTCGTCGAATCGTTGAGCTCCTTAAACCCTGAGTTGCACGGTCACTGCACGGTCACTGACAAATGCGTGCACTGACTGGACAGGTCCTCTCAATCTGTGTGGTTCTTTCCTCAAAAGACCATCTCAGACACCAATCTACATGATCTTCACATGATCTGACCAAGATTATGTCTGGACTTTAAAAGAGACTGTGACCTCTGAGTTTGTTTCGGCCTTTGTTCTCGGAGTAGTCAGATAGGAAACGCCGACCTCATCTAGTTTAAAAAATATGATTGACGTGTAAAAGTGTTTTGTCCAAACCCACTTACAGAAACAAAAAAAACCTGCTCAAGATACCTACAATAATTGAAAATATCATTTCATTTAAAGTGAAGGCAAAATACTTGAAATCTCTTCGTACGAATGTAGATCGGTAGACAGAATATTTTATAGTTATTGTACAGTATAAGAGTTAATATTAACCTGTTACATAAACAGGTTAATATTAACTACTGGCGACTCGCACATGATTCGCACAATTTTTACGACTTGACGAAACATCGAGATTTTATGTGTTACATTATAATAGTTTAGTTTAATGTTTATGTAATCATCAACGGCATGTGAAGCCAAGTTAAAGGCCTTTGGGTGGCATAAAAAGTCTAACACCAGGTTAGTGACTAACCACTTGGAAATGATAATAATAAATAATGTAATGAGGAGGTTCCTGTCACTGCAGCCCTAACCACCGGTAGCTTGGACCCTGCCCCCGACACCGGCGGACATCTATTTTTTTAAATTTTTAATGTTTTTTTTTAAATATCTTTTTAATGTAAGAAATATTAAAAAATTTAATTTAATATGAAATTAAATAAATAAACGAAATAATAATATAATAAATACATAAACCATCCATCATAAATTCTCTAAATGATACGGAAAACCGCATCAAAATTCGGTTACATAGTTTAGAAGAACAACCCGGCCACATGATGACGATGACGTATAGATTTTTAAAGTACAACGACAAAAACCTGCAACATCGAGACTCTAAAATTCTGAAATACCCAAAAAAAAAATAGGTCAACTACAATTCTCTTCCAAAAATAATCTACCTCTTCCAAACTACTCCGATCCAAAAATAAAAGGTAGAAAAAATAAAAAAGTCGATCTGTTACTATCACATTAAGGTCTGCCACAATCTTAACGCAATCCCGCGCTCCGGATCCCGTATCTCCGGATCTCGGGGCACAGCTCAGCAGATCAACGGGACGCCAATGAATTAGGTCCCGGGGGAGGCGTCAGTCGTTCGATAATTGTTGGATAGCTATCGGATAGGGATGTCCGGGCGATGCCGGGATGCGACGGTGTTTATTTTAAGGAGTTTATTTTGTTTTAGTTGTGTGGTGTGCTGATTTTTTATTTAGTTACGGGTAGTGCAGAATTTAAATCATTGGATAGTTTTTATTAAGATGTGCAATAAGCCTTTCCAATGACTATGTGAATGTGTTATCAGTCGTCTATAATAAGCATTCTCTGAAAACTGCCCTGCCAGCCCTGCCTGGCAGTCATCATTATCATTATCAGCCTTTTCACGCCTCCTCTCTTTCCCGCCATTGTAGATACTGTTTTGCTTAGTCGACGACTCATAAAATTGATTTTCCTTTACAAGTTTGATTGCTTCCATTATGGCCCAATTTCTTTTCAATCAGTCTGAGCTCCTTTAATCGTTAATATTCAGGAAGTATTGTATTATAATTTTATCTCCTTGCTTTAGCATAAACTTTAATCACCTATCAAAATTAACTCCTTTATTGAAATATATATATATGTATTTCTGTAAGTAGATCAGATCTTTTAATACACTTTTACACGTTGATGTTTTGGTCAATATTTTAAAAATAGATGGCGCTGGCATTTTCTAGTTGACAGGTCCCTGAAACAAACCCATGCAGCGACCTACACGTCCAAGTCTTAAAGTTCCATTCCGGAATCCCCACGTCCCAACTAGCGATCTTTAAATCTCTATCCCGCCCTACGAGTCCATCACTACCGGCTGCCGACACGGCTATTTCCAAACCACCTTGTTAGTATTCCGCCGACAGATTAAAATTTGGCTAATTTCGAACTCCCTTAGATAAATCGAGATTTTGGAGATAATAGTCAGTTTTATTTGAGCGATTAAAATTAATTCATCGTCGGCTTCTGGGTTGATTTCTTGCTGATTCTAAACCAAATAATTGGGGATAATCACTTTGCTAATAGATGATTCCGTATACCTACAGTGTGTACATGCTAAATATTTAACTGCCAGATTACAAAGGAAATGCTTTTTCTGCTCTCTGCTTTTGTAATTTAGAGGCATGAGGTACAGGGTGTAAAGTTCACTCATCCACCTTAGAAAAGGGAGGATCCTCCGATCAGACGGGTGTCGTGTCTGGCGGGCAACTGCCCAGAGGTTGAAGTCGGGAGCTTGTATATATATCCATCGCGCGGTAAACTCTACTTGCGCGATGCAGGATTTGTGTGACGTCAGGATGTTGTGTGACGTCAGGTCTTTGATGCGTAGTTCACATGTAGCGATGTAGATGCTGCTACAGTAATATAATCTACTATCTTTTTACCGCGGCCAAGCTTTTTGCGCGTGGAGGTCTGAAATTATCCCACGGAAACGTTCTACTGGGATAAAAAGTATCCTATGTGTTAATCCAGCACCCTAATTGCGTAACACACGATCATAATTTGAATCATTTTGAAGGATATTGCTAAACCATTGCTTCATATGTTCAAAAAAATTGTCTGCTCAACAACGTAAATAACGCAATGAATGTTGTTGAACTGTCACATTGAAACAGATTGTGATTCATCGTGTGATACGGGTATAGGTTATAAACGACTAGCTTCTACCCGCGACTTTGTCCGTGAGCCTATAACCTTCCTCAAGATTTGGGCTACCCAAAGCAAAAACAATTTTTCGTATCCGACTGGTAGTTCCGGAGATTACCCCCTACATACAAGCTTACAAACAAACAAACAAACAAACAAACAAATTTGACCTATTTTTAATAATATTAGTATAGATAATTATGTCTGCCAAACTTTATCATAACACAGTACCATAATACTAATGATTGAATACTATCGTGTATTCATGCAAGCCTAGTACTTTTTGTTAGATTACTGCTCAGAAATTGTACACGTGTCGTGGACAGAATACCGTCTTGAACGTCGATTGCAGCGCCACCTACCGGGCCCAATTGTGAATACTAAATTCCCAAAATGACGATAACTTCTTTTTCAACTTCCGATTTTAATTAAACAAAGCCAGCTATATGCTATATTCTGCTCCAAATTAATCTCTGTCTACCTGAAAAACTACATGAAAATCTTTTCAGTAATTCCGGAGATGTGCGCGAACAAACAAACAGACAGACAGTCAGTTAGAAAATAATTCTAAAAACCGCTGGTTTATGTTATATTACTCTTTTCTAGTTCCCCTTTCAATTTTTATTACTTTTCCTCAATATACAGACACATCGGAGTCTACTATTTTACTCTATTCTATTCCATAGGGTGTTAAAAATGAAACCAGAGTATTTTTTTTAATTTACGGGTGAAACATCGAAGGTGATTTAAAACGTAAATAAATGTGACTTCATTTCAATTAGTTCGCTCTTTGTGTAAAACCAGAAGGTCTTGGCGAATTACTTTGTTGTTCCTTGGCAAAGCACCTTTTAATGAAGCTGGGAATTCACTGAGAAAGTCCTTGTCAAATCGGCATTCGCTCCGTCAGCTCTTGTTATTGTGTTTCGGTTTACCTTTGTGTGTACCTAAAGTTGTAGCATGTATATTATATGGCATGTACCTATAAAAGATGGTACCGACTTAAACTCAAATATTTCAATTAAGCCATATTATTATTATACAGGCACTCTTGAATTGTCAAGGATTCGGTCAGTCAGAAAAATTCAGCTAGTTGCCCATGCCAAAGCGTAGTAGGTTTCTATGGAAAAGAATGGGCAAGAAACATGGACAACTCCACTAATATCTTTCTATAGGTATAAACAATATTATTGGTTATATTTTGGCAATCCGTTATGGGGATGTAGAAGAGGTCATTTTCAATCATTTGCAAATGAGTCATCAATTGCAAAGAGGGTTGTTGCTGACATTGGCATAGGGGTCATCAGGTGTTCCCTGATGACCCCTATGCCAGTGTCAACCATTTTCGAATAATATGACATTTTAATTTTAAAATGAATGAAATAAAAATATAAAATGTCAAATGACTCGAAAATTGTTGACATTTGCATTGGAGTCAAAAGGCGTCATTTGGTTGTAAATGACCTCTCCTACATCCCCGTAATGTATTGCCGACATTTAACCAATAACCCTGTATACATAACCTCAAGCCTTTTTTCCGTAGGGACAAGCAGAATCTCATTTTGATTCCTTCACGTTCATAAAATCAGGAAAATTAATTGTTAACTGCAAATTGACTACCAACTAAAATTACCCATGCATTCAAATCACAACTGTCATTCTTTGACAGTTATGAAATGGCTATATCACGACAAATTGACGAAGGGTGTCTATTTGCTTAGCAATTAATTTTCCTTAATGGACATTGGCCATAAATGAACGCTGGTTCGGAGTACACACCTAGCTGACCTTTTCAAAAAACACTTTCTATCTAATGAAGCCTATAAGATAAAAAGAAAAATCGCTACTTCACTTTTATCTTTCCAACCACCTAAAGATCTCTCACTCTTCAGGAAATAGCCCAAACATTATTACTGACCAATCAAAAGGATCGTACTGCCAGCTCTGTTAGCACTACCAATAGAATTGCCAATTCCGACGCCGTTAGGAATGGCACTGGAATTGCCAATCGTCGGCCAGCGTGTGAAGACTGGTCGATATTGGCGCAATTATTGAGGTGATGTAACAGAATGGTCAGTTTACTTTTGAGTGTTGGTCGTTTGGCAAAGTTATGGGAGTTGAGAGAGGAAAGTGATTTGAATCGATTTTAGTCGCAGTTTATGAGCGTCTAAGTGAGGTCTTAAACACAAGGTCCTCTCTTAAATAGAAGTCTGGTATACAATTATATCATCTGAACAAACAATGGCTGGAAATAGGTAAATGGCCGTCTCTCTGGTAATTCCAATAGCTGGCCACATCTGATATAACAAACGAACCTAGACGTAATCTTAAAAATACCTCTATGACAGACGGAGAAAAAATATATTTTATAAAGGTGCCATTTCTCCTTCTAAGGTCCGAACCATAATAAAACTAAAATATCTATTAATAATGATTCGCAATGGTATGGACATCTTAACCAACCATTTCTAGAGATGAAAACGACATCTTAAAAAATGTTAAAAGAGCTAAACTATTTTTTTTTTAACTTTTTATTTATTTAATTCAGAGTGATCACAGTGATCCATATTGTTATTAGTATATTTAAGAATTATGTTAGTAACCAAATATTCAAATACACACCACAATCATACAAGTATTACTAAAATTTAATATCAGATTACATTACCTACTCATAAAAACAAAATCAAATCGTCTCTAAATTACTAGAATGTCTCATCGAATGAATCATCAATAATATTTTAAAATCAAGAAATTAATTAAAATATTTAAATTAATTAAAATCATAAAACAACAAAATAAATACATAAGAATCAATATACGAGTAGTTTAACCCACTTCTGCTATTCATCAATCCTCATACATAACATACGGCCCGCAATATTTCGGCTGCCAGTGCCTCGCCTCTACCGGGCATTTGTGCTATTACCATGTATCAGGCTGAATTTTACTAAACAAAATTTTCGACTTCCTTTGGTCCATTTCAAATATATGTTTTCATATTTTCATGCTTATTTTTCAATATTTTTCAAGGGTTTAATATAAAAATATGTTACGGTAAAGATTGAAAGTAAATTAAACCGTTGCCAGTATATTTTAACCGGAAAAGGAATATTATACAGACCTTTTTTTCGACGTTACTGATGCAAGGTTTAGCACTGAAAACACAAAATAATTTCTTGCGCGGAAATAAATATTTTCAAAGACTGCAAGCACTGTTTAATAACACAAACACTGTTTTTAACCGACGTCTAAAAGGAGGAGGTTATTAATTCTTGAAATTATTTTTAATACTGGTTTTTGAAAAGATAAAGATAAAGATATTTTATTTTGCAAATATGGGTACAATACACGGTGTTATAAGGAATAGGTTCAGCCATATTATACCAGTAGGCATGCAAAAGTTACAGCAATTATAAACTAATCTACAACATTTTAACAAACAGAGCAAAAAACAACACAAAACTAAACAATTCTTATTTTGAATTATTACAAACTAAGTTAAAAAATTGACCATTGTTTGATCATCTTTGATACAAATCACTGAAAGAAACATAAAGAGAAAAACAAAATATCTTAATCCATACAAAATGCTGTATCACTAAAGACTCTAAAATTGTAAATGCAAATATTAAACACTCATCGGAAGCAATCAATCATCACAAATACCAAGGACAAACAGCCGTACAAACAAGATCCAATCAAGTAAATATAAATACATACAGCGGTAATCAACCACGCGGTCTAATTGCGACCGGTGTTGATACTACACCACAAGCCGGTGCCACAGAATAGATAGGTATGGCTGTATGCAACGAGCGAAAACGCAGGCATACATAAACAAGTGGCTGCGTAATTATATATACGAGTAATATAATTACCAATATTATTAAAGTTACTTTATAATATTTACAATTAATTACATCTTTGAAAATTATAATTTCCAACGAAAAATTATTTATATGTCACAGAAATACATGTCCTGTTTCTGAACATCTTGTTTCAAACTTAAGAAAAAAAATCCTAAAAATAGAATATGGTGCATTGCGGCAGTAACGTTATTGGGTACATTCCTTTTGATGATAATTTATACCAAACCGTAAATGCACCAATTAACTATTGAAAAAAAAGTACTTATGCCTCAATATATTTTAGCATGGAGTAAAATATGTAGTTATCCGCTGCACATTGTGACTGTGATAAGAAGACCCTGCAACTCAGCACGATGATGCTGTGCTATAAGGTTTCCACAGCACGTTATTTATCTATCGTATGTACGGATATCAAGTCAGCTATCATCATTACAGATAAAATAAACAGTGCAAGCGTACTCGTGACTGCTATTCGTTTGAGATACGTGTCTATGTGTGTGTTCGCCTGTTTTCACTCGCAGCATAGAGCCAGGCTTCTGTAACTATCTATTCTGTGTCGATACTGACCGTGGGATTATTGTAGCATGTTTAGAGATATTGGAGTATTTGCTCTGGTGATGATTATTGACGTATTAACGTGGTCGGAGATGAGTGTGGTAGATGGTGGTGCAAACATAAGGTTACCTCATGGCTATTACCGATACAATTGGTTAATCATGGTATCATGATATACTTTAGTATATATGTATACCTAGTACTTTTTCACACAGTCCATCCATCGGTTTCTCATTTATTCATTTTGTGAATTGAAACCCTTGAAAAGAGAAGTAGAAGCATTATCGTGTTCTTTGGCACTTGTAGCTAGACTCTCTACTTCACATATGAAAGCAATTATCAGACCCATAGCCATTAATAATCCTGAAACAAACAGCTTTAAAGCCGTCTTCCAAACAGAGTTCCAATCACAGCGTCTTGAGATCTCAACATCTATTGAATTGAAGTTAATCTGCCACAAGATGCACTAATGCGTACAATTTGATGCTTGAGAGCTCGGAAGCTTGAGAGGCTGGCGATGAGCCTTTCAGAGAATTGATATCGATTTGATGATTGGGTTGATCTGTGTGACGTTTATTGTTTAGTGCTTTGTGGTCAGTCTCTACTGTTTTTAACCGAATCATTCATATATGTTGGTTTCAATACCTACTTGCAAATTCTTTCTTTTCCAACTTAGATAAAGAAAATTCCTACATGCAACTAAAACAACTATTTAAAAGAAAAATATATATGATTTCTGGTCAGTAGTCAATCCGTGACACGTAACGCAACTCAGCCACTGAACCATTGAGCATCTTTGACAGAGGACCTCTCTAATATTTCTGGAATATGTTCCCAATATGTTCTTAATTTCTCCTTAAGCTTTCGTAGATCAACATTCATAATCCTATTTCTTATTACCTATCTTAATAGAATTATTATTAGTAAGTTCTTCAATACGTTTATTGCGCAGGAAAGGTCCTTAAGAAACTAATATCTGTTATGTACATACTCGTATAACTTTTTGTATTTATCTAATACATAATGAGCAGTAATAATTAGATGTACAACTATTATTTTCTAATTGATTTAATGTATTATTGACATTTGGCAAATGTTATTGTTACTTTTATTTATTATTAAAGTTTTATTTGCTACCTGACTGTTAAGCAAGATTATAGGAGTGAAAAACAGTAAGTATTATAGAAAACCTTATTTAATCTCAGTGTTGTTGTTAGTAATTCATTTTCAAAGGTTTCGTTTAGAAAGCAGATTTTTTTGATGTGCGACTCGGACTCTCACACGAAAGGTTCCGTACCGTATGAAGATCGAGCAAACATGCCGAACAAAACACGTTTCTTGTATAGGACCCCCTTTAATTATTAAGTTTGTTTAATTTGTATGATGTTTTGTTATAGTGGCAATAGAAATACACAATCTGTGAAATTTTCATCTGACTACCTATTACGGTTTATGACATACAGCCTGCTGACAGACAGACCGACGGACGAACTGACAGCGGAGGCTTAGTAATAGGGTTCCGTTTGGCACTTGGCGTTTGGTTTCGGGTACGGAACCCTAAAAGTCACCCATACCTTGGGGTCAATCAACCGGATAATTGTTACATTCGTATGATTTGATTATGATACTTGATATTCATTAATTAAAATGAAATAACGATGATTCTCGTCAGTTTAAACAAATAAGGTATTCATATTAAATAACTCACATTCGTCCCTCAAGGGTCTATATTAGGCCCACCCTTAATCCAACCCAAACCGATCCTCATTAAACTAACGTTTAATTTAGGCCGCATTTTAACCAAAGGGTTAAAACTAACACAGTTTCAGATCAACGGTCAGATTATCCAAAGTTAAACAGTTAATGAATGTTATTACCAAACTTGTGAAATCTGTCTGGTATATACGTCGCATGAGCGATGACTGAGTTCCTATATAATTAGACGTAGTTGCATGGAATTTTCGACTCAATTTCGTTAGGATTAGGGTTGGTTTTCATGAAGGAGACGTGAATTAAGATAGGGATGAGCAGATGGATATTCTATATGGATTGGAAGTTTGTTCAGAGTTTGATTAATTAAGGAGAATTGTGACGACAGACGTTTGCAGCGTGTTAAGTATTGTGTTGTCATATTAAGAATTTGGATGTTACATTTAAGTATTGCCAATTAGAAGAAAAAAAATACCTTTTTCAAGACAGATAATTTTTTCATTACTTATATTACCCTGCAGTCACAGGTTGGTATTATGTATCGTTTACTGTTCTAGAACACTTTTGAAGAACTCAATTCAATTCCAAAATTCTCATCGTCTCAACGTATAAAAGTTCTTTGTTTAAGCACCTACTACTGAATAAGTGACCTTGATTTGGATTTTAAACAGAAGAATTCATTGTTTGAGACAGAAGAATTCATTGTTTTAAATTCTTGTAGTCCTCACTACGACCCAAGTTCCTTGAATCTTGATAAAGCTGGATACAATAGGATAAAGTTCTGTCTTTGGAGTGAAAATACCAAGATTTTACTAAAAGCAAAGCCTTTCCCTGTACCATTCTAGATTACAATTATTATTTCAGCTAATTCACTTAACACTTAACACACACACATCTTGTTTTAGGTATATGAAGAAACTGTGTGTACATTCCACCTGCATGTTCCCAGTTCCTTCTCGTTAAGTTCACAATATAACTAACATAATTTAATTAATTACTGCAAATAACGAAGTCTTGTTTCTCCGCGCTTTTGCACGTGTTGTGTGTTCAGAGTCAGAGGAGGATGTTGTTCTTGCATACTTGTTTCTGTTCATAAAATTGTTCGGTTCTTTGGTTCTTCTCTAAAGGAATGTACGCTTTGGAACGAGTTAGTTCCAACTTTTTAACTATGTGACCTACTTGTTGATAGTTTAAAAGTAAATGGTTTGATTGGTTTGATAAATGCCACACACGGACATGCCACTAAACCGCTGGGCTTAATCACATATTGAAATAAAAAATCAAAAACCTAAATAAAAAATCATGAATTTTCGCATAAGGGTTCCTTAATCGCGAAAGTGATCATTCAGGCAGGATTTATGAAATTTCAATCCCTAAAGGGGTTAAATGGGGATGAAATTTTGAATGGAATTTAGTCATTTTTATGACCGTAATTTAATTGTAAACATGTAATTTAAGTATATTTCTCTAAATATTATATTTACTTCATGTTGTTGTGTTCTATAAAAACTTATTAATTTTTTCAAAATTTTACATAATAAGAATATATTAACTTTGTTAACTTACTTTTTAACTTTATTGTGTATGCTGTGGTCTCCTATAAGTGAAGGAGTACATGCTGCCCTTTATTTAAGTGTACAACTTTTGTTAGAGACCTAAATCAATAAAAAAAATAAGTTCAATTGACCAACATTTTAGCACGTAACGTAATACAAAATTGAAATGTTCTCAATTCGGTTAAATTCTCAAAACGTACATAAAAAAAGACAACAAAGTTACAGTTTTCTGTACCTAACTAACCAATCGGATTTCTCGTGTTTTATATTTGCGTGAGTTATTCATCCATACGTTCTATCAATAAATATTGTTTACCCAAAGGAATGAGTAGGTATATACATAACAATATATTTTATGTAAATACGTTACGTACTTACAAAAAATAGTGAAACAGGTATTTTCCAAACAAATAATTTCGGGGAATTGTTTGAACACAAATAATAAAACAAACAACATTGTGGCGAATTCTGGAAAAGATTTTGTTTATATTTATTGTTAGCCGTGCTTAGGTACATAAATATTTACGTAGGATCGTTACTTATTTACTTTTATATTTAGTGAAGATTTTGCGGCTGTATGAGAGATCTTGAATAAGAAGTATATATGCTAAGTGTGATTTAAATTTTACGTCTTGGTAGTACAGTAGCATCATCGTCATAATCAGCGGCGTGCCATGGCGTCAAAATTAGGGCAAGCCAACAGATTTTTCATATGTTGTTCATGGTACAACATTATTAGAAAACCTTTATAAAATGCGAAGAGTTCTAAATAAGTATTATCAAGCATTAGTATGTAATTTTCATAAGCGCCATCTATATGAATGAATGCGCGTAAACACACCGTTTAGCCGAATCTTTTTACCTTATTTCATATGCACTTGTCACATGCTAAAATTTTCAATCAAAATCCACTAGATGGCTCCCAACAAATGATCGATTTGTTTTTCTATTGCCGTACGCATAATTTTATGAGTTTAATTGAAAATGTTAACATGAGATAATACCAAAATAACTTTTTATAATTTATCATAATGACAATAGCCAACTCTTATCTTTATTTCAAAACACCTATGAAGAATCTCTTCGATACGAAAATTATTGTGTTTTGTGATCTCAATGAGAACTTATTGTTATTATAATAATAGGACATAGGGTTTGTTTTTCAGTGGTTTACCAAAACTACAAATGCCATACAAACAACACTAATTATGTGTTTTCATGGCACCAGCTACCTACCTAAAGTTGTCTAATAAACAATCGAATGCCTATTTCAATCTATTTTTCGACTGACAAAAATACTTGTTTTTATTTCCGAGAAACAAGTATCTACAGTAATTTGAGGTTGGTTACGGTAAAGTAAAGAGTTACTTATTGTCGAAAAACTCAAGTTACATACCTTTTCGAACACAGTTTCCGAATTCCCATTTTGATGATAAAATAACACTATAATCACTAACAAAAGCGCGGAATGAAATCGCCACAATAACTATCGAGATTATATTTGTCTGTAAAACTCAAAGTATTTACCTTTCCGAGTAAGGATTGCACACTTTAGTCCTTCACAAGGAACAATTGCATGCGTTTCCGAATTCATTTCAATGATAAGAAACTTTTTAATCACTTCAAAACTAATCACAACACTTAAATTCACAGAAAATGAAAAAATATCAAAGCGAAAAAAAGTGCACCAGGTACCTAGCCGCTCAAAACAAATTTGAACAAATTTGCCACGTCATTACTCCTACTATTCATAATCAAACGCACGATTCGTTCCATTCATAAAAAAATCAGAAGCCGGGCTTAATATTTAGAACATTTTGCGAAATAGGTACATACTAATGGTATCAACAAACTTAACTATTTCTATGCGAAAGAAGAGTGGTAAAAAAGCCTCATAAAAGCCAACACAAGTGCGAGCGAGAAAGAATAAAAAGTATGTTTTCATTTACGATGCGATCTCGCGTCCTACTTATCGCTATAGTGTTAGAGCGAGATCGCAACTGCATCCGAGATAGTTGGCAACGGTGCGTGATGCAAAACGGCGCGGAATTTAAATATTATTCTTTGAGTACGTAAACCTGGCATCGTAGCTTATAAAGCGCGCGGCTGACACAGTGCAGCGCGGAGTTTAATGTTAGGTATTATTCTTATCAATTCTTGCGAGATGATTATTGACTTGGTTGCTTTTATAATTTTTTTTTTTTGTTGGTGGGCTCACTTTTTAAGGCAAGCCGGGCTTTTCGGCTTCTATGGGGGGACCGCCACTGGTCATAATTTTCTGTCTCAAACTCAAAGAATTTTGTCGTCATTGGCTAATAACAGCCCCATGTTACCATGGCGTTTAACATAATTATATCACCATTAACTTATTACATCCCTGTTTTTTTACTCCAAAAAATACTGTAGGTATACATATTATATCTGGCGTTTCTTACAATCCAGATCAGTTTTCATTTCCACATATTTAAAAAAATGTTAATTGTTTCCTAATTTATTATTTATTTTAGGTATTCATTATATACTGCTGTGCAACACAGGGTCCGCTTTAAGCAATTGTAAGATTTTGAAACATTATGGAATGCAAATAAAGTTATGAATTTTTCCTTTTTAATTTCGTGCAAAATATTCATATATTTTGCGCAAAATTTAAAAGGATTAAGTTGGTACTACCGCTCGTAAAACGGTAAAAGATTTTATAAAAATATTTGGATTATTCTCAAAAGCGGGGAAATATTCTAAATTTAAATGAAAATTCTGTACAAAGTCGCCGTGTGTCGGAATATCTGGTACATTCTATCGATCGTATCAGTCGAGATCCGCGCGATTCTGAGAATCAGACTATGAACTCATTTTTAAACTTCGTGTACCGACTTAGATTTTGTATTCCTAGAATCCACTTCTATTTCCGCGGTGTAGGTTATTTTCTTGAAATGACGTTAGAAATAACAATGCACTTTGTTGTGTATTTCTTTTGATTGTTGACCAATTAAGTCTGTCTTTTAAATAGAGATTTAGTGATTACATAATTGTATTAATATTTTTAGCTCAAATTCAACATACTCGTAATATGGTCAATATGGTCAATAGTATGGTCATGTGATCTGCAATAATATTTTTTTATTATTTTCTACATTATAAATACAAATAAAATAAATATAATATAAATATAAAATTGAAGTGTGTTTATAATGTGAAAATAAAAGCTTTTTTCTAAATGCTAACGAAAGTATATAAGCTATGGTAGGTACCTATAACAAAAAAACAATTTCAAACATTTTTGGTCCGTCTATCTGTTTCTTCCGGCTAATCTCCGAAACAGCTGAACCGATTTTGACAGGACTTGCACTGGCATATAGCCGACGTTAAAAGGAGTAACATACTTTATTTTAAAGAAAGAATCAAGGTCGAATCCGCGGGTAGCAGCTAGTTATTAATTAAAAAAAAGTAGATACTACACACATTATTTTGAGCTCATCTTAGTAATACTAAAGTAGAGTTCAACAAGTTGTCAACTTCAAATTCTCAATTCTGAAACCTTGTGAGATGTCTCTTGGTTGCTTTAAAGACATCCATCTTAACTCATGATGTTTTCCACCTAACATCTTCCCTGAACACATTTCGACAAACATCAGTCATCTCTCCCCGGTTTCAATTGTCAACATGGCAGCTAACAAATCGGAACCAGTTCATTACATCATTTTATGTCGCTACTAGAAATCCCTACAAGGGACAGCAGACATAAAGGCTATAATTAAGCGGAGCCTCCAATGTGCCGACACTGGGACTCCTTGTTTTGTCCAGACTGGAAGATTCGTAGTTTATCGTCACAAATTGACAGAATTTTGGTCAATGCGCTAGACAAATTAAAATATAATTCTGTCTCTGTCATCTCCAAACAATTGACTGAAACAAACGATTTTTTCAATCCGTGTAGCGATAAACGCATTAAGAGATATGTGGTGTGAGCCGGCCTAAAACTATTAAAAACTAGCTGACAGACGTTGTCCGGTCTAAATTTAAATAATTCATTCAAAAAAGGACATCCGGTTTTTCCATAATTTAAAGATTTTCTGGGATTTTTTTCCAATTTTTCTTTCAGGAGAAACCTAATTCGGAGTATTATGAACATTTTATACCAAATAATAGCCAAATCGGTTCAGCCGCTCTCAAGTTATCCGCTTACCAACGAACATCATTTAATTCTTATAATAAAACTGTTCCGCCACAACAGACAGAATGTTTTTGGCTCAGATCTGCGCATAATGTGACTGTAAGATACAAGGTCAAATCAAATTAGTTTGCGATCGATATCAATAATAGCCATGTTAAAACAAAAAAACAAACTCATCATATCAAGTAAGTACAGCTAATTACGGGGGTCATCGGCGGCTGGTGGTGTAATTGCGTAGGTAGGTAATTTATGTCTTATCGTCATTACAAATATTGATACCCATCGCGTCCTTAAAGTTTCGCGAGATAATTTAGTTTGACCCTTTTGATAGATAGGTTACTTGAACAGCTCTTAAAATAAAAGCCTTGACTGTTAACAATGTACCTAAGTTAAGGCTAATTCCAGCTTTGATGTGGTAAGCTTCCATTCTAAATAGACTATCAGTATTTTTCCTAAAACAACCACCTCCTGATCTCTGCGACCCAATTAATGGCCGACACCGATATTCTACGGTGTGGTCAGGTTTACGTGTTGCCTTGTTTTGTTTTATTATGTTTTGTTTGTTATGACACTTTTACAAAAAAAATATTGGCTACGTCAAATTATTTGTGATACTGGAAAAAAATGGGTTTGGTGTTAATTATATTGACACCTGGACGCACCACACTTTTCTATGTACTTGGTACTTGTTGAAAGACCTACACTGTCCTCCCATACCTACTAATACCTACTGTTATTTAAAAATATTGTAAAAAACAATTATTTTTAAAAGAGTAACCGTGGAGTTTCTTGCCGGCTCTTCTCCATAGGAAACGACCAATTGGAACCGTGCACCTAGCTTCTGACGTTTCATAAGTGCCCATGTAGGTTTATGTGAAATAAAATATTTTGATTTTGATTTTGATTATGTTGTTGATTGGCAAACAACAACACAGGCATCATTCAATCATTCTTATTCATTCATTCAATCAAACAAGCTTGGCCTAGCTGTTAGTAAACTGCAATACCGGGACCTGCAACAATAGAGGTTGTGTATGATCAGACTAATTTCAAGTGTCTCAAGTGTTTGTTATTACATTGGCACGTTGTGTTGCACTATCCACCCAAACTGAAACAGCAATGCTGCTTAGTGGCAGAAATACATAATAACGTACTTCAGTTTTACAGTACATGCAGCCAGTGGTGACTACCTACCACTATAGCCACATTCAAAGAAGTGTTTTCGTTTCGTCAAATTTTGCAGCAAAATCTTACTTTATTTTTTCTATATATACCGAAATCAACACCACATTTCCCTACAAAACAAGAGCACAAAGCAATCAATCCTAAAAACAACCCCACGACCCAACAAAAGGAACGAGGTACCTTCTCAAAAACACAGTAAGAACGACTTAACAACCGTGTGAAGTCTAATCGACGTCGCGTCGCCGAGGGGTGTGCAAACGTGTCGCCGGCTTTATTCACACGGATTCATTTCCGAGCCACGACGTGTTCCCAGTGTAAGGACGTATTTGAGATAAAGGTAAGGTGTCGGTGAGAAATTGATATTATTCGGAGGTATAGATGGAAAATGGTTTTATTGTGAGGGTAAGTATTGATTTGAACTACAAAATAACAGCACAAAACATAAATTAATTACCTTTACTTCCGACATTTATTTTATTTTATTTTATAATACACTCTTATTTAAAAAATTGTGTCTAGAACATTTCCCGTGGTTGTCCAAATCAAGTCATGTAATTTTTTCAAATAATCATTTGTATTCCCCTACATAATCCAACCGCATAAAAGGAAATTGGCCTTCTAAAAATCAAAGCCGCTTTCCCCAAATTCAAATCTCGTAACTCCCTGCCCCGGAGAACCTCCACCAATTATCCAAATCTATTGCTATTTCTTTTCCCCATAGCCAGAGCACAAAAATAAACTAAACAAAAACGTGAAAACGTTTCATTGTTCCCCCTAACTAGTGAGTGAACATTTTCTCCCTGAAATATCCCCGTGTCAATCCCGCTCGCGAGACATATAGGACTATTACCAAGCCATCCAGTTATTGCCGAGGAGGCGCGGTCATTATCTCAATGTACGCTATACATCGCCGCTCGCACGAACACTCTCGAACATTTATTACGTTCATTAGCTTCAACTGAACGCGCAATTTGATGGGCCCCGCGTATGGAGTGAGGTTAATTTGCCGGGAGATCTGCCTTTGGTGGACTGTTTTTAAAAGGTTTCTTGTGCGGTATGTGATGGGATTTTTATGGGTTTCCTAATGCAATTTTAATTGAAAATGGGACGTTATTTTCATAATATGGTTTAGGTTATGAAAGACATGTGGGTCAGGGGTAGAATTTTGTTGCTTTACTTTATATTTAAATCTGGTTATGATTATGTCATCATGGTGGTTACAACGATTTTGTTGACTTTTTTCTTTGTTTATGCATACACGGTTCAAAGACTACCAATACTGAGATGAAAAAAAAAATTATATTCTGCTTAACGAATATTATTCGGGAAGATTTTCATGATATTTCGATTTCTGTATTATGTGGTTGTAGTCGTTTGTCTGCTTGTAAGGTATTTTAGGATCTTTATTAGTTAAGAATATTAATATTACACAATGAAAGAATGACATTTAGATGACCATCATAATCAATATGGACCACCAGGTGGGAGGAAAAGGTGGGTTGCTTATTGCTGGGGTTAGTTCATAGATTCCAGTACCGATGAATATAAAAATCGATGAATATCTATAAAAGCACCTTGATGTATTTAAAAAAAAACACTACTTCAACCAAAACCTTATATCAAAGCAAAATATCAACACCAATTTGCCTTCCCATTACAACCGTCGTTAATACAGAGGCGAAAAGTTTCAACATTTAAATGGTTCGAGTTTCGACTCAGTCTCATTCGCAAGTTGGTATGAAACACATTTAGGGTTTATTAATATCTAGGGTTCATTATGAGGATTTAGTTCAAATGTTTTTGGGAAATTTTAAGGCCTTTTAAGAGGAAGTAACCTATCAAAATTAGGAAGTGTGTAATTTTTGGGGGATCTTTACTTAACTGTTTGACATTCATCGAGTGCTTATTCGTTTAACTCCTACTTTCTTCCGTCTCTTTTTACTTGTATTTGTATGAAACATATAGGACCCGCCTCAGTTCAGTTTGTTTGTGATGATGATTAATTTATGGTATTCTGAGTGATGTTATGTAGACCTTCGATAATCATAATGGACCACCCTTTTAGCAGGCTTAGTATAAATGAGTTGGACTGACTCATGAATGTATTATAAGGAGTTTAAGATCCCATACATTTTGATCTTAAGCATCCAGGAGTAGAATTTTGGAAGTATAAATAGGTAACTTGGGTATTAATAAAGCATATTACATAAATCTACTTGGTGATAAAATTTACGGTTTAAATTTTAATGCAACGACAGCAATAAAGCGGAGAATTTTTACTGCCTAAAAATATTTTATTAATAATATTTTCACTATTACGATAATTCAAAGACCTTTTTCCAATAAAACCTGTCGATTTAACTCCCATACACCATACTTCAAAAACGCAAGAAATCCCATCAATTAGTAACTAGATATCCCATCGAGATACCACCACATCCCCTAAGGGTCGATCTCACCGCAAGCCCGGGCGTTGTTTTCCCAGCTGTGAACACACAACCCTTAATGACCATAGGATTATGCATGCCCACACCTTAATTGATTGTTTGGGAAATTATCTAGATTCAGGCGAACTTCTGTAATTGTCTTTGTTCTAAAGTAAAGAAGGGCTTAGAATTTGGATTACCTTGATGATATTATGGTTTTTCTGTCAAGAGATTAGGTACACTTTGTGGGCCTAATTTTAATAGATAAGCTGGAATTTTGAGATTTGTTTGTTAGGTTTTGAAACATTTATTATATTAAATTGTTATGCGAGACGAAGTGATAAAGGCAAAGACCAGGAAATCGTGATTATAATAATCTACTTTTCAGAATACTCTGAATCTTTAAAACACAAAACAAAGATCCAAAAGGTTTTCGTTTACTTAAACAACATTAAGGTAGAAAAATCAACCAATTAGACTGTTTGATATTCATTTTGAGGTGTTCATCAACACTTATTTGTAAAACAATTTGTACAGAAAATGGCGACACATTTCACTGATTGTACCCAAGTAAACCAACCTCAATCGTAACCGAATCAGCACGAAAATTGACGAATCCACCCGACCGTAATTCAATAAATCTGCATAACGTCTTCATCGCATTCAATTGAACTGTAACTACATTACTGCCTCACCAGGCGGCCCACAATGCAATCACTGAACAATACCGGCAATGTATCAGGCAGGAATCACAACAATCGCTCTAACATACAAACAATGTGTTATCTTAGCCTGTTCAAAGGGTGAACGGTGACAAGCAGTCGCAGGTGTTGACTGGCGTTATGTGAATAGGTGCAGAAGGACCATGGGTAGATGACCCACATAATTAGAAACATGAATAACGTAAAGGCAAATAATTAATATTCTACCTATCCGTAGAATATTAATTATTTGCCTTTACGTCTGTGTTGTCTATCTTGTTCCTTTCCTTTTTATATAGTATTGAAGAGAACTTTAAATATATTTAGAATCAGTTATCCAAACACCATCTTGCATGTCTGACAGTGATGATAGCAACTATCCCTGTAGGCTTATGTTCAGTGGCGGCGTCATCAATGAACGGATGTTGCTCTGAGCTCATTCGTTCAACCTACAAATCTGAAACTTCAAAAGGCTTCTCATTCGCGAGTCATTTGAAACGCTATGAAAAATAACTGGTATTTGCTACAGCACTTTTTCCTGATGGCCATCTTTCTTGTCCATTATCAGTAAGCCTTCTGTCCTCACTTAGTCCATGGTATTAGTGATTAGTGACCGCGTTCCCTCCAGCTGGGGCCCTCGTTGGGTAGGGTTACCAGAAATATGATGCTCGCCAAAATTGTTTTAAAGGCAGGTTTAGGGACCGGATTACGGGAACCGCTGTAAGGGTATCGGGTAAAAAGCTATGTTGTCGCAAATTTGATCTCGTGAACGAGTATGTGAAGCTAAAAAGGGTTTGAGAAAATTATGTTTGTTCTAGATTTGTAATTTGATAGAAAATCAGGAAAATAAAAAACTAACTTTCGGGACAGTTGCAATATTATAAAATACCATGATAATATAAGTAACATAAATAAGTTAATAAATGTTTTAATTAGAATTAACTTCTATTTGAAATGGAACTTGAAAAAAAAACTAATCATAAGCTTTCTATCCGTTAATTAGGTGGTAACACTTTAAAAAATCTCAATTAATTGTCTAATCAAAGTCCAAATAATAGCTAAATTGTACCGCAATAGTACATCAGAAATTATTACTACAGGTCGCAAACTAACGGGTCACGTACGAATGAACTTTCAAATTAAGTCTTACTGGACTACAAAGATTTCAAAGCAGAGAGTAAAAAAAATATGTAAAGTCTCCAGTCAACCCTAGAAGCCTCCTTGACCTGCCCCTAGGGAGATGTTCACACGATGCGGCGACGGTGCCACGATAGAAATATTGTTTCGGAATCACTCCTGGGACTAAGATCTGAAACCATTGTGTGTAACGTTCAGGAGGCCTTTAGCATTGAAGCGGAACGATTTCCGTGGCATTGAGATACGAACAAATCCGAAATCATTCAAAACGAATTATTATATTGGGCACAGCTTTTCTAGGACACTTCTTGATCTTTTATTCAAAGATATTTTAATTGTTAACGGCTTATTTAAAACATAGATGAAAAATCTTACAATATACAATCTATAGACTACCCATACAAAAACAAGAGCCCACTAATTAGGTTTAAAACATAGTAATTCCATTGTCAACATACGAGGCTTTTGGCTACTTCCTATTAATGTGTGTATTTTATGTGTTTTTTTTTGTAATTTCCGTCTTGTTAGTGCAGAACAAGCAATTTTTCTTCCTGTCTTTTGTTCTATTCTAATTTTATTTATTCCGAAGTGTTATGAAATTAATAATCCACCATTGGTGAATTGCGTAGCAGCCTGGAGCTTGAGAATATTCTGTTGTATCCCCTTGAAAAATATCCGTGTAATATTTGAGGTGTTCCATATTGATAGCTCAGCCTTAATAAATATTGAAGTAAAACACAACATTGAAGATAATGAAAACCAATTGTTTTTCCAATACCTTTCCTTTTCGATTGTACTAATAAAATACTTACAACAGACCACTTAGGTGTATTAAAACAGCTTTTTATACGTCCATTAAGCGAACAAATATACTAATTCCTGATACAATACAAAAACTAAGGACCAATTACTTACTAAGTCTTAGTAACATGTCCATAAAGAAAAAAGTAATAATGTCCTATCCAAAGTACAAAATAATGTTCTTTAAGAAGAACAAAATATATTTGGAATAGAATTCTGTGCAGAATTACTTGTGTTCGAATGGGTAATAATTTAAGACTATTTATTATTTATTTATTTGGTACACCAACAGCAGTACATACACAAAATTTCAAACAGAATAAAACCATAATACAATTACTGGTATGTATGCCTATTATAGGTATACACAGCATTCACCACAAAACAACATCATAATAAGCTAGAAAAAAAAAACTAAACATAAAATACAATTAGTAAAATTAAAAATTCAAAGTAAATGAGTAAATGAGTATTAAACAAAAAAAATTACATAAAAATTTTACCACGAAAGGTGGAACTGGCCGTGAAGACTAGTTCTCTAGGGTTTGTACAAGGAATAAAGCAGTACCCATATGACCTTCTTCTGATATTTTCTTGATATTTACTGTATTCCTAATTTTGTGAAAGGAAGTAATCGGGATTATTTTATATATTTCTTTTAAAAAGAATACCTTTTTGGGTACCTATTTCAGTAAATATTTCTTATAAATTGTTATTGATTCCAGTTAGTTTCCATCCGATTTCTCTTTCATCAGAAATTGGATGAGCAACAATGGCATTATTGTGGTTGCCGTTACGAGTGACTGAAATGGAAATAATATAACAAATGACGATCGAACTAAATATTCACGGAGGATTTATGTCATCATAAGTAATCCATAGATGTATATGTGTGTGATGTATGTCATATTAATACTCGTAAACTGTAATAATAATTATGTTCTATAAAACGATGCTTTACTTGCAACACAGTACTGTATACATGAGAATAAGATTATTGTTACCATTTTTTTTTTTTACTTTGTCTATAAGCGACTGAGTAAATAGTCTCATGAGTTATCTTCAAATAATTGCTACTAAGCTAATCGTATTTTATTCTGCTATGAGAAACCTGTAAATTCAGTATCGGAACAACATTTTGCTTTTTCTTAAAATCATTATAACTCTACCACCAACCGATAAAGTTCTGACAAAACCAATTCTAACTCCTCTCTATCTCTTTATCCACAGGTGGCGTGTGGTCCCTCCGCAACCTCTCAATCTCCGTGCCCCGCGCGGTCCTCTCTGGCGAGGGTCAGTCTGCCATCTTGCGCTGTTCCTACGACCTGGAAGACGCGGCCCTCTACTCCATCAGGTGGTACAAGGCGGAGACTGAGTTCTACAGATATGTGCCGCGGGAGATGCCACCGACGATGGTGTTTCCACTACCGGGAGCGTCGGTTGATGTAAGTTGATTTTGTAGTTGTTTGATTTGAGAGTTTTTAAGAAGTTGTTGTAATGTGTATGGTTGACTGTCACTTTGTGATAATTATATCAAACTAATCGGTCGTTTGAACAGTTACGTGACTAGGACACAATTTTGACCATACACAATTAAATAAATGAATGTGTCCTACTATTTTCATTGTTTTGTAGCATTTCACTGCTCAGCATTTTAATTATCTGGTAAGGTATCTTTGAGCTACTATAATTCAAAACAAACTTAAGCCTCAGGGCCAATTTAAAAATCTAGGTTCAATGTCATCTCAATATCGAGTTAATTAAGATTACAACCTTGTTTAAAACATCAGTGTTCTTGTTATTCTTAACTATTTATCACTTTCTACGTAATACTTGTTAAAGTTCTAACTTAATAATAATGATCTCTATTCTAAGAACTATGATCACTTAATAGCTTTTACTAAGCTTTTTGAGGTATCCTTTAAATACATGAGCATTAACTAAAGTCTGATAAACAGTTCCCAAAGTAGCAATATATAAAAGCGTTTTGAATTTGCATTCAAATTTAAATTTACATTCAGAATATTTCTGTCTTCAGCTTGAATTCATATTTAATTCAAATTATTTTCCATATTAAGGGAATCTCGCTGAAGTCATAGCTCTTTTTGTTACGTCAAATTATATTTTAAAGTCGGTCTAGAAACCCAATATTGGACCAAGTATTATAATTATTATGCTGAACTACAAGGGGGTTAAAGTTGGATTGCAAACAGTAATACCAGCAAATAAATATGGAATATGGAAGGCTATATAACGTTGTAATAGACTATGTAACGTTTTATTATCGCTTATTGTTCGCGACTTATGAAACTTATCTCGTTAGATTAAAATAACAGGTGTACCAAACAAAACTAGCAAACTGATCTAGTGATATTTATGGACGATGTTGAATGATAAATGATTTTATTTCTGTAAGTGGGTTTGGACAAAACACTTTTACACGTCAATCATATTTTTTTAACTAGATGAGGTCGGCGTTTCCTATCTGACTACTCCGAGAAGAAAGGCCGAAACAAAGTCAGAAGTCACAGTCTCTTTTAAAGTCCAGACATAATCTGAGATGGTCTTTTGAGGAAAGAACCACACAGATTGAGAGGAACTGTCCAGTCAGCACGCATTTGTCAGTGACCGTGCAGCTCAACTCAGGGTTTAAGGAGCTCAACGATTCGACGAACAATAAAAGAAGGAAAGAAAGAAAGGACGTTTGGGTAGGCCGCATAAATTACTCAAGCTGCCAGACCGTGATAAAAACTACATAATAAAATCAAAAGGAATGACCCACATAGTCTTCACATTCACAATGATTAAAACAATATAATACTTTAAAAAGTATATATTCATGTATACATAAAATTCATTAATGTCAATGTGTATATAAAACCCAGAAATAGTCTTGGTCAGATCATTTAAGGACCATGTAGATTTGTGTCTCGAATGGTCTTTTGAGGAAAGAATTAAACAGATTTGAGTGGACCTGTCCAGTCAGTGCACGCATTTGTCAGTAATCGTGTAGCTCAACTCAGAACTTAAGGAGTTCAACAACTCGACGAACGGACAATTGGACAAAGGACGTGGAAAAAAATTGGAAGAAAGAACATTTGGGTAGGCCACATAAAGTACTCAAACTGCCAGATTATCATTAACAATAACTGAGAAAAAAAAAAGAAAAAAAAACATGATCCACATAGTCCTCACGTTCACAATAATATTAAAAAAAAAATGTAAATATTTTACTTCACAAAGTAAATATTCATAAAGTGGTACAAATGATTGCAAAAAAAAATAAAAATTAAAAACTAAATTTCTGACTGTAAAAAAAACTGTTGTTATCTGTGTATTTCACATTGATTAATTCTCTTTGATAATCATTCCAACATTTTCACAACAGTGTGTGGAAGTCCGTGCAAGTGTAAAATTACTTCTGATCTCATCAAAAAAAAAAAACTTGTGTTCCAAAATCTTCTCTCTGTCCACCAGTTGACGCAGTCAGATCACCAGCAGGTGCGCATAGTGAACTTGAACCGGCGCTTGAGTGGCGACTACCAGTGCGAGGTCTCCGCCGACGCGCCTCTGTTCCACACGGACATACGATCAGCACCACTTACGGTTGTTGGTAAGTTTTACCTACATACTGGTAAAAGTATGTTGTTCGATTAAAAAATTGATTGATATGTGAACTGCCCAAGTGACTGCTGAGCAAAGCGTTCGTTGTTTGGTGCTTTGTACTAGCAATTTCTCAGCTGTAGCATTTAATAGGCAATAGGCTCGTGAACAAAGCAAAACAAGTATGTAAGGATGGTGGCATTCTGTTGTTTCTATATACCCCCATGGGTAGAAAGGTGAATTTACGTGTAGGCTTGCATGTAGGCTTACTCTGTATTCCTCGAAGGTATAGGCGTAGGAATATTGTAGTACATCTTGCAAATAATTATGTCATTACGTTTAAATCTCAAGTAATAGGCGGTGAACCTGACAAATCCGTCAAGTAATTATTATTACAGTAATGCTGAAGCGTTTTTGGGACATCGAACTTTAGTAATCATTGTTTATTGGAGCGAATTCGTATTCTCCAGCTAGAGCTATTTTAGTTACTACAATAGAAACGGGTTTATTATCATTTTGAGCTTCATTCTTATCTGATATAAATAGATTAAGTTTCTGTAGTAAAGTTTGGTGGTTAAAATGAATGGTGGCTTCATTAACAACCTATTAAAGTTAAAACCTGCTGTTTACTAAGTACAAGACTATTAAATAGCTGATATACATTTTTGTGGTAACATACATAACGGTGTTAAATAAGTCAGAGCATTATGAAGATGATGACGATAAAGTTCATTCAACTCACTGTATTGGTACTGTAGTGCCTGTTAGCTGTGTACCTATAATAGTAAATTGTGTCATCAGGGCTAGAATGTAGAGCCAGGGCCTGCTGAGGCACTATATAATTATAATTAGGACGTGCACAACGAACCGTTAACTAATTAATATAACCACTAAATGCTAAAATAAACCTGCCCTCTTCCTCTCCCCTACCTTTCTTTATCCACAATGGTCATTAGTCTTTGTAAAACGCAACACCTAATTATAATTTCACATTGTGGAATGTAATCACTACCTACATATTATATTGAGTATCCATGTTAAAGAAAAATGTACCTCTTAACTAAAATGTATTCCTTTCCATCCAGACCCACCATTCAGGGCACCGCACCTGTCCATCTCTCGAGGCAGCTACGCGCGCGGTGATATCCTGCGAGCCAACTGTTCCGTGGACGAGGCCTACCCGGCACCTAACATCACATGGATTCTAGATGATCATAAAGTAAGTGATTTTTATCATTTCACAGACTATAAATGTTTATGTGGGCAGCTATAACGCCACAATCCTCATAAAAAAACTACGAATGTCATCTGACGTCACGCAAATCCCACATCGTGATTAGAACATGAATTATGCAACAAGATACAACACGCGTCAGGTCTGAGTATCCGCTTTTTCAATGGAAGATGAACTGTTCACCCTGTTCCTCATACTTCTTTTGTATTTATTACATATTTGCGATACAATAATAATTTCTACGAGTGGCACTTAAACGTATCTCCAGTGCACCTCGGGCACTCAGTCCCGCTATAACATTGCTTAATTTGCTGACTGGCTTTTCATCACAGATTAGCACGAACTACATTTCATTTAAGAACATTTTCGTTTGTGTATTTTATCCCAGAGTAAAATCCGTCGCAGGATAGGGTGGGTTATAAACGTGTCGAAAAGTCATTTGTTAAATTATTTTAAGAATAAGATTATTTGTCCATTCTCAGAAATCCCATCTTTCTTAATGAACTTTCCAACTAACTGAATCTTTCCAACACCAGTAACAACATTGTCCAAGAAAAAACCATCAACTTGTATAAACAACGTCGGAATTTCATTAATATCGCCCGTCTCTCCCCAACCCTTCATAATTATTTCAGATTAAAAAATCTTTTAGTAAAACGAGACTGGCCTTACAGTGTTTTTATTCAAAATGGAGTAAAAACAATAGATTATTATTCATGGATTCTTATTCATTAGTAAGAAAGGATGTTGTTATTTCCTTCTCGGTTCGTTGATCAGTTGGACGACGTTATGTAAAAACGACATAAGCGCCAAATTTTAAAAAAAAATATGTCCAAACGCACACATAACTCTGTTCCTTTACTCTCATAGTCCGATGGGATGGCAATCCGACACGACCGAGGAGAGATTAGGCGCAGCATCAACAGCTTTACGTGCGTTTTTATATTACACCTTCTTGGGATTTGTAAAGCATCTTGGAATGGAAACAGCTTCTCAAAGCAGAATATTAAAAGATAACTTTATCTTAAACAAACAAAATGATATTATCAAATAATAAACAGTAGAAATACGTTATTAAAATTGGATAAAAAGAGAATTATATGTACTTAAGAAAAATAACATTAAAATGTTTTTACCTTTCGTTTTTATCACGCAACAAAAAAAAAATCTTACCTTTCGAAATGTGTCATTGCTCTCTTTAGTAAAGTTGGTAAATATTTGTCTTCAACAAATTCTAAAAATCTATTTTATTACCTTCAGACATCAAAAAGATAAATTCTAGAAATTTTATTACATGTGTACTTATTCAAGAATCTCAATATTTGGATATCGTTTCATTGACTACGGTAAACAATAAACTCTACATCTCTACAAAATAGGAGAGTTTTTATATAATTTTATGGTACAATTAAATCACATCTAACTTGTTTATTTTTTAGAAAAAATATCTAGGTACATTAGGAAACATCTGGATTATTAATTTGCACGCATTGTATCATATTACATAAGTCTGAATCTATTTTTCCACTGCGTCGATTCAACATCTCAAACTCAGCAAAAGTACCAAATAACTCTTCAAATCGTTCTCAAAACAGCGTGGCATTCCACTAATGCCCCGTACATCTCATCCCATAATAACTGACACGCAGCTAAGCCTCCCTTCAAGGCAGCTTCACAGTAACTCCTTTAAGCCGTAAAGCCAGGCTTTAAAGTGGTCTCCAGCGGAACCCCACTGCGACACTCGCCACAGAGCACGCTAAATAGTTTTAGAACCAACTTTCCAACGAGCCGAAACAAAAATAAAAGTTGTGAGGTGGAAAAAGTACCGGTACCTTGCTATTTATGTTGGGTTTGCTGGCTGAAGGTAGAATTAAACTGAGACTTTTTATAGGTACTAGAAATAGAGAGACATTAGTATACAATCCTATATTGATTTTGAATTAAACGTTTTGTGGTCTTTAGGTAAATCGATGAAACTCATTATATTCCAAAACTAACTTGTAAGAATCAGATAGCAATATTTAGGCAAATAAGTTGGTACCCAATAAGTTGGTACCCAATAAGTTGGTACCCAATCCTAACTTCATAACTAGTATTATAAAATTCAAAAATTAAGTCATTTATTCAAAGTAGGCCGTGAACTCTGAGGCCGTGAATCAGCACTTTTCGAACGTCAAAATTACATAAACAGTCCCCCAAAACGCCCACCCTTCACCACTTCCTAGTGTGTTAGCTGGGAAGAAGAAGTGGCGCAACAAACTCCTAAGCGGCACAGCTGTATGTTCAGTTAGAAAAAAAAAAAATATAATTATAATAAAGTATGCAAAATTAATTACCTACATTACGCAACACAAAACATAATTTAAATTATTAGCCATATGTCAGCCAGCACACGCCAATATACCAACGTAAATCATCGAGAATACTCAGGCAGAAATAAAAACTAAACGTAAACAGAACTTTATACTTATCTAAATAAAAGTAATAATTATGTATATTAATGCGAAAGTGAGTTTGTTCGTTACGCTTTTACGCTAAAACGGCGTAACGGATTTGGATGAAATTTGGCACATGGTTAGATCATAATGGGGCACATACTTACCGACGACCTTGAAAGATAATGAAGACATCGAAAGGGAACGTAGGGCACTGGCGGTCCGAGGGAACATGTTGGCCCGTAGATTCTCTCGTTGTACGGACCAAGTCAAAATCACCCTGTTCAAGGCGTTTTGTCAAGGTCTGTATGCGGGGGGTCTATGGGCCAGCTACACCAAAAGATCGCTAGATATCTTACGCATCCAATATAATAATGTTTTTAGGATGCTGTTGAAACTGCCCCGTTTCTGTAGCGCATCGGAGATGTTTGCTCAGAACCGAACTGACGGCTTCCATGCTGTAATTTGCAAAAAAGTCGCATCACTGATGCGTAGAGCGCGGGTCAGTGACAATAGCATCCTGAAAACAGTGGTGGAGAGCACTTACTCCCCTTTTCTGAGGCACTATGTGGGGAGAATGGTCAGGTAGCATATAATATATATTCCTTGCTTTATCGTTCTCTGCACATCCTGCCGCAGTCACCAGCTATTGTTATACTTTTTATGTTTTATGTACTACTAACACTAGTGATAAGGTATTTTACTAACAAATTGGACCATATTGTTGTCCGAAATAAATAAATAACATGGGTTAGGATATAAATATCTTTGATTTTATCTGACATAATATGTCTGATAGAACGAATGCAGTACTATTTACACTTATACGTATAGCGTTATTTTTGAGCGTGGCCAAAATCAGCACTTATTCCACCGTCTTGTCTTAAATATTATTATGTAATTGACACCATTATCTGTCATTATAGTCATATGGATTTACTGTTTAAAATAGACCTTCTGTAATAAGTAACTACCTCTGTTATGATATTTCTATTAAATATTTGCCCAAATAAAAAAACGCTTAAGAATACCAACACAATGTATTATTATTACCCATCCTACTCAATAATACCATACCAAACCACCACCGCCATATACCATTGTAATTTTTTAATACTTAATTTCTACAACAGCTATGAGTAGATAAGTCCATAAGGCAAAGAAGAAAATGCTAAAACTAAACAACCATCTTTCTGTAACAGATAGCAGAAACCGTATCCTGGAGGACATCAGACCTGGACTTTAAAGAGCGAGGCGCGTTCAGCAGACTGGAGATCAGCATCCTTGAGGCAGAGCACTATAAGATGGGGCTGACATACACCAGCGCCAGTCTCAGCAGGGCCTACCAAGACAACTACTACGGCTTCGAGAAGCAGCCCGAACAGGAGGATAAGGAGGTCTTGAGGTTAGTAGCCAGTTTATTGAGCACTACAAAATTGGATTGACGTACACCAGCGCCAGTCTGAGCAGAACCTACTAAGACAACTACTACAGCTTGAAGAAGCAGCCTGAGCAGGAGGATAAGGAGGTCTTGAGGTTTCTGGGTAACCAGTTCCATCATCATCATCATTTCAGCCGAAAGTCCACTGCTGGACATAGGACTCCCCCAAGAGTCGCCACATCGACCAGTATTATGCTTCTCGCATCCAGCGGATTCCAGTGACCTTTACAAGGTCATTTTGGTCCACCTGGTGGTTGCTTGGGAGACCTTCCAACGCTAGGCGTTCCGGTACGCGGTCGCCACTCCAGAGCTTTTAGTATAGAATGGCCTTCCAGGTCAACTTCTACGGCTCCGAGAAGAGACGGAAGATAAGAACATCTTAAGGTTGATTTGGTTATTTTGTAATCAGTTTATTTAGCTGGTAGACTTGTAATAGATCCAGGTCTTCGATTTAATTCAATAAGTATTTAAATAAGTAATCCTTCCCTTGACCGTGCTACGTTTCTTCACAAAATTCTTTAATTCTGTTTCAAACAATCGATTATTTTATTAGAGCAGAAAATATATACAACCCCTAATAAATCTTTAATCCCCTAGATACACGCTGATCCCGCCCCCCACGGGTCAGTTCTCCCTGAGCTGCGTGGCCACCATCTACGACATCTACGCGCGGAAAGGCGATGCCATCCTAATCAAGGAAGATGCTCCTCATCCTGCCTCCGTCACCGGGGAGGATTCCTCAGGTAATATAATCCTCAGGTTTGAGGTTTGTTTTGAGGTCTAGCTAAAATACCATGTTTAAGAATCACAAAATCATGGTTCAAGACCACCTAGTATTCTAAGAAGATGCTGCTACTGTGCAGAATTGAATACATTTTGCATTACAAGATTATATGTATACCAATAATATGAGGAGCTCGTGGCTAAGTAATAACAGTCACAAGGGTCAATCCATCAGGTTAAGCTACGCTTGCCAGGGTTGGTCCGTGGATGGGTGACCATATTTACAATCCGAAATTCCTCCGTGCCTCGGAAAGCACGTTAAGCCGTTGGTCTCGGCTGTCATTCGTGGATCTTTAACAGTCGTTATGGGTAGTCAGAAGCCCAAAAGTTTGACAACCAGTCTTACCAAGGGCTGTCATATTACCCACTTACTGGGTTGTGGAGTTCAGATAGTCAGTGGCTCCAAGTAAATACTGGTATTCAGCTGCATCCGTTAAGACTGGAAGCCGACCCGAATATAGTTGGGAAAAGGCTAGGCAGATTGATTTATGTGATACCAAAGGAAAGGAACCAATGAATGCAGCGTTAAATTGTAATGGGTTAGTGATAAATCTGCACTTTTAGACCTATTTAACACATCAGAATCACACGAGACATTTCAGCATTGTCTCTGGGATGGCCATGACACCGACCTTGGTATTGCAGATATCTTTAAGCAGCGATGACAACTCAACACCCTCGGGTGGCTACTTGGCTAGCCTCTTCCTTGCTTGTTGCCTAATAACATTTAACCATTCCCTCAACTACTAATATTATTTATCATCATAATTCTAACTCCACCTTCTCCCCTGCAGGTACTCCAGTCTCCTACAACGTAGCGCTCACATCGCTGTGCGCGAGCGCTGTTCTGTTGCACACGTTATGATCGGCGCACGCCCAGCGTACGCACACACTCAATTAAACTCGCTAATAACGCACTGCGCGCGGTTCTTATTGATGAAAATTACATGGATTAGGAAAAGGACATCCTGCAGTCTTATATGGATTTTAATGAACGCGAACAAATAGAGCACCTTATATCATGAAAAAGCTACAAAGCTCTTTTGACGGTCGAATGACGTTGACAGAGTGGCGCTGTTCGTAAACATTTGTGCGATTGTTTTGTGAAATGTATTGAAGCGTATTAATAACATGATGGCGGTGTTAGTTCTGATTTTCGCGCCAAAAGAACCTTGTAAGACTTCATCATAAAATGTTCTGAATTTCACAGGTTTTTGACAGCTTCAATTAGAAGTTTCGCCATCCACGTTCATTTAGATCTATGTAGCTGTAAAATATAAGCTAGTATTATAAGCAAATGGCGGATATAGACGTCAATTAACTCAAGGCGACAGTACAAAATGTGTACGGCTAAAAACATTCCCGTCGGGAAATTGCCAGTGTTGGGAAAAGCTTAGGAAAAATATACAGTTTTTTTAAACTCAATAATGGGTACTTAATCGTGGTTAGTATTGTACACAAACATAATTATTGTAAGAATTATAATTAGTAGATATTTAATGTACAAAGGTGAGCTTAATAAATTCAGCGAAAGATAATTGTAATTAAACCTATACCTGTACAAGGGAAAATGTACCTAATGATGTATAAATTAAGGTCGCTTATCGTTAAGAGCGTTTATTCTAAAAGTTGGCAACGTCGCAAATAGCTGTCAAATATTTACCTGTTTTTTTATTAATTCGACAATATTACTGTATGGAAATTAAATAACAAATATCGCTCACTATTGAACTAGAATATTAATAATGACGTTGCCCACTTTCAGAATGCACGCTCTTAACAGGTAAAACAATTCAATTTTGTTACAATCATTCAGAAAAGAACAAAAAAGGAATGGTAAAAATGGAATCCGTGCTTTCATTCTGCTCTCTTGCTCACTCACATGTATAAAGCCGTAAGAGTGACAAGGACAGACCGCGCGCAGTGCAAACGTTACGTAAGGAAACTGAATGTTGTGATAGACACTTAATGAAGCTAATATTTGTACTAGAGAATAAGAAATATTGTATATTATACTTATTTCAATGTTGCAGATTTAATTATATTATGTGAATATGTAAATAAATTCATTAGTTACTGATTTGTGTGGTTTTATTTTAACACCAAAGAATTATGAGGGCATCCAAGGAATACGATTGGGTACATTGCTAATTTTTATAATAAATTACGAAGTCCTCATTTCTTATCTAATAAATCATCTGCGTAGCATTTATATCAACTATGTTGACATAGTTGGGATAAATGGCTACGCAGAGGGCGTCTCACAATCTAACCAGATGCCGCTGAGGATGAAGCGATTGCTTATCAGACCTCCACAACTCAGTAATTGTGTAACCCGCTTCCACATGGTAAGACTGGTTGTCAGACCTCAACAACATTTTTACAAAAAATAAAAATATAGAGAAAAAGAGACAATTTTGGTATTCTTATCTAGCGACCTCAAACATAAAAGGAGAGGCCGGTATCCAGCAGGGGTGAAGAACATGAAGCAATAATACACAACGACCTGACAGTATGTACCCTCTGCATGTAGACAAGCCCACATTAGATCTGTTTCCATCGTTAACCACCAATCTGCCACTACACCGACATTTACTGTTACTACCGACTGTCACTTTATTACCGTCGCATGTTGGAGTACTCTGTGACACGACTTGCAATCCTGAACACCTCATAAACATTGGTAGCAGTACCTAATACATTTTATTTCTTCGTATTGACACTCAAACAAACACAGTATCCTAGGAGTAAAACTCACTGATCGTTTATGGAGCTCGATACTGTGTTCCAGAACTCAAATTGCTGATGTAGGTCACACGACTGTCAAGATTAAATGGATCTCGACTCTCCACATATGACGCATGCCGGTGGAGCTATGGGCTAAAATAACCTCACAGTGGGTACCAAACAGCAGCAAACGACAACGCGGCAGGCCCAGGAGGAGATAGCGGGACGAACTCGACTTTTTCGAAGAATTAGGAAGGGATAAGTAGAAAGAAGGAGAGAAGGGAGGCTTTTACCTGCAGTGGGAAACAAACGGTTGATAATAATAATTGACACTTCGCATGACTTCGATCAAGAATGATTGAGGAGAGCACAGAGCACAGAGATGCCTGAAAGGGTTACTGGCGGCGGCGGCGCGGCGATTTCGTGCGCTTTGGACACGACACATGGCAAGTTGCAATCGCGTTAATAAGTGCACAGTCTTGGGTTCAATCCCCGGGTCGAGTCAATTGTTTTATGACAATATTCTCAGTAGAAACTCAGAAAGGTATGACATCACTTTTGTACGTATTTTTCTGTTCCTTTCTTCTTGTCTGTTTAAATGTGTGTGCATAAACTGTTCAACTGTTAAATAAAGATAATAGGCTCGCCCTCTACGTCATAGAAATATAACATAAATGGCATAATCAGTTTAAAGTATTGAACCTCTGTCTTCCCCTTTGGGTATAATAATTTAAGCTGTAGAAAAATCCGTCTTATCACTCGAAATATCTAATATTTATCTTATATTCATCGCCAAGCAGCATTGCATGGTTCCAGTTTGAAGAAAATACGGCCCGTGACCCAGGACGCTAGGTATATTAAAAATAACCAAATATAAACCCAAATCACATAAGAGAAGCTAGAATGTCACAGCACTAGTTCAATGGCGGTCTGTACGCATCCAGTCACAAACTACTTAATAACGCGTTAGTAAGTCGCGTGAACTTGTGCTGTGACATTCTGACTATTCATTGTTGATTTGAGTTTGTAACACGTTTCTACTGACTAGCGTCGCGGAGGATGGGCCTAAAACATTTCAAGTTTGTCACTGTTTTGTTTCCTAAGAAAGCGATGAACGGACCCAAAATAACGGTTGTCCAAATATAGAGCGTTATTAGACACCTTATTGTCAAATACTAGTGGAAATGACAGATTTTCATGACGGCCGTTATTTGACAGAACCGCTCTTCTAGGAAACCGTAGCTTTGACATTTCGAGTTTCTCACTTATATTTCCATCATTATCCCGCATACTTTGTATAAGATTACAAAAGACGAAGGTAAATCCACCATCTTAATAAAATAAAGTGGTACTCACCAAAGTCCTTAACAATTTCTACTTCAGCAAAATGATTGTTCTGAAACAAGCTAAAGCATGATTAATGACCATTTTAATTTCCGGTAGCCACTCAAGTATTCCGAAATTGAGAAGTCCATTAAAATAGATTTATTCTTCTTGAGGGATGTTCGTATCATAAGCAAAAAAACGGGAATACGGTGGAGTATTATGTTACTCCCTATTAACTTATGTAACCTATTTACCGGCCGGTGGCGACAAGAGTAATATGGCTAGCTTTTGTGTTAGCAATGTCACAGTATTAGCATATATTTTTTATACTGCAGTGCACGTCTTTTCTAATACAAAATTACAGCTTGTTGGTGTATTGCAGGAACGTGAGAGAACTAAAAATAGGTACAATTAATGAATATAACAAAAACTTAGAGACAATGCCAATGCAGATAGTCAAGGAAAACATCATCGTAAGAACGTAAATCACTGTTGAGCATGGGTTTGTCAAGGACAATTAAAATTAACCGTCTTGGTAGTGCCTTGTTCACCATGATGGTTGATTATTTACATTTCGATGATATTGTCAGATAGGAGGATGGCTTATTATTTTGGTTTTTCCCTTAGTTCTTTACAAGGAGTGAAAAATAACTTAAATTTCGGAAGTCGGTGTCTTTGGTTTTGTATTTTCGTTATTTGCCACAGACTTCCGAAATTTAAGTTATTTTTCACTTTGTGGTGTATTTTTTTGTAAAAAGGAGGTTATTTCTCGCTTTTTTGTGGGTCAGTTTGTAATTTATTTAAGTTGCAATAGCCTAATGACCACTGCTCATCACCTTTTGCAAGATATTGGTTTTTGTAAAATAGTTTTTTTTCTGTAAAAAAGTTTTTGGAAATACGTACAGAGATAAACGTTTATATTTCTATATTCAACAAAAAATGCACAGTTCTTGTAGAAACGACAGAAAATCTTAATAAATCCTTCCTGCGTGCTTCTCTAGTTAAAGTTTAAAACTTGTTCGTAACTTGTTAAGTTGAAAACATTTCATATTGCAGTTATGAGCGAAGCCGTGCTTGAGGAGAGCAGAACTTTTTAGATACCTAGTACTTGTGTTTAGTCGAGTAGACATTTTAAGACCAGATGCGATGCGGAGGAGTGAGGAGCACGTGACAAGAAAACTGTTAAGTATACATTTTTATAAAGATGAGAAAAAAGACAGACCATAGAAAATATGATAGATTGTGTGACAACAGGCTCGCCCCTTATTACATGAGACTTAAACATAACTGGCAAAATGTGGGTGTACTATAAGTATAGGTACACCTCTGCTTAACTCTCGGGGACTACAGGCGCGATTGTTTTGTTTGTGATATTGTGTGACAGCTGATTATGGCTGTAACAAATGAGACAGACGAAAGAACAGATGTTGTTTGACAGATGATTTTTGTACCTAGGATATAGAACCTCGCGCCTTGTTGGTCTAGTGGCCGCAAACGCTACTGCTGAGCATGAAGTCCTGGATTCAATTCCTGGGTCAGGCAAATTGGGTTTCTCCATCTGGAATTTCTCAGTAGCAGCCCGAAAACTTGATTTATGCTGTTGGATACCTTGCGCGTGATCTGCATGAGCAGGCTGCGTGATCAACGTGACCAGCTGCGCAGCGCGACGAAGACACGGCTGGACCGATGGCAATCGATTAATTAATTAATATAAAGCAATATTACAATTACACCCATATTTCGCCAGATATTTTTTGTTGTTAGCCAACAAAAATATCTGGCGAAATATGAGTGTACTATAAGTACACCTCTGCCTAACCCTTCGAGGATTACAGGCGTGATGTTGTGTTTATGTTTTGTGATATAGAAATGAACTCAGAGATGACGGCTGTTATCGGTAGAAAAAGACGTGCCTACAGCTCAAACCACAAATTAACTAATAGCTGGAGTGACGATGATGGTGTGATTTTGTATGGTTGATATTAATTTATTTATTTATTTAATACTGCATGGACTTGCAGCTAAACAAAAAACAATAAAAAAAAGCAAACAATAGTCGACAGAAAGCCACAAGTCTTCGCATTTGCTTATTGTTATGCTTATAATAAAATTTGTGTTATGAACATACAAGCAGTAAACAGTATATTTATGTCAGTATCCAGAAAACATTTGACTGGACAGTAAAGATATCTGGTGACTATGATCTTATCAATGAACACCATGATCGATAGATTTTTTTAAGCAAGCTTGTACTATACAGGCATCGCCAACCCGTAATGAGCAAGCGTGCTGTTCATCGTTTAACATTTCTATCGTGGTGATCAATGCTCGCGCTTGCTCTGTATGAGAAGAGGCTTTTGCCCTGCAGTGGGACAATAATGGGCTGGTATTATTCTTATTATTGTACTGTAGAGAGTTGTGGAGAATGATGACTTATTCGTTTATTAACTAACCACAACAATCAACAGTCTCGAACTAAATCGAATAGATCGATTCGTATGTGTGTTATATAAATACCCATTTAGACACAAGACATTCAATATAATACAAAACGGTTCTAATAAATGAATCAGAAACTCCCATAATCCCAATTCCAGCCAATAATATCACAGAGCTTACTCCATCAAACGACCACAACATTGTTTGCTGAAATGACCATCAAATATAGCGATACTCAAAGCGGAGTGACTCGTAATTCTGCCAGTGGCATCTCAAGAGCATCCCCGAGGCTGGCTGGCGTCCAAACTGGGTGTATCTAGGACCCTTCACTGCTCACCGCCTAGGAATAACGAGCACTTCAGATTTCTATACTAGGTCTTAACTTTTTGTGCGATTATGAACCTTATTTTTTAGCTGTAAGAGTCTATGGGATTAGTTCCAAGAACGCAATTGCCAAATTTATCTCTGCAGTTCCATCAATTGAATTTGGACTTTGTGTTGTTGAAGATAAGTGTGACGGTTGTGTATTCCCAGTTTTTAAAATTGAATGCTACTGGATGTTCCTTGAGTTATCAGGGATTGTGTACTATTTTAGTACTCGAAGTACACTTTTGGTGACAAATTGATATCGTTTAAGCGATAAAAGTCTATCCCGAATTGGTGGATAAGTTGTTTGTAAATATATTGTCTGTGAATTCAATGTATTTACTGAACTTCTACATTCAATGAGTTTGTTTGTTGGATGAGTTACGTCTTCTGTTAGAATTTATTTATTTTTCAAGATTGTTGGAATGTTGACTGAGTTACTTTCGATCAACAATTTAGTGAACGAACAATTTAGATACTAAAGCTTTCATGAGTAGGTATGTGCTGAATCAACTGAATCTCTGATTTCGAAAGAAAATGCTAACCTTACAGATCTCATTGGTAATGATTCTGAGAGAGACTCACATAATATCTTAATAAAATAATGTTTTTACTTCAAAAGAGACCAAGACCTATGAGTTTGTTGTGAATCAATAAATTTACTTGCAAAAGTATCTTAAAAGATCTTCTTACAGAAATAAACATTATTTCATTTCATCATAATTATTAGTTTATTTTGCATGCCCTTTACAATTCAAACTCATTTTTCCCTCTTCAAAGTCATCACCACGATGATCGCTCATAACCCAATAATTTCTATTAATATCATAATAATTCCAACCACAATCTATCTCTGTATCTCCAGAAACAATCTGGAATGACCAGACATGGCCGCAGTCAGCGATATGCAGCGATAACACGATGTTTTATTGTCCAAGTTAGATGAAAACTGGAATGATTTATTTGAGGTCAAACTGCGGAGACGGGACGAGCCCCAGATTCCTTGGGACCGAGATTATGGATAAATTAACTTTTTTCACGTAAATCTGGGACTAGATAAATGGTGGTGCTTGAGTAAATGTGGTTGTAAGTATTACTTGGAATAAGAAACAGTTTTAGATGTAACTGAAAGTAAGAGCTTTGCCAAGTTATTACATTTAATAGGAACTCCATAATTTAATTTATTTGAAGCTGTTTTAGAGTAAGAGAATCAAATATGTACCTGAAAATTGTGGCTAAATTACTCGAACACAAATTAGCTACGATAGTACCATTCATACATTGATATTCGTCCACCTGCGTACTAATATGCTAGTAATGGAATCGGTACGAAATAAATCATTCCTACTGTGAGTATGTCAGTGAGTATAGATGGTTAATACTTTCCTAATATTTTATTGGATCCTATTTTTATTAGGTATATTATATGTCTATTTTCACCTGAATCATTATTAGTAGACAGATAAAAGGATTGGTAGGAAAATATTAGTTGAAGCAAATTTTTTTTTGTACTAATATTTACAATTTCATTTAATTACAGATCGCTTCTGATTTTAAAACTGATTGCCTGTACATGACCGAAAATTTTTCACAAAGAGAGGTTCAATTAAAATTCATATTAGCGTGTACTTAAGATTTTTTGCAAATCTAAATGAGAATAATAAAACAACCGACTTCCAAAAAAACACTATAAAGTGAAAAATAACTTAAATTTCGGAAGTCGGTGTCTTTGGTTTTGTATTTTCGTTATTTGCCACCGACTTCCGAAATTTAAGTTATTTTTCACTTTGTAGTGTTTTTTTGGAAGTCGTTTTTTTTTTTTTTTTTGTAGAAATGTTTTTATTTTTCGCTGTTTAGTGAGTCAGTTTCTAATATATATTATCTAAGTTACAATAGCCTAATGTCAACTGCTCATCACCTTTTACGAAATATTGCTTTTCCTGATGCAGGGACGTTAATCGTTGAGGAGATCCCTGGTACTGCACCATCAGCTCCACTTCTCCATATGCATTGTAAGAAGCATAAATTGCTTGGCAACCATATTAAAGTAATCGAATCGCAACCCGTGAAATACTTATTATTGAGTAGTTCCGGTGGCCATCTGTGGTCTTCATCATCAGTTCCACTTCACAAAATGGTGCTTTCTGAAAGCAACTGCATGAGTTACTATAAAAAATATTTATAAAATACCCAAATGGCTATAGGTGTGCCTGTAAGATTTGAAAAGTTCCCTGGATTTCTCCAGGATTCCATCATCAGATCCTGACCTGATGATAATGAAACCTCGGAAGTATACGCTACAAAAAAAGAATTTTGCAAATCCGACTATACAATCATATATGATGGAGTTATGCCCGAATAAACATAAAAAAAATATATATATATATATACATCAGAATTGATAAACCCCTCTTTTTGGAAGTTGGTTAAATCTTAGGGGTTCGAATAAATACATGCCTCGGTAATCCTTAAACAATACGACACAAACGAATGATGAAACAAAATACCCTTCCTCAATAACCTCTTTTACCCAGTCCCTACAATGTGGAATGGCATTGACATTACTTCCCAGTACATCGCACAGTTACTCCAGCAACCTGCCTACTAACGTATTCATTGGAAATATTGAAATCCGGACAGAAATTGGGACCCTCTCTATATATATCATATCCGTAACGATATCGGATAGTAGATTTTTTGGAAGAAAATTCTATTAGACATGTATTTTGTATGAGTTCGTTTCCGTTCCGAAAGTGGTTGTGTTTCGTTTTAATAAAATATTTTTTGTATCTATTTTTGATGTCAGAGAATTTTCCTTATAGTTAGGTAGATATTCTTCTTGAATAGCTATATCAATCAATCAATTCAGCCTATCGCCGTCCACAGCTTTACATAGGCCTCTCCCAAGCGGCGCCACAATACCCTGTCCTCAGCCTTCCGCATCTTGTCTGTTCCAGCCACTTTCTTAAGGTCGTCGGTCTATCTAGCGTCCAGACCGTAGAATCTAGCGGTGGGCGTCCCACGCTACGCTTGCCGATACGCTGTCTCCACGCCAGGACTCGTCTGCTCCTTCATCAATCGGTCCTTCGATAAACATAGCCAGCCCACTGCCACTTCAGTTTGCTTACTCTTGCAAGCTATGAAAGAAGCCTGATGCCTCATCATAATCTGCCTAGCCTTTTCCCGACTATGTCAGGGTCGGCTTCCATTCTAATCGGAAGCAGCTGAATACCAGAATTTTACATGGACCATCTGCCTATCTGACCTCCACAACCCATGCCTGTTGTATCTTTAATATGGTGTACATAACAAGGAATATTCTATCTATCTAGCCACCTGTTGAAACATGATGAAATGGGGTACATGAAAGTTATACCACCTCATAACAATAACCTTTAAGAATATACCTCGGAATAAGCTATATCTTTCTCTGAAACCTAGAAATAAAATAAAAGGGAATTACATTTTTGAATTAGTCCCAACATCCAGCTCAATACTTTTATTGTTTCTTAAAGAAATGGATTGTGACCTTCTTTCTTATAACTATGATTGTGACAGAAAGATAAGCGAGAAAACGGTATCAGAACAAAATAGGTACACAGGTATAGGTACATAGGTATACAGAAATATTTGAAACTTTCTTCAAAAGAGTTTTTTTTTTTAAGGTACTAAATTGACCTAAGTCCTGGGTTCAATACCTGGGACATGCAAACTGTTATTGGGTTATACCAGATTAAATTACTAGCAGCTTGGACTCTGGGTTAGTGCCCCGTTCATGGCAATAGGTTTGCCTCCTCCAATGGGACTAGCAAGACCACCGAAGCAAAGTTAAGCATACACTACTCCGTTACTGCCTACCTCGCCCGTTAAACATTTTATTTTCTCTTTTAATGTTACACAAGGTGTCTATGTCGCAGCCATCTGGTTAAATTTGCCAGCTAATTGGACGCTTAGGCCGTTCGTTAAACACCGGCCTCCAATTGGATACCTAGGCCGACAGTTAATTGAACTAGAATCATTAAACATTTAACAACTTGGCGTATTGAAAGTCAATCCTTTGAAGATGACTGACCAAGTAATTCAAATGGTGAAAAAAAATCTGCGAGCAACTTGGAAATAGCGCTCGCGCACGCGGTTGGTAACAGTCCTAACCTAATCTAACCTATTTTGCCCAGTTTATCTAAATGATTACACGACATTCAGCCATCTGGTTAAACGTTGTGCTCAATGACTTGGCTAGTTGTCCTTCAGCTATTTAATTGGATGTCTGCGTTTAATGAACGGCCTAGGCGTCCAATTAGCTAGCTTATTTAACCAGATGGCTGCGATATCTACATCTCCTTTTCGCAGGTATACTGGAAGAGATTTCTTTAGAAATAAACATCTACCTTGGTACGTATTTTTCTGTTCCTTTTTTCTCGTTTGTTTATATGTACATAAACTGTTAAATAAATAAACACCACGTTATACCTAAAAATTCACTGAATAAAATTCATAAAGAGGCGAATACACTTGATATCAGTGCGGTAGCGGTCCATTAGTTTTGAATCGCGAAGACTTGGCGACCGGCCAATGTGCGGCACCTTGAGGAAGTTTGCCGACAATAGTTGTTATAAGTAGTGTATTCATTTGATTAGTAACTTGGTGACAATCAACGATGATAGTATATCAAGCAATGTAGTTGTGATTCGGAGGAATGTAAGACGTGTCGTTATGAAACATTTGAGTTTGAATGTCGATGACTGTAAGAGTGGGGACGACCGAAGAAGCGATGGAAGGATTGTGTGAAAGATGATCTGATTAGGACTAGAAAAATAGTGAAATACTGAGGTGATGGCTCATAGATATGCATGGAAATGGAAGACACGCTGCGCCAACCACAAAGAAATTGGGATGAGAGTAGGAAGTTGATGATGACGTAGCGTTGGAAGGCCTCCCACAAGATGGACCGATGACCTTGTGAAGTCCGCAGGAATCCACTGGACGCTGTGAACAGAATCGGTTGAAGTGGCGGTTCTTGGGCCAGGCCTATGTCCAGCAGTGGATGTCTTTCGGCTGAAATTTTGATGATGATAAAACAAATGAAGAATGCTTTAAAATTTCTTAACAAAAACGCCCAACCCTCACTATTGTTAGTGCCTAAATGGATTTATCAGCCGCATACAATAAAACATACCTTTATACATTCAAAATAAAACATAATAATTCGATTTAAAATAATGGTTTTCAAACTTCCTCCTCAATTTCCATCAACAAATTATTTTAACATGTACATTATTAGAATCACAAGCTATAATTACAAAGTAAATTCCGCCGGAATCCCAGTTTGCTTATGTTAAACGCGGCTTCACAAATAAACAGGATGAAACAAAAATATATTCCATATACAGGGTGTAAGCTATCATCATTATAATTAGGAAAACAAGTATGCTCAACACAAATAATGGATGAGCTTGTTTAAATTTTCTGAAATCTATTAACATAATATAACTGCTTAGGTGTTTTTGTTTTGTTTGTATAAATGGTGTTCTCACCTTTTCACACAGGCTGGTTGCAAGATGATTATAAATTCTAGTTCTAATTCAAATTTTTATTTCAGACCAAAATATCCCTATAGTGTTAGTATGAAGTTAGCCCATGTTAGCAAACACAAAAATTCTAAATACAATAAAGATACAGGAACATGAATTGACTACATGAACATGCGCACATGTCTGCTAGCCCAGAGCCTGATAAATGGTCCATCAACCTTGTCCGCCAGCGTAGCTAAAATACTGTTAGGGCTACCCCTGAATCGCCGCAACATCGATGCACACCGTTTGCGCATGATGGCATGAAAGTCGTCTATTCGCGCTTCCGCAAACATGCCCGATGCACTGCAAAACCGAGGCAGCCCCAGCAATATCCTCAGCGCATTATTATACTGCACGCGCAGCGCGTTGTAAGCCTTCTGCGTATACCTAACCCACAAGCTGCAGTAGGCTCAGTAAAACGACTGGCAGTAGGCTCTGAAGAGCGTCAGTTTTACCTCGTCAGTGCACCGCGCAAACCTGCGGGCAAGCATGTTGCATCGGGCTGCCAACGCCCTGCGCTCCCTATCTATATTCTGGATCTTCTCTATTATGAATAGCTCTTTGTTTCATTTTGTTTTACACAGAATGATTTCTTTTTTTAGCTTCTGCCCGCGCTATTACTTCGCTATCGCTTAGCGTTCTTTCTGGCTTTTTTATTAATTATAATTAAACTAATTTAAATAAAAGAGCCATTTTCAATAGGATTCCTCTTATGGCTGAAACAAATCAACAAAAAATTAAAAAAAAACTTAATGAATAGATTTTTTCTCAAGCTACAATGTTTCAGGTTTCATACTTGATTGACGGGAAAAACGAAAACAAAATACTTCTTTTTTTTTTAAGTATTTTAGATGTTTTTTTCGTTTCTGCTGCATTAAATCAGTTTCGTTTCTGCTGTATTTTTAAATTTTTGAAAAATACCGAATTAATCTCCATGGAACTTCATCGCGCTGTCGCGTCGCGCTAGTCTGCACGAGGCTTAATGCTTCGCTTTGTGAGTCATGCAATTTTTATCCGACTAGTAGTTCCAGACATTTGCGTGTTCAAACAAAACAAACTCTTCAGCTTTATACTAATTTTATAATATACTTCACCCGCGTGAATGTCGGGAAATATCCCATGGGAACTTACTACCGGGATTAAAAGGAAGGGAAGCGATGATCGCATACCTAATACCCGAGAAAAGGTCATTGACTCGACTTGCGTCGCGCGGTCCACCATCATTATTTTGTTAAACGTAATTGCACGACTCATAACGCGAACCACTAGAAAGTACTTTTCGATCGAAAAATTTGTTTTGCCTCCTTTCTGCAATTGTTTTATGGTTACACTCCTGCTAGTACACAGAACCTACTTAATTTATATACCATTGCATAAATAATTTAATGGAGATTAATTCCGTAGGTACTTTTCAAATATTGATTTAATGCAGCAGAAACGAAAAATACATCAAAATAGTTTTAAACATTTTCCCGTCAATCAAGTACGAAAATTGAAAACATTGTAGCTTGCGAGAAAATCAATAAATTGAGTAAATTTTTTTTAATAGATTTTTTCTGCCATAGGCTCTATCTATGTTCTATTTTATAGGGTTTGGTTTCCCCACTTAGTCCTGCAGTGGGCCATAGTGGCCGTTGGTAGTTATTCCAACCAGCCCACCTCCCACGAGAAGTTAATTAAATCTCCTGGTCTGTTCAGAACATATGTGAAAGATCTGGGTGTCCCGAGGGTCTGTGTTCTAATCTGGGTGACGCCTGTGCATTCAAAAAGCACGTGCGTGACGGTTTCCTCAGCCGACATGCACGCCCTGCACAGAGGACGTTCCGTTATGCCTATTGTGTGGAAGTGTTTGTTTAGCGAGCAGTGGCCCGTGATGGTCCCTGACACTGCATTGGATAAAAGGGCACAGCGGCTCGCTAGGTAACGACGTAGCTGACGAAGTTGCTAGACGAGAATCCAGCATGGAAGTCTGTGGACCCGAGCCTATCGTACCCATCCCCTTCAACCAGATACGCAGGTGGCTACAGGAGTTCACCCACAATCAAGCGGAGTGCTGGTGGTCCTCGACACTGGGCTGCAGGCAGTCCAAGGAAGCCATGTCATCTTTTGATACCAGGCTAACCCGGCGTTTACTACGCCTGGATAAGAACGGCCTGCGGCTGGTGACTGGTCGGTTCGACGACTAGTTCTGCGCAATATAATTCGTAATATTGTTAGAATTATCATCTCGAGTACGTTACATATTCAGATTGCAGAACTTTAAAGTATAATACTCCAATTGCAGGCCCTTAGTACCAGTGACGAAAAAATGCCACAGCACATACTTAATTTTCCTATAGTAATAATATTAGTCCTCCAGACCGAATTTCGGCCATGGCGACCAATCTCAGCGGAGACCACGGACCATGTTATTATTATAGTGCACAAGTGTGTGTACAGTCACGAGCACCAATATGTATACACTTAACAACTTTAAAAACTGATTTTCTCCTACTGTGGTGATCGTAATTTTATGTTGTTACGAACATAGTATTTTGGAACCCACACTAATATGAAATAGGTCTTATCTCAAAGTTGCAGTCGTTATTTCATGCGAAAATCGCTTTTGAATTTTGCTAAGTGGATACATATTGGTGCTCGTGACTGTACAGACACAGGTGCACTCACTCTTCCCTCACGCTCATAGTCCGATGGGACGGCAACCCAACACGGCCGGGGAGAGATCAGGCGCAGGGCCAACGGTGACACGTGCTTTCCAAAGCATGAAGGTATCCGCCAACTTTCAAATTCCGAAATTTTACTAAGAAATTCTTAATGGAAAAACTCAATAACACTTTGCCTGACCCGAGAATCGAACCCAGGATCGCTCGCTCAGCAGTCGCGCTTGCGAACACGAGACCAACGCCAACGGAGCATTATTGTAGTTTCCTATACAAAGACACTCAACACATTCCTACCCTAGGTACCCACTAATTTAATTCGGAACCCTTCAAGTACGATCAGTATCGGCAATACAAACCTCCTTAGTAACACAGACACGTCCACGCTTTTAACCTTTAAATGAAATAAAAAAGGTAACGGCATAGAATAAAGAATGTTTAGAGGTACCACCATACAGTGCCACAAGGACCTTTTGGTACTTCAATGACATTGACAGAGGGCATTCTTGGTAACCATATATTTTCTGAAATTATATTGAAAAAATCAAGATGGCGGCGTTTGGTCCATTTATTGCCACGCGCCAAAAGATCCTAGCTCAGTTATAAGTATTTATTTCTGACGCTATGTTCTGGGTATAACAGGCGCCTGAGATATTACAGAATTGTCTATAGGATGCCAAAACATCTGTGATATGGCTCTGGTACTGTAGATGTCCATAGCTAGCAGTGACAGCTTATCGTTAAGTGTACCGCCTGCTTGTTTTCCGTCAACTAACATAAAATAGGAAGTGCGGCTCATTGAGAGAGTGATATTTATCAGCGCACGAACAAATCAGAGTACAGCACCCTATGGCCATTGTGAGTGTGTGACGGAATTAACCCGTAGTTCTGTATCCGGCGTACAATACCTACAGAAAAATTAGAGCTTTATAGAGCGTCTTCTTTGTCACGCATACCTGTGTCGCAGTCTTTACCTTAAACACGATGTATGTCATATTTATCCAATCCACGATCTGTTACCGAAGGATTCTCGGTTACTTTGGTCACATTGCCTGTCGAGAACCAGATAAGCTTGAAAAGTTGGTGGTAATCATCAAGGTAGATGGGAAAAGACTTCGCGGCCAGTCACCTAACCACTGGTCAGACCAAGTACCCGCTCTACTGGACTCTAAGGGAGCGGAGCGGAAGCGGAGAATCGAGCGAAGTGGAAGAACATCATACATAAAGCCGCGAAGGCCTTTCAGGGACACGACCTTCAGTAATGAAGTACGCGACCAAGAAGAAGGTATCATATTTACGCCCGGGTACATGTGTTTTTGAGTTTCACTTCTATTCGAATTCCTTATTCTATGTCAACATTCTTGGTAAGGGAACCGATCTATGTGAAGCGTCAGAGTGATTCGGTTTTCAGAAGGATTTATCTTTATGTTCGTCGCAATTTAGGGCTCGTTTTTTGAAGTAAAGGTTACGTGAAATGTGGACGGGTCCTGTGAGTGTAGGACCCTTAATAGATCTATCACTTTTTTTTTTTTTTTTTTTACTAGCCTACTCTGTCCCACTCCTGGGCAAAGGCCTCCCTCCACTCCTTCCATCGTTCGCGAGCCCGCGCGTCTTCCTTCCAGTTTTGACGGAACCTATCCAGCTCGTCCCGCCATCTCCTACGCGGTCTGCCGCGACCCCGCCTCACTGTCTCAGGGCACCAGTTTTGTGCTATTTGGGCGATATTTTGATTTATCACTTAATAAATTAATAATTAAAATAAACTTTATTGGTCAAGTGCGAGTTTGCGACTCCAATTTCATACTTACTTTTGGAGTTTTCAAGTGAGCCATCCTATTTGTTAATGATTGTAATTATGGAAAATTGGAAACTTTCGTTTATCTACGAGTTTCTTCGCAGCGCCTACCCAGCAACTACGCTCTGTTTATACCTCTTAACTCAAGAATTAAAAGGCTGAATAAAATCTGTTCGGCAAACCTAGTAATAAATTGGTTTTCGTTTGTGAGCCGGATATTAAAAAAAATAACTTGTATGAGTGTTCAGAGATGTTGATAAAAGATTAATGGAAGTCAATTTTATTTATTTATTCATTGAACAACTACCGAGCCGCCCCTGCTTCACACAATTTCTACGACTTGACAAAACACCGAGATTTCTTTAAATATTATAATTAAGTTTTACAAATGTTTTATTCACATAAACCTTTCGGAATAAATTCTCTAAATGATGGTGAAAACCCCATCAAAATCCGATAAGGAGTTTAGAACAACAACACGATCACTCAGACAGAAAAGCGACTTTAATTTACAATTTGTATAGTTAAAGATACAGACGAGGCACACCAACGATATACTAACTGCTCATAGACACAAGCGGCACGCGTCAACGATATACTAACTGCTCATAGACACAAGCGGCACGCGTCAACGATATACTAACTGCTCATAGACACAAGCGGCACGCGTCAACGATATACTAACTGCTCATAGACACAAGCGGCACGCGTCAACGATATACTAACTGCTCATAGACACAAGCGGCACGCGTCAACGATAAACTAACTGCTCATAGACACAAGCGGCACGCGTCAACGATATACTAACTGCTCATAGACACAAGCGGCACGCGTCAACGATATACTAACTGCTCATAGACACAAGCGGCACGCGTCAACGATATACTAACTGCTCATAGACACAAGCGGCACGCGTCAACGATATACTAACTGCTCATAGACACAAGCGGCACGCGTCAACGATATACTAACTGCTCATAGACACAAGCGGCACGCGTCAACGATATACTAACTGCTCATAGACACAAGCGGCACGCGTCAACGGCAGAGGAAACTACAGCCGTCGACACCGTGCTGCATGTGTATTTAAATACGGTGCTCAAATACACGACAGCCGTAGACTTGATGATGGATGCAGTTGACGTGTGCTGCTTGTGTGTATGAAGACTTACAACGACAGTAATATCAGGTAATCACGACACGTCATTATTGTGTTAATACGTCGCATAAAGGCACACCATTCTTATTGAAAGGCAAATGTAATTACAGAAACAATTAAAAAGCCATTGTGTCTTGCGTGGATTCACGTCGATTAAATTAATGTTGGATAAATTTTATGAAATTATGATGATGTTCATATTTTACCAGTGATTTTGAACCATTTTAAATTCCAGTAGGTACCTATATTTAGCCCCCATCAATCAAAAATAATCCAGGGCCAAAATATTTAAATAATTTACAATAAATGACCCTCAACACAGTACATACATCGATCATGATAGAATTAAAGGCCAATTCACACGTCATTCAGACCGGACGGCCGGGAGATATTAAAACATCACGGCTTAATAACCGGACGATTATTACCGAATCGTTTTAACGACTGTCGGATGGTTTAAGGTGAGAACTTTGGAGATTTGAATTTGTGATTGAATTTCACTATAAAGAAATGGTTGTAAGTAAAAACAAGATGGTACTTAAATAACAGTGGTTTCCACAAAAAAAAACCCTTTTCGTAGTGAGTATAGCAAAAAGTGATGAGAATAAAATAATCAGGGCATCTCCCGGTCACTTAATCCATACTATCCAAATATCAAATTATATGTGAAAGTTTGACTGTCTGCCTTGTACGAGTATGTTGGGTACCCACAGGTAAACCATGGCCTGGGTTAGGAAATAGAATACTTTTTATCCCGCAACTACGTTCCAGTGGAATAATTTACGAACACCACGCGGGCGAAGCCGTGAGCAAAAGTTAAATTATTATAGTACATCAACCGTCACATAATTTTGCTACATGTGGTGCTCACTGCAAGTATAGCTAATACCATCATACATAGAACACAGAAGAAGCCCCTGTTTAGCTGTACACGTCTTAAAACTTTTCGGGTCTCAAATCATCAATAATGCCAACACGCGGTTTTTCTTAGCAGACCACGTCCTTCGTAAGAATATACCACACGGGTACTTTGCACCTACCCTCCTACCACACAAACGGGCATACCTTTTATCCTAACGCCGAGCAAAGCCGCAGCAAAAAGTTATTTTCTACCAAACTAATCATTTTAATTGATGAAGGTATTGATGTTCCAGCTAATGAGCGAACGTCAGATCTCGTTACTTTACGTTAGTGCAGCTTGGCAGTGTTCCAGGAATGCCCGATGAGAAGGATTAGCCCTAAGTAGGTTATAGGTAAGTAGATACGTAGGTATCTTTCAAAGGAATCGAACCTTTGATTTCAGGATACTTAGTTACTACAGATTTTGGACAGATTGAAGGTTATTTGGCCACTTCTCATTCACAATATGTAAAAAAAACTGTTCATCTAAAGAGGCTGTTGTTAAGTATCGTACTTTATGTGATAATATACAGGAAAAAAGAAAAAGAAAATACACCACATTTTTTTTCAATGGGGAATTTAACCGGGTTAGTCATGGGGCGCGGGCGTTCGTCGTTTAGCGGGTGTCTATAAGTCATAACCATGACTCCTGTTGAAAATTTGCTAATATTTAATGGAATTGGGGTTAATTTTGGTACAAAAATGTGAATTTTAAATAGCAATAACTTTTTTATTTTGAATGATAATAAGACGTCTTATTATTTTTTGGTAATGTTATTGCAGTACTTAAGTGCCGCTTTCGGATCGACAGGGTTATCTATATTTTTTCAAAGTTATGTTCGTATAAGTTGAAATTCCTAATAATTTTAAATACCTAGTAAATAATGTTGATACATAAATACATTATAATAATAAGTGTCCGCATTATCACATTAGGTAATGCACCTGTAAAGATAGTTATGTGGAAGAGATAAATAAAAAGATAAACATTGTTGATGAGTGAGGGATTACGCACATAAAAAATGTTTTTGGTTTGGCATTTCTGTCTTTAACACACAATACTCCGAGAAATCGGCCGGAAAATCCCATAGGAACGCACTATTGTCCTAACGTAGGTCATGGTCTACCTGGGCGCCAAATTTCATAAAAATCGGTTTTGCCGTTAAGGCGTGAAAAGGTAACAGAGAGACAGACAGAGTTACTTTCATATTCCTAATTTTGAAGTATGGATATATGTATATGGACAGTTTCCTTTTCTTAAGCTGATAACGATGGAACCAAACCCATAACCTTTCATAACTCACACCACACCAAGCGTTATATTTCAACAGCCGGTGTTACGTTCCGAGATTATTCATTGGAACGTTTTAATGTTCCTAATGCCGGCACTTCAGCTGTCCATAAATAGGAGCCAGCGAAATGAACACCGTTTGTCCAGCGCTTTTTATGGACACTTCACGTGCGAACAGATTTGCTGGTCATTAAGTGGAATTGTTACGGAGATGTACTGTGTTAGCAATCTGTTTTGTGATGTAAAAATTAAAGAATTTTATCTTGGTGGTTGGATCTTTCATTATAAACGCTATATATTTTTTTTTAAACACATAACACGTCCTTTTTTGGCTTTGCCGCAATCGGGTAATAAAGTCTGCCAATGATGATAGTGAATGATTTTCAAATTCAAATGGTAGAGATTATTTTGTTACGAGCAATCTAAATCAACTTGATCTGTTTTGTGTGTCCATATTTTTATGCGCCACGTTAGAGTGCTATCTTTTAAATATTATTTGGCAATGAAAGAAATCTCGGAATTATGGTAATTTGGCACTTGAATTAAATATCAATGAACTCGGGTATTTTTAAGCATTTCATCGTCAAAAAAGCAGATATAAATAATTTAGAGTTTCCGTGGAAAAAATCTTTCAATATCCTTGACAGTAAAAACCTGTGATCAAAACAGGTTCTCAGATTTTCCGAATCTCAAACAGGTTATGTAGGTACAAATCGGTTTACTCAGAAAATTTAACTTTTTATAGCAGCTAGATAGATAATGTACTCACGCAAATCTAGAGCAATCTTTATTCATTCTAGTGTATCCAGTGGTTACCCACTTAGGTCGGTTCAACGATCGCTTAGCTGTTTTACTTACATTAGGATGAAACTTTAAGAGCAATGACCTTATGTAGGTACCTACGTGAACACTAAACCCTTTTAGTAAGGTAGAACTTGTAAACGAAAGTACAATGAACTGTAAACATTTTTCGTAACGGAAGGTTCTTTGAGCTTTACAGATTTTATTCAATTTAGTTATTTACTTAGCTGTTCTGACTTCTAGGAATTATTTCATTACCTTCTATGCTTCGCATGGTTTTTATGACTCGACTGATTTTTTTAAATAAATATTTGGCGGCATGTACATCGCCACATGCGAACTACGTATCACAAGGATGTCACGCAAAATCCATCATCGCGCAAGCAGCGTTACCGCGTGATGTGTATGTATATACAACGTCCCGAAGTCAACATTGGGTTTTAATATAATATGTAAGTCTATAGATGTAGATTTTAATATAGTAATAGCTTATCTTGGGTCATCAAAGCGCCATAAAACAATTTATTTTTAGCACATCCATTTATTTACGTTTTCTCAAACCAATGAAAATAATTAAAGACTTACAATCTTTCCACGAGACACCAATTATTTAATGAAACTAACGCCATCTTTCACGGAACCCATTAAGAAACAAAGTGCCCGATGAACACGTCTCGGAATAAAAATAGGGCTTTCATCGTGAGCTGTTAAAGGGACGCTCTCCTCTGAATCTGATCAAAATAATATTACTTACTTTTTTGTACAAAGGTGATAAATTTGGCAGATTTCATGGCATTCTCTGTAAATGCTGACCAACATCTACAAATTACAGCCCAGTAATGTGACAGTAGAGTACGTCAGTTCAGCGCTGACTTGCAACTGGGCTCGTGTAGACACTAGTTCCAACCCAGCCCAGTGCTGACTTCATGCCTTCAAGTCAGTCCACTTGACTAGCCTACCCGTCTATTTTTGGACCCAGTAGCTTCCCCCGCCTGACTTACTGCCGATCTTATCTACATGAACTCACTGACTGGGTCCGAAATTCCGAGTCACTGGGTCCAGTCCCTGATATCGTATAAACCAGGTTTAATGTTATATCAATTAAATTAAATAGTAATTGAATGAATATGGCTAAGAAGCAAGCAGCCCACCTCATAAGTGAGCAGTGCCGCCAAAGAACATCTTTACCAGAGGCATTGCAGGTGCGATGCCATCCAAGAGGCAAAACTGAAATGTCTCATGGTCTCTGTGACACCATGAGACATTTCAGCTTTGTCTCTTGATTGGCATCGCCTGTCTGCACCATGAGCTTTGTAATAATAATGCATATGGTGTAAGTAACAAAGAGTATTGTATTCCAATTTCTGTCGTCAATCACAGTTGCTACTGGAATTGTGGTACTGTGGTTTCATCTGTTAAGGAATTAGCATCACCACCCTTAACTACGCCCATTTAAAAAAGCAAAAAACGAAACAGAATCCCCCGATTAAATATCTCAAGCCCACCTGTTTCACTAAACGCTGTTCATTTGTCGCTGCTTACCCCCTACGGAGTACACCTTAATGATAATCGTTAGTATTCCAGCTACACTTCTTGGTAGGTACTAAATAAAAATTTGCAATCATTCCAAACAGATGTTACGGCCATTAGGATGAGCGTGACGCCACTTAGATTTATAAGCAAAGATTTAAATCTTTAGATTCGCTCTAACGCGTCAAAAGATCGCGTTTCTGTTTCGTTTTGACACCTTTGACACACAATGACGCAGTAACTTGACGTGGTTTTTAAGAAAACGTTATTAAATCATGTGTGTGCTCACTCTTCTCAGAATAGACACTTTTTCGCGTGACTAAGTACGGTACGGCACAAATCTAGCGATATAAATCTTTGTTTCTTAGTAATGGAAACACACGCGGGGATATTAGGGCCGGTCACGCGAAAAGCATGTTTCGTTTAGTTTTAGTGGCTGTTTCGAGGATATATTGTTATGTTTCTTAGTAATTGGGTTAGGTTATGAGGTATTTAAGGTAAATGATGGGTGGTTTGGTGTGAAATATGATAAGTTTTGGCAAAAACTAAATAGATATAGACACGATAAGTGGTCAATATGACAACTGCTTTCTATAAAATAACTATCCCAGACACATTCAATTAATTGATTACACCTTGAAGGTGCAACTATATTACAGCGTGTTCATGTAGAACGCTGGTAACCGGCGCCGACAAGCGCTGGTTGCTAACGCTGGTCGACGCAAGCAGTTTTCACAGTTTTTGCCAAATCAGCGTGAATCGTCCGTGACATTATAATCACAAAGAACCGTCCGTGCTTTGTGATTATAATGTCATGGTTACAAAAAGCTGTGCCCTTAACGCGATTCCCTATCTAATAAAAAACAAAAACGCATCGGGCCCACTCCTACTACTCTCACGTAAACCCTCAACTCCTTACATCTCATTACGTAAGTTTACAATCTTTCCTCACCATCGCTTGCTGGCATCACCTCGCAATATGACACGCACGTACAAAAGCCGCGATGTATAGGTACCGGAGTATTGTCTCCTGGTAGATCCGTTTAATATCCGTTCCTTGATCGTTAGTGATTTCCCTTACAAGTTGACAGGGTGAAGTGGAAATTAGACATCCTGATGTGAGCCAGGGGGTTCCAGGGGTGCCAGGGGGAGGGGAATGGAGTTGACCTGTAGTTTGATTGTAGGAAGAGATGTGGGTGATTTTTACGGTAGCTGGGAGCTGTTTTAATATGCCTTGTTATAAAAATATTGATGTGCTAATATGATGCCCCGTAGCTTTTAGAATTTATATAAATTAACACAATTAATATTGATCATCGAATGAACTTCAGAGTTACGAGTTCTACAGGTTTTCTGTAGCACATTTCTTTCAACATTTTTGTGCTCCAAATTGTAATTTTTCTACCGTGCTCTATGGCTACTTGTATTTTCTGAAAAAGTCAAGCCTTTAAAACCTTTTCAAATATTTTTCTGACAGGCGTAGAGCATTTCAAACTTTTCATTTCAAATTATCCAAGAAGGTGTGCAAATCGTTTATTCATCCCACAACTATGTAATAACTTGCTGCTTTTTCTGTTTAAAAAACTTCTTCAAGATGTTTCTTTGGTTTGGGTAAGATCTTGTGCCAAATAAGGCATTTTCTATCTTTCCTTTCTTTAAAAATAACAGCTCATCAGATACGAATGAGTGCGATGGCCGATGTGAACAAATGGCCCCGAGGAAGACGGATCGGCACATCGATATAGATACTGAATTAACAAATAGATGTAAATGCGATTATGTTAGTAGGTTAACTAGGTAGACTTGCGACTTTGCGATTGCGATTTTGTGAGATAGTTTGGTGAATATAATCGGTCCTATTAACTGTTGCGTTGTTAAGTGTCCTTTGTATTTACATAATGACACACACAAATTATGCACTCATGTTAATGTATTGTTTGTTGCATGTGTAATGTAAAGTCAAAGTCAAATAATTTATTTTAATTAGGCACATAAAAGGCCTTTCTGAACGCTAACATTTACAAAAAAATTAATTGATTCTAGTCTCCCCTTAAAAAAGGTAGTTTTCGTATGAAGAAGAATGGGCAAGAAACTCCATCATTACTCTTTTAAAATGTTTTCACAATATTTTGTAAACATTAATTAAATTAAAGTGTGAGTTCAAGTAATCACAGAATGTAAAATAAATGATATAAAAAATTATAAATTATACAATTAATTTAGCAACCAGTTTGATTTTGTATAGGCACTAAATTTTCCTATGGAGCAGGACCCGCATGTTTCCAACATTCTTACCTTGGATATAATCCTCTAATTTGTAATATTATATGCTTGTTGAAAAAGTGTACTTTTAATATATACTCGTAGTATAGTTTAAAATTTTCTTTCATGTAATTGTAATATATCACAAGGTATTTTGTTGTAACATTTAACATAGTATCCCATAAAAGATGTATGTACTTTAGATAATCGGAAAAATGGTTAATCTATTTTATCTTTATTTCTAGTATTATAAGTATGTCTATAAAAACACCTACAAATTAAATATTGTATATGAGTCATTGTGACTTGAATAAATAAATGAATAATAATAATAATTTTAGGCTTAATATAAAACTATTATTTGGGACAAAAACATAATACCTACCTAACCTTAATATTGTATTATTACGACGTCAGATGCTAAGGCGACTTTCTATTCTTTGTTTCCTTTAGTTTAAATACGTTTCCGAAGATGACTATGGTCATCTTCAAAAACTAAACGTCAGTCTTCCTCATCTAATGTTTCCTTGAATTCAGTACAACTATTAAAAAACTCGCAAATACAAATGTGGGGTCCAAAAGCAAATCAAGCGGATTTGCTTTTAGACCCCACAAATGTAGGTACCTCCTACCGCTGACCACTGAAGACATTTCATTTAAGAACAACACAAAACCAGCAGCAATAAATACGATTACCTAAGTCCGTGTCCAGACGAACGACATTGCGACTCCCAGGGGACACGGATTAAGGCAGAAACGTCTCATTTTTGAACGGAATCCTACTTAATTGACTCTTTAATAGCCCCTCTAGGGTTCAGGGTGTAATTCCAAATGTTTATTCAGAATCTCAATGAAACGTGGGAAAAATAGAAATGCTTTGCCGTTAAATTATATGATCCAGGAAGACGGAATTTTACGTGATTTTCTTCTTGAAAATCTTTTGGAAATGGCAGGTCTTTATAATAAATGTGAAGTACGATTTGAAAGGAAAAACCTTTATTTATTGCTTGAGATTGGAACTGTGCGTGTTGAATGTCATTAAGAGCGACGCTTTTCACAATGGACTTTGTTGCTTTTATTGGTTAACATTATTAGAAAGTACTGCCACGATGAAGCATGACGATTTGTGGCGATATAAATTGGAATTTCTAAAACAAACTGTGTTACACAACGTATACACTTGATAGGGACTATTTCTCGGAAAAAATATTTTAATATTTATAATGGTAGCAGAGCAGACGCAGCGGAGCTTTGTTTTATAATATTATAGATTAGTATTGCGAAACAGGTGATCAGTAGCTCACCAAATGTGTACGTCCACCTATTGACTTCTCACACCAAGGGGATTGGCCATGTACTAACCTAACCTTAAGTAATGCACCCTGCATTCAGCTGGCAACGTCACAATTAACTGTCATATATTTCGTTGTTTTGATGAATTAATCAATATTACTGAATGAAATATCTGTGTTGTACTAAAATATAAATTATGAATTGCAATAATATCACTGTATTAGGTTGCGTCTAATGTTTTTGAGATAAAGTTGTGCATCTCACCGTTCACCTCCATTTCCAATCAATTATTAAACAATACAAAAAGAAAAAGTCGCCCGTCTGTACCTCCCCCGCGATTGGCTTCAACGAATAAATCATCGGGCCCATCCCTACCGCGATCAATCACCGGCCATTATACAGATATCATAAATACGCACGTCACTATTGTGTGTACATTGTTGTGTGTTTGTCTGTGATGTTATCTCAATGTGTGTTCTAGTTTGAGGAAAGTAAAACATTTGGAATATCGATATGCGAAGACCTTGATGTAATGTGTTTCTTTTATGGATAGTTTAGAAGAGTGCGATGTTTTCTCTCGAATGTCGCGATAGCATCTATTTTATTTTGAAAGTAAAAACGTAATCGGCTCATTTTTTTTATTTAAAAAACCATTGCATGACACTAGGCATTTCTGCATAAACACCACCCAATAAATCTATCTGTACTGTGTGAATATCTTTATTAATCATAATCATGCTCGCATCGCGTTATCAACTCATGGCGCTGCACTTTGTACGGTTGTATTTCAGTTTCCAAAGTAAAAATTAAAGAATGAGCAATAGACACACCCATAAAACTTCTTAACTACTTCAAATCACAAAAAATGCCAGATTCCAACACGAATAAAAATAAACACAAGCAAAGCATTAAAAAAACAACCCATCGATAAACAGATGGTGATGCAACCAATTTTATTTAAAACAAACACTTCAATACATCGTTGTTTACTCCATTTTACATCGTCATTACTCAATCGCGATGGTTTCCCTGAAATAAACGGATTATATTTATTATTTGTTTTATGCTGAGCATTACTCGTCGGTGATAACGGCGCCAATTTATTTCGATCGCGTGTGAGTACAGCCTAAGGATATAAATCTTAGGTTTGTGTTGGTATTATTGTATTTTTGGGACGTAATGTGGAGTTGTTATTGTAATTGGGGACGATGTCTCTTCATCGATTGTAAGTGCTTTGTTATATTTGAGTATTTTATTTTTGTAAGATTCTTTCTTACATACCTGACATAGTCTTTTTTATTATTAATAATATCATTCACTGCAGAACGAATTCCCTCTTTTCTAACACAGTTCTGTTTTCTGTTTATACCGGCCAAGCAATTTTAGTAGGAGACAAACTGATCATCTAAATAAAAAAATCTTCACTTCGTTATCCCTTACTTGTTTACAAGGAAAAAGTTAATAGGAAATAATAAATTGAAATAGTTTTTAAGTACTTCAATTTTATGTGTATTAATTAGTAGTTAGAAAAAATATAAAACGTGTTCGGTCGGGGGACCCCCGTCATGAGCGAAGTTCCTTACAAAACAAAATAACAAATACGTTTGAATTAAATCTCAACTCGTTAAGTATTGAGGTTATAAAATTCAAATTCAAATCTTTATTGCATATCACATGTGTTTACAAGGTCTTAATAATAATGGTTAGTTCACATGACGCACAACAATAATTGGCGTGTCGGGCACAACAATTTCATAAAATATGAGGGTCGCGGGTTTGTCTGAAAGGGATATCGCGGCCCCAGCACATAGGCAACGGAAGGAACACGGGTGGGTTTTAGTCAGTAAAAGTCTGACACTCCCTCTCGCTCTGCCCAGAGCGGGAGGAGTCATTTGATGATTTCCCACCCAAAAACAAAAAAAAAAGCATGATTCAAATGAATGAAGTATATAATACAACCAGCCGCGCACAATAGTCGTCTGCTCGAATCTCGATACTCGCACGTACACACACTCATATATAATAGAAAGAGATAGAAAGAGAGGGTGAGATAAAGTCGCATGGAGGGGGCATAGCACTTTTTCCTTACGTGACGATTTCTACCAGTCCACGCCTACCGCAAGTCACGTTAAGGAACTTCGTTCCAAATAACCTCCTCGTGGATGATTATTGATAACAGACAATGAATTAATGCGCCAACGTCGAACAACTCTCATCATACAACGAAACAAACAGCAAACAAAACAGCCGAAAAAAGCTTAACCATCTCTTAACAAGAAATAAATAAATAAACAAAACAAAACACACAGCTCACCAACTCCGGAACCTGACTAGATTAAAAACAATTTTTTTATTCGTTGTTAAAAAATTCACACACACTCCTCCTAAGTAGGTCCTTGAGGGATGGCGGCTAATGTAATTGGCCAATCTGCGGCGAAGTACCATTGGCCATAAATAATGGGCGAAGTAGGACAAGACGCACATACATTGGAATAAACGCCGAGATATGGTGGCTTTTTGGCCAATGGAACATGTTGTGGCGGCCATCTTGTCCGCCAATTTGATTAAACGTCTAGACGCGGATTATGGTATGTTGTTCTGTTTATAATAATTTGAGGTTATGTTGGTGAGGCTGAGGGTGTGTTTTTTTGGGATTATGTATGTTTGGTAGGGTGACGTGTATAACATGTGAAAATAAGAAAATGATATGTTTTGGAAAAATATGTTGCTAGTTTTTGTTGTTTGCTAAATACACGCACTTGGCCGGTTTTTATTTTCATTCAGCCACTCTTTTATTCATAATCTTCATTATCTCTCAAAAAAAACAACTCTTGCTATATGTGGAAAGGACTCAAACTTCAAGGAAAATACGGACTCATTGAAAGAGAGATACCTGTTTCATGGAAAAACAATGTACAAACTGACTTTTTTTTTTTTGACGTTTACAAATCATTTCCGTCGTGCTTAAAGTTTCCCGCATACAAAACACGTTTAATTATCACAGAAAGCAAACCAAAAATGATTATTTTCCTAACAAAAACGTAGCTTACTAACAAACTAACAATTTGAAATACAACACCCGTGCATAATGAAGCGGCGCTCATTAAAAACGATAAATTACTCTCAGTAATTAATACCTGAGCTTTTAATTTGAAACCCGATAGCTTTGGAGATTTACTGGCTTGGTCATAAGTAGCGATGTGAGGAGGAGTAAGTGTTTTTAAAGTTTTTTAAGGGGCAGCAGCGGTTCTTGAAGTTTTAACAAGATTAGGGAGATTTTGTTAAAGATTATTTAATCGTTAGGACTTATACCGCATGATTTTTTTTTCTGTCTCGAAAAAAATAGGGTATAATAGGTGAACGGAGTAGAAGCCTATGACACAGTTCTTTTTTTTTTCGTTAACTGTAAAAAATATCGAAATTCTTATCATACGCACCCTACTAAATGCGCGGAATTTATCAATGAATTCGTAGCTTTCCTAAGCGGCCGATAGGTAGTCGTCGCACTTGCCGTCGGCCTCTTTGATATCCTTTCGCAGGCGCCACTCGCGCATCCCCGCCCGCCCGCTTGGTCAATGCTACTAAGCAAATATTCCCGGGTATGGCTTCTGTTCCACTTACACAACACACCATATTATTCTCGAGACGGTAAAAAAATTCAGCCGGTATAGTGACCTTACCGGTGATGACCTTCAGAACGGTCACGTACGTAGTACTCGCAACCGGCGTGCGTGCGCATGATCAGATGTATAAACGTAAACGAAGCACAAGGAGTATGTCAGGATCGTAGCAGTTTGCGTTCTGTAGCTTCTGCCTTCCCCCATGGGAAGAAGGCACTATGTGTATATACGAGATTTTCAATAGTCTTTTTTATTTGATGTAGATTTTTAACTTTATAAAAGTTTCCAATTAATTTTATTCGACAGAAATGGTTTTAATTAAGATACACTAGAATGGCTCAACTATTCGTTGCGATTTATATAATTTTTATTTTTAATATTTTGTATTTTTTATCATTTTACAATTTGACATTTAATTTGATATACGGTTCTGACATTTTTATAATATTTTTTTGACAATATTAATTATAATTTTTATGAATTGTTAAATATTTAAATTTAATTAATCACAATTTTATTTGGGTTTTTGGGCAGTTTAATTTAAAATAGATATGAATAATTTGAATGTGTGTGTGTAAAATTATGGACTTGAATTTGTCTGAAATAAATGAATAATAATAATATTCTCATAAAGTAATAAAACATTTGGAAAGATCAGAATAAAAATAAAAATTTCAAATCGAATCTTGAATCTGTAATTATTGGGTTTTTATATCTGGAATTTCATAGTAGCAGCCCGGAGTCTTTATTTGTGCCCGGTTGATGGCAATAGGCTCGCCCTTATTACATGTAACTTAAACATAATTGAGGAAATGTGCATGTACAGTCAGCATCAAAAGTTGATGAACACATTTAGATTTTCAAAATCGCTGTACACCCTACACCCAACCCCACCCCACCCTATACTTACACCTCTGCCCAGCCTTTCGGGCAAACAAGGGGTGATGTTATGTTATGTTACTTGAAATCAAACGTCCAAAAACTTGGTGCTCGGTTAGATTTGTGCTTTAAAAATACATGCAAAATGTATATTTATGTGGGTTTTTTTTTTTTAGCAAAGTTATTCAGTTATTTATTAAACACATCACACCACCACACCACACCATCCATATCGACCACTGCTTTTTTATCTCGACTGTAGGTAGGTTACCTTGTTGGTTGGACCTTATTGGCGTTGTTCTTCAGAAAGGTCGGGTGCGTAACAATCGCAACCGACGTGCGTGTATCACCAGATGTATGAAAAAAGTATACAGGATGTCAGGGACATCGACGCGAAGCCGGTTACCATTGATTCAGTACATGATTCTGAAACCCCTGCATTGAAATTTTTCGTCGTTTATTTAAAAAAAAACACCTGCTGTATACATGTTACGTAGGTATTGCACTTTTCTATGAAACAGCAGTTTTTTTTTAAATAACTGATGAACGATGGTTCATAATCATGTTCTGAATCAATGGTAACCGGGTTCACGTCGATGTCCCTGACATCCTGTATAAGGATCGTAGCAGGTGGGGTTCTATAGTTCTTCTACCCCCATTGGAAGAAGGCGTGAATTTATATAAATAACATTTTACTACCTACCTTTTTATCAATAATTTAGCTCCACACCATCATTACCAATAACATTCTATCCTCTCACTAACAAGCCCCTTAACTCCACACTTTATTTAGACAGCCCTACTTTCACACCGTCTGCCAAAAACCGAAAAACCGTAAACTGCCCTCAAGTCTCACAGAACCGGTCATTGGACCGGTTTCTCCTCATTAACATAAGATGCCATCTTTACTCATGATCTTTATGACAGTATAAAGTAAAGAGTTTAATGTTAATAGCTAAATGTGACAAAGTTGCAGACCAGCGTATAATTTTTGACGCCCATTGTGTGCGGGTTTCGAGTTATTTTCTTTGAGTTTTATTGAAGCTAGTATTTTTGCATAGGTAATGTGTCCGCAAATAAGAAAAGTCAGGGATATTACGTGTTTATCAGACTGACTTGTAATTTTTTTTTAAATTAAATTGTATGTATATCAAATCACTGCTGTAATTATATGACAGTTGTGTGCAATGGCTACCAATGGTTGTCAATTCTATAGATAATTAATTTATCACATATTGACTGTGCATGCTTTTAAGTATCGTTTTGTATTTTTTCGATGTTTTGAAACTACATTAGACTCGTATTCAAATTATTCCCTACTCTTCCGTAATTTGTTAATTAACATATAAAGCAAGTTTAGTAAATCATTCCAAATGGTACATAACATACTTTTTTAGCTGACTGTACTTTTGACCCATGAAAATAATTATCATTTTCGTTGCGTTTATATAAACCAACAGGAAAAATTGAAATACTTAATAAAATACAAGTACCTAACACGTTTTAGCAATACTCATGTACTATTTTGAGTACTCGACAAAATGGAAATCGCAACAAATTTTGTCAATGTAGATAATACTTTTATGAGCGTAGAGTGAAAACAGATCAAACGCAACAAATGCTACAATGCTGCAGTCTGAGATCTTATTCGAGTGTGCGTCTCCATTGTGTAAGATCATCCGGCAAATTGATGGTGAAATTTCCTGCCATAATTTCAAAATTTCCTGTCGTATCTACATTAAGATTTTCTCTCTCGCCATTAAAGGCTAATTTATGGTAATTAATTAAAATAAGTTTCATAAGAACGCAGGCGCATAAAAAAGTGGTTGAAACAATTTTTTGTTTTTGGCAGTATGGTATCTGGGTAACAAGATGCTAGCGTAGCAAAAAACATTTCGACAACATCATCAAATTCAATTTCTGAATAATCTAAATTTTATAAGTTATTTAATTACACTTTTGAAAATTCACTCAAAATTGCACTCGTAGGGTTTTATCAAAATCAATTAGAATAATTATGAACTTTAAGCAATTAAGCTTATTGTCTGCAAGGGTACAATAGGCGACTTTATCTCTTTATTTGATAAGGCTTCATTCAGATTAGAAACAATAACTAAATTAATTGGTTTGGCCTTCAAAAATTGAGCAGTTTAAGGGCAGACATAATCGGTTTCTGATGATTAAAAACCAGTCCCAAATTTGGAAGCAATCCTTGTTCTTTTATCTATACTGTCCTATTGCTGGGAAAAAGTATCCCCCGTACTTTGCCATTCAATCCTAGGTCAAAAAATATTGGCAGTAAACTTAGTAATCTAACAGTCTTCCTCTTCATTTTTATCGGCACCAACTATTTTACGAACAGGGTCCAACTATCTTACGAACAGGGGAAGGGACAGGGTCGAAAGCTCCTCATAATCCTTTGAACAGGGAGGATCATTGGACTAGACTGGTGTTGTGGCTGGAGGGCTACTATCCAACTATCAGGTGAGATGCAGGCGAACAGCTACCCCGTAGAAGAATAAAAAAACTTTTGTCGGATTTTTGTATTAAGCTATACTTGTGCCATGTAGGACTCGCGTGACGTCAGGTACAATTTGTATCTCGTATGTGGAGTTATAGATATCGCCACAGAAAACTCAACTCAAAGCATTTATTACAATTTGAATTTGAATTGTCAAGGGGACGGTCAGTCAGAAAGATGAAGATAGTTGCCCATTCCAAAGCCTAGTATTTAGGTTCCTATGAAGAAGAACGAGCAAAAAACTCCATGGACACTCTACATACAAACTTTTAAGTATCGCAATTGACAATTCAGTGATACTTGTCAACCTGTCCTCGAAAACTTAAACTAATGGACACAAACCCAATACCAGGAAAAATAAATTCTGATTCCAACAACGTCGTGCCACTAACAGGGGAGGTGAGGGGTGCAGGGTACAGGGTGCAAGGGGGGGTGGTAGCAAATAGCTTCTAGACCTCGTGACACATTTCTAGTAAAACTGCTTGTACAAATTCGCGGGAGCTGACTTGAGTGGACTTGGGTGAGCCATTTTAGTACTGAGCAGTGAAATTTTGCAGTGGTTTGGTGGGAGGGCGAAAAATTAAAAGTTGGGAGAGGTGAAACGATTTTGGTTTAAGAAAGAAAATCGTTATTCGGTTGTGATATTACTTACAGCTTTATGGGTTCTTGTGGCTAAATGATAAAGTTCTGTTAAGAATAAATTAACAAATGAACAATAGAAAATTAGTGCAAGAAGCATTATTGATAACCAAGTTTAAGCTTAGTTAATAAGGATATGAAAAGTGCATCTGTAATAATAATATCTGCATCTAAGCAGAACTATCTCTTGTTCAATGAAAAATAATGCTAGAAACTACCTCGTTAGTCCAGTGGCCGCAAGCGGTCTTGTATACGTTTGATTCCTGTGTTGAACAAAGTAAGAGATTCTCAATAGTAGTCCGGAATCTGCACGGCCCATTACGTAGGACTTCAACCAATCTGCCTAGCGTTTTCCCAATTGTGTTTGGGTCGGCTTCCAGTCGAACCGGATGCAGCTGAATACCAGTATTTTAGGTGGAGCGACTGCCTATCTGACCTCCACAATCCAGTAGGTAACTGGGTAATACGATACCCCTTGGTAAGACTGGTGTCAGACTTTCGGGCTTGTGACGACCCGTAACTATTACATAGGACTTGTTATAACATACAAAATGAATGTGAGTGCACCTATAAATACATCTCTGATTACTTTTTTGGGTAGAAAAGGGTTTATGTTCTGTTTACACATTATTATTTAAGTGATTACTCGCCAATTACAACTACGCACTCTTCAGCCGAAAAAACTTTAGACGCCACAAAAAATATTTTGCTTTGAAACCTCGACATTAATAATAAAAATCAAAGAAACAGAAACGCCTCCCGAGCACCTAATTTTGTTATCGCAAAAAATTCAAATGTTATTCAAGTAAGTCGTGGAGTCGACAATAAAGCTAAAAGGAGGTAAGCAGAGGGGCAGGTACACAAGTCAAACAATAGTCCTCGTTAGTGCACTGTCATGAGTGAGTTTGAACGTATTTTTCTACGCTTCCTATGGAAATTAGGTGGGGGTACAAGTAGCTGTGTGATTCTGTACTTAGTGGTTTTTCATCATATTGAAAAAAGTATTATTTTGTTCAGTATTCCATAAAGTTATTGTGAGTATGTAATTTCTTGAGTAAGTAATTTGTTGAAAGCATTGGTGGACAGTAGTATGCAAAGATATTTAGATATATATAGGTCTTTGGTGGTAACTACATGCTATGGAACGGAATGATTATCTTGAAGTGCTTTTGCTTCATTTTCACCAACTATAACCACAATGCAAAAAAAGTAACATAAACTTTTTGGTTTTTATTCAAGTGTTAGAACCTGTTATTTATATTTCTATGGTTAGAACTAAACTTGGCCTTAAAATTCATATTTTTTTACAAACACTATTAATACGCTAGCTGTAAGTTTCACGAATAGAATAAAAATTTTGTGTTTTGTGTTTCGAACTTGCATTTCGATGTTTAAGAAGCAATCAGAAAATAAGCGCGCCTCCACTGTTTCACATTAAGAGCGTTTATCCTAAAAGTTGGCAACGTCGGAAATAGCCGTCAAAAATTTACCTGTTTTGATTAATTAGGCAATATTACTGTATGGAAATTGATGAAAGTATGGAACCTGCACCTATTTATAAAGGAGTCTGACACACAGTTGTGTCAGTTGTCAAGAGTGTCTGGAGCACTCTCTTGTTTTTTATCATCTATCAAGTGTGCTAACATTCATAATAAATAAATTAGTTACATTATAATATTGCCCTTGTCATCATTTCATCAGAAATAAGAAATGTGGCTAGCTAGCGAACTAGAATATTAATAATGAATTGCAATTATAACATTGAATTTGATGTTGAAGCCGTTATAGGTGTAAAAGAGACATTTGGAAAGTTTCTAAATACTTTTTTTACATCTAAAACTAAATATTCGGTGTTACGATATTAATAATATTGCATTTCATAATCAATATTCTAGTTCGCTAGTTATCCACATATCTTATTTCCATACAGTAATATTTCCAAATTACTCAAAACAGCGAAATATTTGACATCCATTTGCGACGTTGCCCACTTTCAGAATAAACACTCTTAATAGAATCACATATCAAAGCAAAAACAAAAAAATCACAAACCCATAACTCAGTAACCTATACCGTTCATAAACCATCAAGACGTCCCATAAACGAAGCTCCCTGGTACATCAGCATTCTATGCTCCATAAAACCATAAAATGTGTCAAAATTGTGTTCGTTCGCGATACGAATTCATAAGCTGTCAGTATTTATAGCATACTAGCTTTACTGCCAACCCCCCTCGTGTTTTGGTGACGTTTCATTTAATCTCATTCGAGTTTTATCGGCAAAGTTTTGGTTCTATCTAAAATAGACTGTTCGATTCTTGGGGTGGTTTGTGTTTTGACAATGTGGAGAACCTTATTTGACACTTTTGGGTTAGCAACAGTTTATTATTATAAAAAAATTGTTAGGTTAGCAACGTAACCACGTAAACTAAAAATGTAGCCTACATCCTTTATTATTTGTATATATATCTATATATTTGGGTTCACGTTCTTGTAAACGGCTCAAACGATTTCGATGAAAGTTGCAATATGGGAGTTTACGGGGGCGAGAAATCGATCTAGCTAGGTCTCATATCTGAACAAAATCGTTTCCTCTGTATTTTCACCCGATCAGAGCTCGGTCGCCCAAAGTTTAGAACAAGAATAATTCCATGCTGCCATGTCATTATCCTAAGGTGTCATTGCAGCATGGAATTAGTAAGTACCTACTATCGTGGCAGTATGGAATTAGTATGTACTATCATGGCAACATGGAATTAGTATGAACTTACAAATGAGCATTCTCTATTTTACCAGAGCAGAGCTCGATCGCCAAGGTACTACAATACATTATATAGCATTAGTTCAAAGGAGATAATGACTGAAAATGTTGAGAGAACCCACAATGTTTCACATAATTATAGTTTGTCCTAAGGGTATTGACTGAAATAACATCTAAGCTAATAAATTGTGGGTTTTAGAGACAACATAATGTGATAGGCTGAAGGTTTCTTAAGACCACAAATAAGAATGTGATTTATTTTCATTTTTCTTTAATCTGTAACAACACTGATTTACGTAAAAATCTTAAGAATGATTAAATATTCTGAAAAACCAAAATGCAACGGGCAATCGTTGTGATCATTGCTCATGAGACAGCAATGCAAATTCAAATTATTTTATACAATACATAGTTCTTAATAATTCAAGTAATATGATATGAAATTCTAACTAACAGAAGACTTAGAAAACTTAAACAGCGGGTCCCAAACTAGACACAGCCTGTATCTTGGTGACCCAACTACGGGATGATATTGTAATATTTTAAGGAACAAATCAACACTGTAAAAACTGGGTCACACTAAAACCATTCAGTTCACAATAATGAAACACCCAGATGATACATATTATGATTAGTCTTTCTTATTATCCCTATCGACCCAATAAATTACTACAAAAGCTTGGCCCCAAAACACATCATATATTAATATTAGCCATAATTCAGTTGCACAAACAAACCTCTAGCATTATTAATGACAATATCTTCCCTAAACGATAAATTTCGCCATCCATCGCGGGCTCTACAAACAAGTTGATTCAGTAGGTAGCTTGGGGCGCGGCAATGTAATTCGTTAAAGGGTGGAGTATCGACAGATCTAGACGTGTGTGTGTGGATATTTATCAGTCTTTATGATAATAACTATTGGGGGAGTGGAGCGGGGGAAAGGGGGTGTAGGAAAGATGGAAGGTAGAAGGTCAGTTAAGGGAAAGTGTTTATTTTAGCTGGCTGTGTAATTTGACCAGCTTTTATATTATATAAAGTATAAATAATAATTGTAAAGTAAATAAATTAAAATATTGTGAAGTTTTGGTTTTCAGTTAATTAACCCAATGCAATAATTCTTCAGTAAAATTAAATATTGAAAGGCATGGAGAACGAATTGATTTTGCCCAATAATAGGATTAATCGTAGCCAAACCAGTGTGCCAACCAAAAATAACAGTGCCATAATAAAACTAGCTTCCTAAGACCATTCCTAGCTTCTGTCCGCGACTTCATCCTCGTGGAACTCAACTATACACCATAAAACATAATTTATAATATCCTATCATAATTATGGCACTCGGCATAAGTGTAGCTTCCTATCAGTGTAAGATATTTTATATCGGATCAGGGTTTCCAGAGATTACATCTTACAAACAAAAAACAATTTTACCTGTTTATCATAGCAGTGTGCGTACCACAACTAAAAACAGAAAAAGTTTAATTTAAAAAAAAAAAAAAAATTGAAAGTAGTTTTTTTTTTTTGGGAACTCAGTTCCACAGAATCTACAACCATATTGGTTACACATACTCGTACAAACAAAATTCCAAGACAAGAAATCAATACAAACCATTAAAAATAAGTATTAATACTCTTAATGTCTCCAAGTAGATGGCGGTGCATTACGTAAATTGATGTACTAGCAGCAAGGCACGAGGCCATTAATTATTTTAAATTGTCTACTGTCTTTACAAGTCCCTTGAGATCGGAAAGGTAATGGGAATAAGAGGAAAAGTGAAGAATTTATGTTTGGAATGTACCTAACTGTTTTTGGGAACCACCCATTGTTGGGAAAAGGCTAAATACGATATCTACAATGTGTAACAGAATTCATGCAGATTATGAAAGTAGTTTGTTCAGAAACGTTAATTGAATCGATTTCTGTCATTTTTTATATTATTAATTATTAATTTTCAATTAATAATTTTTTATATTAATTATTTTCCACGGTACAGTCAAAACGAACCAAAATGGACGAAGTGCCTACTACGAGTACGCTAGACGCTCCTCTTTGTCCTTCAATAACTAATTTAATAAATAAACAATACATAATAATACAAATTCAGTGTATGTATTATGATTATAACACAATACTCTAATTAGGGTGTTTGATGGTGCGCGTTAATTACGGGACATGTTGTTTATCTATTTATTTACATAGTATAAAACAAATCCGTTTTTCGGGTCTGTCTTTGTGGCCACTTAGTTGTTTTAAACTACACAATGAATGTTATTGCGGTTTACACAATCATTTCCATCATTTATTCTGTCAGGTTTATTGGTATACTGTTTCCCTTGGGGTCCAGAAGGCAGAAATTATAAAACGTGAACCTAACTTATACAAGTCTCTCCTCGGGGCTCTCTAAGTTCCCGAGATCACTCATATTTTTCTATTCGTGTTTTAGGCAAAGATTTAAATCGTAGATTCGTCATAACGCGTCAATGTGTTTGTGTTTCGTTTTAACACCTGTAACACTCACAATAACGCAGTCACTTGACTTGATTGTCATTGAAACGCCATTCATTTTGTGTGGCCTCACTCTTTTTTTTAATAATTAAGTTTTACCAACAGCGTCTGTATATAATTCATCTGTATAGTTAACAATAGCCTCGGATTTACTCAGTCACCAATTACAGGAGCAGCATAGGTGATAAAATGATAATACACAAAATAACCACTTAGTTTGTCCATAATACTTCTTAAATTTAAGATAAAGAACATCAAGGAATATATACATATAACACGAATATATACAAAACAAAGAATATTGCAGACGTGAACAGTATCAAACACTCTTCTCAGTATGAACACTTTCTCGTGCGACTAAGTCATTTTAAATCTTTGGTTTGTAACTACTTATTTTTAAAACTCTTTTATTCGTTCAGCAATCAGTCTACAAAAAATACAAAATCCGATAAAAGAAAAACTTTTATGAAATATTTAAGTGCCTTTGTTTGAAATTGAGTTCATTACTAACTTTTATGTTTTCTACTTAGTTACTTGTTTTGAATACTTTCATTAGAACTCTTTTCCTTTGATTTGAAAGTTTTAACTTCATCAATAAATCCTGTCCTGTGTTATACATAATATTAATTGTCTTGTTTTAAACGTAGACACACTTACATTATTATGAGACATGACACGAAATATTGATAGTATTTCCGGCTCTAATGGCCAAATGGCCCTGATTTTTCGCTTTCATAGCCAGCATTTTTTAATAAAGAGGATTATTTTTTACGTCCTACATGAAAAACTGAAATAATCATCATGATACGACGAAAATAAATTATATCATTACGCCTGTTTTCCACGTCGGGATCAGCAGAGGTTACCCACATTTCACGTTATATTTAAGTCCCATGTAATAAATAGGGGGCGAGCCTATTGCCACTAATCGGGCACAAATCTGGAGTGCTGTTCTGTTACTGAGAAATTCCTGATGGAAAAACCCAATAACACTTTGCCCGACCTTGGTAGCGAGCCCAGGACCTCATAGGACCAGCTCAGCAGAGCAGTTGGAAGGCAGAAAACATTTTGTTTCAAAAAACCATAAATAATGTATAATTATAAAAATGGCCCTTTTGTCCCGTACCTCCATAATATGTCAGACTGGAGTCAGCGCTGTCCATATCGCATTAGGTAAATTGCTCAGAAAGTAGGAACTATTTCTTTGTGTTTCCTCCGTATTCACGAATAAATTGACTGTTCTCTCTGTACGTATGTGTTCGTAAAGATTGGCATACACTATTTAGTTAGTAGATTGGTAGTTTGAAAGTAGTGTGTTTTAATCTAACTTGAAGTTTTGTTTTCAAATGTTGTAAGTCTCTGTTTAGATTCACGAATGTTTCACCAAAACTCCATTGACAAATTTTTTGTTTAAAACCATCGTTTCGTATATTATTTATTTTACAAACAAGTTATTTCGCAAATATTTTATTTTATAAACACTGTTTGTTTTACAAACATTTATATAGCAAATGCTTCTCTTTACAAATGTTTCGCATGAAATTTAATCATTTATACATTTTTCATTTATTATTGTGATTCTTTTGGAAAAATCACGTAAACACTAAACATAATTTTATAATAAATATCTAAACCAGTCACAAAGGTATCATGGTTGAAATTTCCATTTGGGTCTGAAGTTCTTTAAACCTGCAAATAAGTATTTTTTCTATATATTCTAGTCGTTTTTAGCACTCCCAGCCGCTGCCGCGGCACCGCTCGCTACGCTCGCTCGGCTCGTGCGTAGGGGGTCGCAGTTTTAACCTAACCTAACCCAACCTTACCTTTTTTGCGAGTAAAAATATTTAACCTAATCTAGCCGATCTGGTTCCGAGTAGCCCACTAAAATTATATATTTTTTCTGTACAAGTCGTTTCCGGCATTTTTTTTTTAAATGGTTTATATACGAGTATTAAACTACCTTTTGCTTATTTAATGAGTTTCATTTTTAGGAAATGGCGTAATGCAATATATAAAACTTTTTTATTCCAAACGTTGTTTCATGAGATAACATGAATAAAAAATGAATAATTTGTCACATAATACGTTATTCAAAAAAGTTTATAGGATAATGATTTTCTTAATTGAATTATTTGGCAAAGTTGTTGTTGCGTAATGATGAAATAACAAATCATATTTTTGTCAATAGTTACTGGTCAATAGTTACTGGTCAATAGTTACTGGTCAATAGTTACTGGTCAATAGTTACTGGTCAATAGTTACTGGTCAATAGTTACTGGTCAATAGTTACTGGTCAATAGTTACTGGTCAATAGTTACTGGTCAATAGTTACTGGTCAATAGTTACTGGTCAATAGTTACTGGTCAATAGTTACTGGTCAATAATTACTGGTCAATAGTTACTGGTCAATAGTTACTGGTCAATAGTTACTGGTCAATAGTTACTGGTCAATAGTTACTGGTCAATAGTTACTGGTCAATAGTTACTGGTCAATAGTTACTGGTCAATAGTTACTGGTCAATAGTTACTGGTCAATAGTTACTGGTCAATAGTTACTGGTCAATAGTTACTGGTCAAATGAAAGTTTGTCAATAGTTACTGGTCAAATGAAAGTTTGTAAATTAAGTTTTGGTGTAATGACTGGACACCCTCTGTTTAAAGTGATGTTTTGTACGATACGTTTATGAAAGCTGTGATTAAAAACTCAAACTCCCATTTATTTCAATTAAACCATTTACAGGCACTTTTGAACTGTCAAGGAATCGGTCAGTCAGAAATATGAAGCTAGTTGCCCATTCCAAAGCGTACTAGGTACCTATGGAGAAGAACGGGCAAGAAACTCCACGGAGTGTCCGTGGAGTTTCTTCCCCGTTCTTTTAAATAAATTGTTACAAAATAATGGTTACATCATTCATGTTGACATTAAACATGTTAGAAATTACATAACTAAAATCCTTCTTTGAATCACTTCAGCCGAAAGATTTCGCTTCGACTAGTTCTGTGCTTCTCGCGTCCAGTGGATTCCTGCGACCTTCATTAGGTCATCGGTCCACCTTGTAAGAGGCCTTTTAATGCGACGTCCTCCGGTAAGCAATCGCTACTCCAGAATCTTTCGGCCCTGTCGGTCATCTGTTCCACTTAAGTTTGGCACTTTTAAGCCAATGATTAACGTTTCAAAAAGTCATACAGCAATCCGAAACAATCCTATGTAACAATCTAGTGAACACTAACGTTTACTGAATTCCCAGAGGAACATTATAGATCACATAAGTCGCAACTCAACAGATAAAAGCCGATATGTCATTGTTGTGTTATGAATGATTACAACTTCTTTATAAATAAATTGGAACCTACTTCATCTTATAAAAAGGTATTTTTGGGATTTCTGGGAAATGTTCCAATTATTTTTTCACAAACGTTTCTCGAGTTCCAAGAAGTTCACAACAAAAAGCTTATTAAATTGGGTCTCTTTGTGTAATCTTATATGGGGAAGCTACTTCTGATTGTGTATGTCTTTCTACCGTGAAGCTGCATTGATGGTTTTATTTGTGTAACAGTACAAGCGGAGCGAATGCCTATCTGACCTCCACAACCCAGGTACTGGATAACACGATACCCCTTGATAAGACTGGTTGTCAGACTTTCGGGCTTCTGACTACCCGTAACGACCACATCGCACACGAGGCATTTTAAAATACAAAGGGTTTTTGTAAAATGGTCACCCATCCAGCAAGTGCACATGACCACTTCTAGCTCCACTCTACGTAGAATAGACATTATTACTCTTTCTATTAATAGTGTCATTTATTTTGACATCTTTGACATCGCGTCGTAGGAATCTTTCTACAATATGTTTCTTTTTTCGTTTCTTCGATGTGCATGCAGCATGCAGGGAGTGACCTCGCGGCCACGAGCTACACGCTCAAGAGACACGCGTCTTGTAACAGCAACTGCGGAGAAACAAATGGAAGAAGTTGTTTAGAGTATTCCACGAATCACAACGACGTGACTTGCGGAGCGACGCGCGATGGACGGAAACAAGTGATGCGCGCGCGTCGCAAGTCACATGAGTCGAGGCCGTGAACGTGCCCTTAACCTCACAAGACTTCGATCGTCGATACGCGCATATATTATTATCAACCACAACCCTTTTAACATCTTAAGTCATTACCCATACCCACACAGCCTTACCTATACTAACACTTCTTTAACTCCTAATTCAGGCTGTCAATACATCGGCTGGACTCCTAAAGAGGGTCGGAGTGGGCTGCACTCACGTATATATTAGACAGTTTGTCTGTCTGTGGTTGGTATTGGATACCGTTGTCAAATTACTACTGAATGAGACCTTGAGGCCTGTTGATCAGGAATGTGTAAATAGCGTTGTTCGTGTATCATTTCGACTTTGTCTAAAGAAAAGTATTCACAAATTATTTATACTTTGAGCTGGTTTTTAGAGAGGAAATAGCAAGAGACAAAGCCAAATTGTTCTACAAAGAACCAAGTTTTTGAAAAAAAAGATTGGCGTTCTAATGGTAGTACCAGGTATCTGTATCGATAATATAATTTTACTGTTACATAGTTTATAAGCAGCTTCTGCCCAGTGTGTTTCTCTTTGAATGGTATTTACATATTGTAGATACACTTATAAATAAGTTAGCAGTAATAGCTTACTACTTTAAGCCAATGTAGAATAATTATGTTGTTGGTTTTACTTATCAAATAAATCAGTATACTCGTACAATCTGGGACTTATTAACAAAAAACTAGGTTGTTACAATTACCAATACTTTAAAATACTTTTACAATTTGGAATATACACATGTGTGGTGGCATCTACGTCGCCACACGCGAATTGCGCATTACACTGACGTCACGCAAAATCCTGCATCGCGCAAACAGAGTTTACCGTGCGCCTGGCATATACATCAACGTCCCGACAATACAATAGTCGAGCATTAGCCCACCAGACACCCGTCTGGTCGGAGGATCCTCCCTTTTCTATAGAGGTGGAGTAAACTTTACACTCTGTTCCTCATACCTCATATGTAAAGAACTCAACTTTCTAGCCGCCTTCTACGATTTCATATTAGATAAAACGAGTAAACATAAATATTTCCCAGGGAACACGAAAATAACGTTACTTACCGATATTAATTTCACCATTTACACCAACCACTTCCTAAAAGTATGACCTTTTTTCAAACACAATAGCGACCACTCTAATCCCGTCTAAAAATAAAAACGATCCTAAAAGCAATACAGAAAAACCTGAACAGGAAAAAGTGTCTAAAAACTGTATACTGAGTCGAAAAAATAATAATTTGTGAAATCCATTTCCACTATGATAGTATGAATGGAGTCATGCCTAAGGGATATGGGACCCTTCGTCAAAACGAGATGAAATTAATATAATCTTCTTTTTTTTTTCTCATAAAAGAGAATTCACAAAGTTATCCGCCAAGGCTTAGCTATTCAACAACCAGTCTTATTGTTGCAAGCTTATGGTTGATGATGACTGCATGTATTTTTAAAGGAGGTATGGTGAAAAGAATAAATCTTAGCCCGATTTGAATAACAAAAGTGTATGAAATGCTCTTTGATTCTGAGCGGCCAGTGATGGTAACAGCACTGAGCTATTGTTGAGCTCCTCAAATAAGTTTAAAAGTAATAAAAAGTTTGTACTTCGAAGCAATTTTTGTGGGTACTGGTGTGTAAAGACAGAATTTATTTAAATATCCCAGTATATACTTACCTACTGATAAGGGGGCTCGTGGCTGAATACAAAGGCTGAAAACAGCCGTACGAGTCGATCGAAGGTTAAATTACGCTAACCACGGTCGGTTCGTGGATGGGTATCCATCAATTACTTATTGTAGACCCTTCCTTACCTCGGAAAGCACCTTAAGCTATTGGTCCCAGCTGTCATTCGTAGATCTTTGACATTAGTTACTGTAGAAGCTCAAAAGTCTGACAACTAGTCTTACTAAGGGGTATCGTGTTACTCAGTTACTGGATTGTGGAGATCAGATAGAGAGTCGCTCCTTGTAAAATACTGGTATTCAGCGGCATCCAGTTAGACTGGAAGCGGACTCCAACATAGTTGGGAAAAGGCTAGGCAGATTACTACTGATAAAAAAAACACTGCAAGGTTAAAATTTTCAAGATATAGGCCCTTACGGTGTCGTATCATCAATTCGTCCACTAAGTTTAGTGATTTCTTTCACACTCGTTTTAAAGGTCGTTGTAAAATTCATTATGTATAATAAATACATAAGCTACACGACAGTCATAACTTCTTAAGGTAAATAATAAAAATCCATCGTGGAAATTCCAGAAAAACACCATGAAAGCGTGTCGCGCCTTAAGGGAGCTGTAACATAAATACGCCATGAACACTGACCCGCTTTGTGTAATAGAAACCTTGTTTCCAACTTTAGTTCTGGGTTCTTATTTTTTATGGACACTTCCAGGTTCAAAATCTGGCACGTAAATAGCTATGGGACTTTTTCCATGTCATTACGTATATTTGTATGTGTAATATCTGTTCCAAAAGTGTATGATGTAAGTGTAAACAAATCCTGTTCAGGTTAAATTCTTACGCAATTGCTAACTACAGGGAATTATTAACATATTCATCTGTATTAAGAAGGTTTTAACTTCATATCTCACCACTTTTTCCAATAATAATTGTTTGAATAACATTAATAAATTGTAAATGAATAATCATTGACGGAAATTGAGGTTTTAAATTAATGTTTAAAGTGATTTAAAATTAAAATTTCGGGTTAAGTATTCAAATAATCAAATTAAATTAAAGCATTTAATTTATATAAGTTGCAATACAAATTGCTACCCACAGTTAAGTTTACTTTGTTTAGATTTTCATCAGATACTTTTGGAGATTATAAGTAATTTCTATGATAATATTAGTCAGTATAAAAATATATATGATAATATTAGTCAATATAAAAGTGAACATCAAGAAATTATTAGCTTCAATAGTCAAAAGTAATAAACAAGAAAACCATAAATTAAGTGCCTTGACACGGATTTGTGAAATAAACTAACTTGAGAACAAGCTATCACTCTTAAGTTCTCCATTCTACTTATCCATGTGTCACAAAAAGTGCCACTTAATCAAATATCAACAGAATGAAGGTGTCAATTAAATAGATTTAAAAATGACTACTATTGAATGAAAATGTCATTTAAAAAAATCAAGTTGGCATTAAAGTAGTTTTTCCAAAAACTTATACTTGTTTACACTTTTTGAAACTTGAACGTGAATGTACTCTAGATTTGTTTGAAAATCAAGATAAGTGATATTATGTTTAAGGCTCCCCATTTTACCTAACCGTATGTCACAAAACTTAATATTAACGTTGTGTAGCAATTACATATTCGTTTCTTTGTGCGATGTTGACAGTCGTACGCACCCGTGTGTGTACCAGTGAATATTAACATAATGTACTCTACGAAGTACATAAATAAGGACGTCTGAAATTCTAAATGTACTGCTCTGTTTGAATAATAAAGATGATCTTGGAAATGTTGACTTTTATTATAACTCTTGTGTTTTTTTGTAGGTTAGAATCGTCTGAAGGAAAAAAGTAATAGTAGTATTTGTGGTTCGTTCCCTATGATTGACGGATACTTTATATACTTCTAAATAATGTAGCTCCACTTTGTTTACCTATGTCTGTCTGCCCATAAACACCCATTTTTAACTGAATTTTAAAAAACGAGAAGGTTTTGCAATTCGGTTGTTTTTTTTAATAAAATTTTTTAAGAAAAATATCTTTTGTAGTTACTATTATCACTTGGCGGTAGTGTTTAAGATAAGATTTTCACCCGCGCCGCCTAAAAATTACGCTTGAGAAAATCACTCATATGTTGTAGTACAACGTGTTTCTCGCATCACACGCTTTACTCTGAAGTTTCATTCCACCTTCAGACGACACTAACTAAATTATACATAACAAGAATGAACGTTCATCCACTCCTTTCATTTCATTTTTCAATCATTCAAGAAAGCAAGTGAAAGAAGTCGACTGCTCAAAATCCGACATCGTTAGATGGGTTCACAAATAAATTATTTTTTTCACTTTTCATTGATTCTGTGTTCAGACAGTTCACTTTGAGGGAAAGATGCCGAATGAAAGATAACATTTAAAAAAGTGAAGCGTCTCTTTAGTCACCTTTAGGTAAACTAGCACTTAATACATTGTTAAAAGTCAGTAAAGGTATTTTTGAAAAATCATATAAGTAATCTATCTTTATTGAATATTGTACTTTTTAACCGACTTCCAAAAAGGAGGATGTTATATTTTCGACGCGTATGTATGTTTTTTTTTTTAACCGAGTTCCAAAAAGGAGGAGGTTATATGTTCAACGCGTATGTATGTTTTTTTTTTTTATGTATGTCCGCCGATTTCTCCGTTAATTGTGAACCGATTTTGAAAATTCTTTGTTTGTATAAAAGGGTATGCTCCCGGATTGGTCCCATATAAATTTCATTAACTTTGCTTGGATAATTTTTGAGTAAGCTTCAATAATACGTATTTTTCCCACTTAGTATATGTGGATGATAACTTCCTGTGACTGTTATTTATATAGCAAGTAGGTACCACAACTAAAAAGTGAAAAATAAATTCTTTTTAAAAAAAATAAACAATCTACTTACGAAAAAAAACACTACAAAGTGAAAAATAACTATAATTTCGGTGGCAAAAAACGAAAATTCAAAACCAAAGACACCGACTTCCGAAATTAAAGTTATTTTTCACTTCGTAGTGTTTTTTTTCGGAAGTCGGTTGTTTTTTTTTGTAAAAAGATTTTTTATCAATAATTTGGTAGTATGGTTTAAAGGTAAAATATATTTTCCTGTTTAAAGGATCCACTGCGGTTTATGACCCACGCGTGCGAAGCTTCACAATTTTATAGCGTAGGATAGATATCTTCATATAAAACACTTTATACAAATAATGATGGGTCATAAAGTGCAGTGGATACCGTTTAAATATTGGCTGCATCATCAGTTCACACAAAATTCAAGCTCACTAAACATTCTAAAATATTAATGGTTCATTAATTGCTTCCTAGTGATGATAAGTAGTGTGTGACGAGGTCACTCACCAACCTACTCTTTTATCACGACATTCGCCTAGGTAAGTATATCACATACCGAACGCCATTAAATATGAAAGCACTAAGAACAAAATCTTTCGTTCCATCTCACACTAACTCCAAATCCAAAATAATTAAGTACCATCTTCATTCCAAACATCAAAACGTTCACAAAGTTACCAAATAAATGTTGCACGAAGCACAGTGATCTCTCATGAACTACAGACTCCTCGGGCGATTCTCGTCTGAATAATTACCAAGTGAATCGTAAAACAGCAGGTACGGGGTCCGTGGGGTTAGCGGCGTTCGTGGGCCTCGTGGGGTTCCGTCAAACTGATTCAATTATTCAAAGTGAATGGTTCAGAATGCAGCTGAGATTTGTTTGGCCTTTATAATATTGTAGCAGCAGAGTTGAGGGTGATATGATAGTTTTGTGTGAGGTTAGGTTTCACCTTATAATTCATAGGTATGTTTTGTAATTACAATAAAGGTACATTAATGATACACGCATGTCTAACAATGGGGGTCGTGGTGGGTAAAGTTCTAGTTAAACTGAGACAAATCCCGCGCTGGATGCAGGACGAAATTCACTGGCGCGGATTGTACAGACTAATTTATAAAAAGTCACGAATAGTCGCGTCCCGCATCCCGCGCGGGTTTCGCCTTAGTTTGCCCAGAATAGAATAGAATAGAATAGAATAGAATAATAGAATAGAATAATTTTATTTTTGCAAATATGGGTAGATGATACATCAATAGGTGTTAGTAAAATACAAAGATCAGCCATATTTTGCCATTAAGCATGCAAATATTTACGTCAAATTATTATAATTTTATAGTATCATACAAATCAAATTATTATCATAATTATATTATTTACTATCTATCATTCGATCAATTATTATTAAATTATATGGCATTAAATTAATCAATACTTATTTAATTAAATTAGAGTTCCTTATAAGTAACGAATACTAGAAAAGTCAACAAATATTTTCCTCAGATAGGAACTCAGTCACACTGTAGTACGTTTTACCCACCAAAAATTTACGTAGTCTATTCTTAAACAACAAAGCATTTAAATCTCTCCAATCTCTTGGTAATTTATTATAAATAATTGGACCCATGCAATAAACACTCTTGCGCATCAATGCGGTTTGACACCTCAATTGACATAGCCTACTGTGGTCACGCCTATTTCTTGGAGCTACATCAGCCATACGTTTGAAACGACTTGGATTGTGCTTTACAAACATAGCTACTTCCAAAATATAAATACAAGGGAGTGTCAGAATATTGTACTGCTTAAAATATGGCTCACAGCTGTCAGTGGTTTTGAGTTTAAACATTGCTCTTATACATCTTTTTTGAGCTTTAAATGCTGTGTCTTTGTCAGTTGAGTTCGCCCAAAAAATTACACCGTACCGCAAGTGAGACTCAACTATACCGTGATATGCCGTAAGGAGTGTGCATGTGTCCACTATGGATGATAATTTATATAAAACATAAGAAGATGAACTTAATTTTTTACACAGTAAATCTATATGCGCTTTCCAATTTAAGCTGTAATCTATTTGTAGTCCTAAAAATTTGGTATCTCCTAATTCGTCAATATCATCATTTTTATAATGTATGTGGAGGTTCGGCACACCGGGTGTTCGTTGTTCGTTGTCGTTGTCCAGATGACCACTCCTACCAGTTTCAGAACCTGCATTTTAAGCAAACAAACATCGAGTAATATCGTACTCGTAATGTAGGTTTTCTAAATCATCACAGACAAAGTAAAACATAATACTGAACTTAAAGTTTTTGGTCTAAAATTATAGATAACACGTGAAAAGCAAGCATGATGATCAAAATAATTCAAACTCAAAGCATTTATTTAAATTCAAACAATTACAGGTAAATAAGTACTTTTGAGTTGTCAAGGAGTCGGTCAGTCAGAAAGATGAAGCTAGTTGTCCATTCCAAAGCGTAGTGGGTTCCTATGGAGAAGAACGGGTAAGAAACTCCACGGACACTCTTTTAAATCAAAATATTGTAAAATATTGATTAATTACATCATTCATGTTGAAATTGCAGACCAATGTTCGTAGTTGCTGTTAATGAGAAGAGGTATTTGCCCTCACTAAAACAAATATAGTATTATTATTGTTTTTCAACCAGATTGATCAACCACGACCTTAACGGTAAAGTTAAGCTAAAAGACGAAAAATCTTTATAGAAACTTTTAATTAAGATGTTTTTTCCCTTAAGTGCCGTACGGTGGTTGAAAAAAATATTTACCAAAGAACTTTGTTTTTACAGACAGAACATTACAAAAGATAAAAGTGCGTAAAATATAATTAAGTTGGAAGTCTTTATGACCAAAGTGATCATCCGTAAAAAAATACGTGATAATCTCAACACATGGGAAGAAAATAATATAAGTAACTTGTTGTTGGAACCGAGGACTTATGGCTTAATAATAACAACCGCACGGGTCTTCAAGAGTACGCAACGCTTGCCGAGGTCGGCACGTCGGTGAGTGACCATCCATGACATACAGAGACCCTCCGTACCTCGGAAAGCACGTTAAGCCGTTGGTCCCGGCTGTCATTTGTAGATATTTAACAGTCGCTACGGGTAGTCAAACGCCCGAAAGTCTTACTACTAGTCCGGCAAAGGGGTATCGTGATACCCAGTAGCTGGATTGTGGAGGTCAGATAGGCAGTCGCTCCATGTAAAATACTGGTATTCAGCTGCATCCGGTTAGACTGGAAGCCGACCTGAACATAAGTAATTGGGAGAAGGTAGGCAGATGATAATATTGTTGGAACCGAACTCAGAACCAATGCACAGAAGTCGCGCTTCCGACCACTTTACCAACGAGGCAGTCAACTGTTAACCATAATTATTTCAATAATTTATCAACTATTCCATGACCACGCTCGTATTCAAACCAATCATTTAAATTTTCTCTCCACAATTTCTGCAGATTTCATTAAAACGTCACCGAATACAACTTAAAATGAATTTGCAATAATTCCTATACATTTTACTGCACCGCTGCCGTCGAAATAAACTTAGTTCATTCATTCATTCGTTCAACGTTATCAATTCATTCGGTGAACTTTTCCGACTTTAGTTTGCCGTCGAGAAAAATCTTTTTGATGGAATTAATGTCTTTTTTATGCAGTGAATAGTAAGTATTATAAATTGTAAGTTTGGTTTTTTGTTCGTAAATCATTTACACTTTAACGTATGAACTGATTTGAATGTTATGGTATACAGATAGAATATGATACGGATATGTGTTATACAGGGTGGTAGGGACATCGACGCGAAAACTGTTGCTTTGGATTCAGTAAATTATTGTGAATACCCTATGCGTTAAAATTTTTCGTCAGTTTTTTTTTTTAATCTGCTGTTCCATATATTTTTACCGCGTAGGTATTGCAATTTTCTATGAAACAGCGGATTTCTTTTTTAATTACCGATGAAAAATTTCAACGCCCCATGCGTTGAAATTGTTGTTCAGAATCATGTACTGAATCCATGGTAACAGTTTTCGCGTCTATGTCCCTGCTACTCTGCATGATACTCGTAAATAGCACGTTTTTTATCCTACAACAAGAAGTAGTTTCCTTAACCTTTCTTTCTTTCCTTTCTTTGTTTTTCATCGTTGCCAAGGACAGGCCGATGAAGAAGGATTCGCGCACAAGTTGCTCGCAGCCAGACAGGCTATTTAGCGCAAGGTGCATTACGTCGCAAACAAGTTGTATACCAGTTTACAATTTGACCCAATATATACACGATTAGTCCGTATGCGTACTGGCACTGTACGTATATATTTTGGAATTAGGTCACTACGAAGTATACGCGAGTATTTGCGTACTACTTTTGTATAGATTGGAAGACCTTAGTAAAAAAGTTATTTCCAATCTATACGCGATTAGTTTCTTGCGTTCTGGCCTTGTTTAGAATGGAAAGACGCGCCGACGGGTGTCATGTACCGGCGTTTTAGCGGAAGGCTACATGACACCACGACTCTGCGCAATACGTCGCCAACCCAACGTAATAGAAATAGTAGTGATGTTTTATTTATTATGTATTAAATTATTATTTTGTGTATTTTGTCTATGGGCCTTAGTTGCCTGAAAATAAAGCAATTGCGCGGTGAGTTTCTACGTCTACGTTGAGGACCCATTGCCGTCTCACAGATGTAGGTACGTTATTTATGTATGTCAATTTATTTAGTCGTGAATAAGGTTATAGTGGCTCATAAATGTGACATCGTTACAAGTGTAGTTCCTTTTTTACAGAATTCCTGGAGGTAGAAATTTTCTGAGTAGAAAGCGTAAAACATCTTCTGCTGATGACCTTCAACTTCACATAAACGTAACTTGACTGAACAAGATATAGCTGGACATCTCATGTGCGGGAGTAATGATGATTGCAGTCTTATCGACGATGATGTGAGAGATCCTATCTTTGTATTTGAAGGAGGCATTGATGAAGTGGATATAAAGTGTTCCATCTATTCATGTTCTCGAAGAACACGACGCTGGCCAACGGTATTGTTTTACCGGTTGATGGATCTGAATGCTTATGTGCTATACAATAAAAAATATGAGAATAAGGAAACCATAAGTCGTGGCCATAAGCCGATGTCCTTACTTGTTGCATACAAGTATGTAGTGACTAAATTATCCCAGTGACCATCGGTCGGATTGGGGTGCTGTCATTTATTTATTGATTCCATCATTATAAGTTTTAAATATTATTGTATTTTGATAAATGTTTATAGAAGATAATATTTTTTTAGGTTTTAAGTTGGTTTAGAGTTTTATTCATAAACAATTTTAGAAAAAGAAGAACTGAAGTAAATTTCTAAAACTAACTAAGCATAATTCTGATCTCGTGAATAAAGTGTGATTGTGCATAAAAGTTAAACAATATTTTATTTTGAACTTTTTATTTATATATGTGATAAAACTTACTTTTCAATAAAAATAAGTTACTGAATATAGGTTCAGTAACTTATTTTAATGAGTTAGTAGTAAGTTATTTTAACAGTTAGTTTTTTATTATGAATTTTATTTTATCTCTCTAGATTTTTACGTCTATCAGACGTGACTTCAGCGTTAATGCGACAACTATGCCTAGTCGTTAGAATGCTTATTATTATGAACTAGCTGCGGTTCGCAGTTTCACCTGCATCGAGATTATCACAGATACTTTGTAATTTCCTGGCATACAAAGTATCCTATGTCGTTCAAGAATAGTATAGCTTTCTATCAGTGAAATATGTATAATTTTTTATTTAAACCAATATTTTCAGAGATTACCTTTCACAAACATACAAATAACTTTACTTTCAATAATATTGGTATAAAATGTAGCATTTCAGTCAGTAAAATAATAATAAATTGTGGTAACGTCAGTTCGTATAATTGATTCTAAATAACTTCAATGGATTTTCAGTATGAATTATTAAATGGAATATTGCGAGCAATTCGAATTCATTACTATGTTATACGAGCATTTAATAACTTTAACGATATTTTCAATGACAATATTCTAAGAATCAAAATTACTATCCAACATGGCAATGCTGCCAGCCTTTTGGACACTTTTCCCATTGACAGTTACGCGGACGAATTTTTGATCAACCTTTTAGCTTGTATTTTGTATATATATATATATTATTTGTCAAAATAAAAAGTATTAAATCAAATTAAATAAAAAGATAGGTAAGGGATAGTTAACCATATAAAAATGCAAAAATGTAGACCGAAATAAAACGACAATATTTGTGTTATCAATTCAAGACATAATTCCAATAACTAACATGGAACAAAAAAAACTCTTGCGAAAGCCTGGACATAATAATGAGAAAGCGTGATGATCTCACAAATGTTAATTTCTTCCCAATTTTTTCTTAATTAATTTATATTACGAAAGGTCAAAGGCTTTTCCTCAAAGCCTTCCGTAATAAAAGCTAAAATTATACGTAATCATTCTCACTTCTAAGAACCGACTTTCCTCGACAAAAATATTAAAAATTCTAACGAAAACCCGCAGGAAGAAGCAAGTGACAAATAAATCCGATAACATAGAGCAGGTAACGCTTTAAATAGAGTCAAAAGGGGGATTTGTGAGTGCTCTACATAATGTAGAGATGTTCCTGATACGGTACAGTTTTATTAAAAACGTCTCTACTACACTGTGTATATTTGCAGAGCTAGGGACGATGTTTGTATAGTTTGGAATGATATTAAAAAGGGAGTTTTTTTTTTGTCCTTTTGTAAGGACAGGGATTATGTCCGTAAGTGAATCAGTAGGCTGAGTTAATTTATTTTTATTAAGTAGGGCTGTTAATTTTCCATAGGGTTCTTTAGAAACTTTTTGAATGTATGAACGCGACGACAAGCTAGGTTTAAACCAAACGTATAATAAAGTTTTTTTTTTTTTAAAGAAAGTAGTCGTGCATATCTTGATCAGGTTTTAAATATTTTAGTAGAAAGAAAAAATATAAATGTTGTTTTGTTTTTTGTGTGTTATTCTGTTACATATAAATAACACACATTTTATGATTACACTTAAATCATCAGATCGAACGCCCGAATTGCCGAAATTCCATAGCATCGATGTACCACAATACAGCGCTATTTGTAGCGGAGCAAAGCTGTCGTTTTAACCATCATGGTTTTAGCCCAAATTTTTAACCATCTAAGTTAGGTTAACATGACGAAATGGAATTCATAAGCAAGAATGCAAAAAGCCCCAGATTACCTTGCAGATGGTTACCGAGAGTTGTATTACAACGTTAAACAGCTCCATTCATTCAGTTGTGTTGCACTAAACCTAAAGCAAGGTACACACAGCGCGGTGTTTGACCAGGAGCAATGCTGTTGGTCTGAATCTCTTGTACAATTAGTGGCTTTGTACTGAGTCGAGTTGACAGACTATTAAGTACTAAGTTGTGACCCTATTTTATTTTGTTAGGGAATGTGCTGCCGTATGGTATTTGGTAATAGCTAGATTATTAATATTTTTGAAATTCGCGTAGTATGTGGGTAAAACGTATTGCGATGACCGAAGTGTACTACAATACTGCCTACTACTGCATAAAGTTCTACATAATAATACAGGTGTGTATCTTAGGGACTTCAATCCTGTCCATTTTGACCCTTCGCACTGACACCGCTGTTGACTGGGACAATATTTCTACACGGATGGTTAAAGCCTCACGTAAGTTCCTAGTTCCAGTAATAACACATATTATTAACCTCTCGATTACTACCGGTGTTGTTCCCAAAGACTTAAAAAAAGCGCTTGTTCACCCAATTTACAAGTCAGGCGACAGAGACTGTGTCAACAATTAGACCTATTTCTATGCCTTCTGCGATGTCTTAGATACGAGTATTAGAGAGAATCTTAAACAGTAATCTTATAAAATACTTAGATGCTTATAACGGCATAGCACCCAATCAATTCGGGTTCGTATCGGGTAGGTCTACAGAGGATGCCGTGACTGCCTTAAGTGATCTCCTAGCCTGCAATCTAGATCAGGGTAAGAAATGCCTTGGTATCTTTCTGGATCTAAAATTATACCATTTTCCACAAGCAAGAAGAGCCCGCCTCAACTGAAATTTGATATACAATTCCACAGTTGCCACTTAAAGTCTGACTGTACCTGTCCACACTTGAGCAAAGGTTCACACATTAAATATCTCGGAGTAGTAATAGACGAGCGTTTAAATTGGCATAAACACATTACATCACTTACCTCTAGAGTTCGCAAAGTAATTTATATCTTTAAGCTACTTAGAAACTCAGCGGACATCGACTCGCTCAAAACTGTCTACTACTCCTTGTCCCAGTCACTGCTGACATACTGTATGACTGCCTGGGGAGGAGAACTTCGAAAACATCACTTCTACCACTGAAATACCTCAAGGAGCTGTTCTGAAGGTGATGCTATGCAAACCGTTTAGGTACCCGGCTGAACAATTATATCAGGACTGCACGTTGCTTACTGTATCATTAAACCCACTCAATAAAATATGTTAACATCAGAATTATTACGCAATAATAAATATTTTGTAAAACGTGTCAATCCCACTAAAGAACACTGTCCTTCAAGATACAGGATTTTCCTAGTTTGAGGGACAGCAGCGGTCTTACTCTTTTGTAATAGCCATACCCATCTCATAATTAAACAACACTGATGTTACATACCTAGGCTATGTTTTTGGTAAATAAATGATTACTTACTTACTTTACTTTCTGATGCACTTAAGCCTTCCGGAATAAATTCTCTAAATTATGGTAAAAACCACATTAAAATCTGTTGCGTAGTTTAGAAGAACGACACGGTCACACAGACAGACACGAAATGCAACTTTACTTTATAATGTGTATTATAGATATAGAAGATAGATAGATGAATGTGAATGTACAGATGTTTGTGGTTTGGATGTTTGTCACTCAATCGACCTTTAACGGCTGAACGGATTTGGATGGACACACAGATATTACCTACCTGTATTTACGTATAGGATTCCTTTTGGTTCAAGATGTATAGGTAAATTAGTTTCCCTAAGATGCGAGTGAAACCGCGGGCAAAAGTCTAGCTGTTTTATATATTTGCCTTGTATTTTAACATAGTGATTTTTTTTGGCAACTTCACTTAATATCTTTCCTCCTCTTAAAAAAATATCCTACCACATTTTTTGCCCCAAACACTATATTTATAAGGGACATATTGCAACAAATTGCATATTTATGAGGCTCGCTGAGAAATGCGGCGGATGATAAATATCTGGCGGATGTGACGTCACGACACACGCTTCCTCTGCAGGTGAACTTAGCGCGCTCGGAGAGGAGGTTTAGGAGGTACGGGGACAATACGGTTACGATTGTGATACGACTTAACAAGGACACCTCGGTGGCAACAACACAAAAATATAGTTGTTAAAATATGAGCAACAAAAATTGTGGAAACTTCCATGGCAACAAGACAAAATAATACTTATTTGTGAAAATATGAGCAAAAAAAAATTGTGGACACATCCGTGGCAACAAGACAAAATATACTTAGTTGTGAAAATATGAGCAACAAAAAATGTGGACACCTCCGTGATGTTGACAAAAAATGTCATGCAAGTCAAACATATATGGTGATAATTAGCTCCTCCATCAATGGACTGGACTAATGTTACATAGAGAAAAGATTTGAAATTTTGTATGTTTGTATTTTTGTTTGTTTCGCTTTCACGCTAAAACTGCTGAACGGATTTCAATAGAATTAGGCACATGGGTAGACCATGACCAGGGTTAGTATTTAAGATACTTTTTATCCCAAAATTCTTACGGGATCGAGATTTATTTGGGTGAAACCGCGGGGCGAAGCTAATACTTGATAAATGTGAGTTTGTAAAGTATTGGGTTATTGTAACCTGAAATATTTTTTTATCATTATTACTATCTAAGCTACCGAAAACCTTTCGACAATCCTGTTGAAAGTCGTTGTAGAAATATAAAACGCTTTGAAAGTGATTCCCACTTGTCTAGCCGCTCAGCTTCTACTTAATTTACCCACCTGCCACCCAATAGCTTTATTTTTCTAAATAATAAAATTATAATCTCTCTAAGAATAAAACAGTCGACGACTACCTTATTTTTTTTTTTATTTCAAGTCGTCAGCTCTAAAAAACAAGAGTTAAATATTTCAGTCGGAGAATGAAATATTGCTGGTGATATATATAAATGTTATATTTTTAATATACTCGTGAATGACACAAATATATCCGTTAGTAGGTATAATATAGTGATACTATTTGTAAGAGTTGTTTTCAGGATAATATTTTGGGATTTTACAGGGAAGTTTACGTACAGTTTTAAGATACAAATTGAGGTATTTTCGCTAAGGAAGGCAATTATAATTATGTTTTGTGAAACCCGTAAAAAAATTGTCCACACAGCTTACATTTAACGTTTCTGTTTTTAATAAAGTCAAAAACACAAGTAAATTTACTTTTATCAACTAGAATTGCATATTCCACAGTATTAAAAACTTTTAAAACTGCTGCATTTGGTTACAATGTCATCGGAAGCAAAACAAACACAATTTTACTGAATCTATTATAGTCATAAACACAGAACTTAACAAGATTGCAATATACCATCATACTCATGAAACATGATAGACTAAATCACATTGAATTACTTCGTAACCATACTACGACGACGTAACGTAGTTACGTAGCCTCGTAGTCTCGTAGCACAACGCTACGTCGTAGCAAATTCTACGAAGCTACGCCGTAGCGGAGACCGTAGCTAAGGGGAGTCTACGACAAAGGATTTCGGTTAAATAGTTTCATTCTGTTGATATTGTTTTGAGAATATTGTAGTTGTAAAGTTAAGATGTTTTGGTTATGAAAAGTTATTGTTAAGTAGCTACTTGAGATTAAGATGATTTTGTTTGAGTTGCAAGGAAACTTTTTGCGCATGCACTTATTTTAGCTGACTATGTAAAATCTTTTTTTTTGGACTAAACATAACTGGCGAAATGTGGATGTACTATATGGATACATCTCTGCCTAACCCTTCGGACAAATAAGGCGTAATTAATGATTTTAGTGAGTAACATAACAGCCAGAGTGCTACTAAAAACGTCGAATAGAGAAAATCGATAACACCTACCCGTCCCGGCGATCGAACCTACACCACCACGCTCAAAACACTTGTTTTCAGCTTAAGTTCGATTTATAACATTAATTCTACAGTGGTCTAAGTCCTACTCTCAAATTTGTTTATCATTTAACGATAGCAGATGAACAAACAACCTTCAAACTGACAAATCGCAGAAAACATACCAAATGATAATAATCACGAATACTTCATAAAACCTTACTGATACAATTCAGACGCAATCAAAGATTTCTTTCAATACAGCCTTCTGTTTATATATAACTTAGAACTACTTTGAGCAAACAAATAAAACCGTTCGATCTGTGACAAACTCGCTACTGCACAACTTTATTCATTTTTTCGCTAACAGACCGAAGTGGGGTATGAATGAAGCAAGGTATAAATAGGCATTTTGGTTCCTTGTTAGTTCCTGCTTTAATGAAATAAGGAGTATGTCGTTCCGTCTCTTTCTGCGTCAGACAATATTTCTGATAACACAACAATTAAAGGAGAACTACTTATAGCGTGGAACAAAGTTTAAATTAATGAAATTTGCGAAAAAAGAAACAAAGAAACACCGAGGCAATACGACTTTATTAGTAGCTCTTTGATCCCGATATCCAAAAACTTGCTGTGTCTGTTTTTACAGAATAGGTATCGTAATTTCCAACAAAGTGGCAGCCATCAGTACCTACTTCAATTGCGTAAAGAAATTTCTAATGCATTGCTTTATATTTTAAAATACATAATGTTTTAAAAATGGGAATGGACTTGTGGATAAGTAATAAAAGCCGCACGGCGCGATCGATCAGGTTAAGCTACGCTTGCCACAGTTGGTCCGTGGATGAACATCTTTACATACCAACACCCCGCCGTACCTCGGACAGCACGTTAACCTATTGATCCCGGTTGTCAATGATGTTTGACAGTTGTTATGGGTCGTCAGAAGCCCGAAAGTCTGACAACTAGTCTTAAACCAGTCCCGAAAGTCTGAGAACTGGGTTGTGGAGGTCAGATAGGCAGTCGCTCCATGTAAAATAATGGTATGCAGCTGTATCCTATGTAGGTTAGACTGGAAGCCTTAGCCAACCCTAACATAGTTGGAAAAAGGCTAGGGTAATTTATGTCATGATAATGTTTTTTTAAATGTTTGAAAAACGCAATGAATATTTTTTTATTGGGAGTATGTTTCGGAATTGCCCCAAAAAATACTATGTGTTTCCCACATTTTCTTACTGGTTAGGTAGCGAAATACCATCTTTACGGAATTAAAATGCTTGAACTGGCACGCTATCTCACTTACGCGTGCGCGCTATATCTTATCTGTACCCTCAAGAACGGGCAAGGGGAGCGAATAGGAATTAACGGGATCAGCAAGCAAGGAAGTAAAGTTGTCGGAACTGAGTTTATTAGCAAGTTGTGTGAATGAAGGTGGAAGGCTGAGGCTCAGATTTGTACGTATTTGTTAGTATAAAGAAAACGTTATTGAATATTGTTTCTGATAACATGATTTGTCTATGATCAATAAATGACCTGTCAAAGAAATCTCATGTAAACTACTACAATCAATCGACAATCTGCCTAGCCTTTTCTCAACGATGTTGGGGTCGGCTTCCAGTCTTACCGGATGCAGCTGAGTATCCGTATTTTACATGGAGCGACTGCTTATCTGACCTGCCACCCAGTTAATTACAGGGTAACATGATACGCCTTTGCAATACTGGTTGTCAGACTTTTGGGTTTCTGACTACTCGTAACGACTGTCAAAGATCTACGAATGTCAGCCAAAACCAACGGACCCACGGAGGGGTCTTGATACGTAATGGATGGTGACCCATCCACGAACCGACCGTGGCAAACGTAGCTTAACCTTCAATCGACCTACGAGCTTCTCATGTCAACTATGACTGGTTATAAAGTAAAATAGCAAAAACGAATAATTAAAACAGTTTTAAAAGCCTTTTCAATTTAATCTGTTGACCATTCATGCCCCGACCCTTGCGCGAGCGAGCCTGTGCCGCTGAGCCTGTAACCTATTGCTTTAACTTCATTCCCAAATAATCTTAATCCGATCTAGCCTGGCCCTTGCTGTCCTCCCCCAGCGACGTCCTAAGCCGAGCCCTTTGCGTGCAGTCGCTCAGTTTATACGTTTTTTGCCCTGCCTGGAGGCCATAATTTATAGAGGCATCTCCTATTGCTAAGTTTACCGGCGAGGTGCCATTTAAAAAAAGACAAAAAAAAAACATATTACAGAAACAACACAAAAAAATACAATAAACGACGTATATTTAGTAAAATAATCCGCTAAACTGTTCTTAAAGAGTCATAAAGAACCGTGTTTCACCTCTCAACGAGGCATCCTCAGGATGACGATTGACTTGTTGCGAACCCGGACACAACGTATTGCTACGTCAAGCGTCGAGCGCAGTCTGAGCCATATCGCGCGGCAACCTCACTTATATAGGATTACCGCTCGATCCACGTTGGCTAGGATCTTTATCAGCGCGATAAGGGGCTGCGAACAATCGCAACAAAGGTGACCTTGGAATACTCGTATTTAATTCGTTCAACAGTGTAACGTTCCCTGTATTATTTTTTGCAACACGTCGTGTCCGGTTTCGCAACAAGTCAATCGTAATCCTGAGGATGTCTCGTTGAGAGGTGAAACAAGTGTCAATTTCTAACAGGGTTCTTTATGACTCTTTAAGAACAGTTAAGCGGATTAGGTTACTAAATATAGGTCTTATATTGTATTTTATAATGGATTTCCGCAAAGTCTGAGTCAATTAACTATCGAAACAACCCAAAATAAATGAGATTACATACACATTTTGGGTTGCACATAAATATGTCATCCTCTCCAATTAAGCTCGATATTAAGCTTCTCAAGCTCGCCTCTCATGCACAAGGTCGTGGGATCAAACCCGGGCAAGTACCAATGTGACTTTTGTAATTCAGTATTTTCTGAGTATCTTGGACATTACTGACATCGGTGAAGGAAAACATCGTGAAGAAACCTGGACTTATATTTAAAAGGAAGTATGAAATCGCAAACCCGTCTTGAGCAAGCGTGGTGATCAATGCTCATGCCTTTTTTGTATGAGAAGTGGTTATTACCCTGTAGTGGGACAGTAATAGGCTTGTATTATAATTATGAATAATAATAATTATTGTAGTTATAAATATCAGACCAAAAATTCACGCCATAAGTGCAACATACAATCAAATGTTATCATAAAATTCGACAATAACCAATCATTCTTCCATTGTCTAAAGAAACAGATCATTTCACTTGAAAACAACATTTACATCTTAATAACAAGCCATTCTTAACGCCACAGCACCGCATTGACTCGCGAACTCCACCCTCGACTGAAACAAGTTGTTTCAGCCCTCCCCCATTCCTCCCCCTCCGAACAATTAGCCACTGCATTAAAACAGAGACAGAAGGAACTCGTTATTATTGTAATGTTTCAATTTCTTTGGCGATTTGTTATGTTAAATTGAGATGAAAATGTATCTGAATCTATACAAACCATAGAACAAACTCGCTTGCTATGTCTGTGTGTGTGACCGATTAGATCTCCTAAACTGTATAATCGATTCTGATGCGGATTTCATCTTCATTTAGAGCATTTATTCCGAACGGTTTATGTGTATAAAACGTTGATATTTTACTTAAATTCGCCATTACACCCACCCACCCTCAGTGAGTAAGAAGGTATCTCTTTATCTTACTTACTATAGCGATATAAATGATTTTCCGCTATATTACATATAAAAAATCACTGGGAATCGAACCCAGGATGATGGAGAACGTTTAATGAAACACAGAAAAATTCACAAAGTCACACTGTATAATTCAATTGGTTTATAACGAAAAAAAAGAAAACAAAATTTAAACTCAGATAAAAAATAATAATAAATTGGTGGTCGTCGTAGATATTTAGAAAAAATAAAAAAAGGTATTATATAGAACGCCAGATTCTTCGGATAAGGTATTTTTAGGACTAACGCTGGGCGAGGGGTACTAGCATTGGCCAAGGCTGGGAGCTCGTTTGCGTTAAGGAAAAAAAAAAAAATCACGAACGTGTATCTAACACGAAGAACCGTTGTGCTACATAAGACACGCAGGCTTAAACACTATTTTAATTATAGGATGGGTAACGGACAATTTAAAGTAACGGTAAAAAATTACAACGCGATTTTAAAAAAAAAATTAGTAAGGCTGACAAATGAGGATGGTGAAAGGTGTTGCCTGCAACGTTTAGCGACAGCGTCTGACACGTCGACGACGCAGCGACTTCTGGTTGGCCGGCGACACCACGCGGAGACGTGGTATTGGAACCACGCGCGGATGGACACGGCTGTGGACTTGGCGGACTGCGCTCCTCCCTGGCTACAGCCACAGCTGGAGACGGGTAAGCCAGGGACCTCAACGAGGCCTTTTCTGTACGGATCCAGAACAAATACTATTTAAGACCCGGTTAGAAAGGCAATATTACGTGGGGGGTGGATTATAAACTGGAATACTCACGCAACAATTAAAGGTAGTTTTTCCTGGATATATATATAAAACACAAGTGAGACTTTTTTATGAAATTATAACAATAAAGATTTTGCGGTAAAATATGCCAAAGACTGAAATAAATGTGTTAAATCGGAAAAAAATATAATCAAACCGCTAGCTCCGTATGACACGACACCAATGGCACCAATCGTCGTTCCTTCAAAAAAACAAAACCGTCTTTTCATTCGATAAAAAAAATATTCAAAAAAGTGTCAAGCGTAACCATATTTTAAGAGAAAAACATGTTAAGCCTTTTTGGCAAATAAAAAGGTTGGCTTGGCAGCGACATGCTGCACTACCTATAAACAAATCAACTATAGTAAAATCATAGTGGTCTAAAAGCCTATTTTGGTGTTACAATTATTAATGTCCGTCTGTCTGTTTGTAACGCCATCACGTGAAAACAACTGTACGGATTTTAATTAAAAAAATATTAATTCATAGTTACTAATCCAACTGCCTGTATCTGTAGTGTTTGCCTAACCCCATCGGAAGAAGGCGCGAGTTTATATATTTATGTATGTACTAGCCTAACTTCAAATCTGAGATAGGTACCTAAATGAATAAATAATGATAAATAGATACCCACTTACAGCCATTAACAATTATTGTACTGAATAAGCAAAGCGCTTATGGCCGTTTATATCCAACTATTAGTGAAGTATTGTGTGACTCTTGGTTACACGACAGACAGTACAAACATAATGAAAAATACGCTCACAGATTCCCAGTGAACAATACTTGAAACTGATAGCCCAATAGACCAGCATGGCTACTGTGTGTGATTGGCTCCATCAATCAACTGTACCGTCATACACTTCTAATTGGTTCACACAGTTTGATTGCGGACGTCAGATTGGCTAGCATAGAGTTAAATTAGTGAAACTACTAAATGCTTGTATTGAAACTACTAAATGCTTTTCGTTTTGTGGTGTTGATAAAATTCTGTTTGTGTTTGCTTGTTTGTTTGAGAAATAGTGTTTTGCTTAAATGTTATTTATGTTGAAAATATTGTCGTGATTGTTTTATAAAAATCTGTATATATTATGACTATATACACAAATTATGCACTAGGTATACTTTGAAAAAATCGTAATTTAATTAAAACATCATAGTTTTTTGGCAGCATGACTTTATGTTTTTTGGCTTGATTTTTGATCATTTCTAATGAAAGAACATTTTCATTTACGTTATAATCATAGCAAGAAACAGCTTGGCTAATGTCTTACGTGAGCTACGTGAAGAAGAACGTTTGTGGAAAAAAAATCGTTGCAAACATAAGTTACACGCTTTCGAAGTTAGTCTTCAATCCTTGTCACGCAAAACGATCATTGTATAGAATGGGGCGCAGTTACTATGGCGTTTCTGCCTTTTGACGTCAGATGGCAGTGCTGTTTCTGTCCAGCATAGAGTTTAAAACGCTTACAACTTCGTAATAACTTAAGACATTTAAAAAAAAGTAGTCTGTCTTAGTTTTAGATTTCGAGAAATCTAATTTAAAAAATCAAGTCAAACACCATTAATTAATTAACCAACATCAACAGCTCTCCTAAATATTATGAATTACTAAGCTTTCACACAAAACATAGCAATAAGCCATGCAACACCGTACTCAAGCTAAATATTTTACACAATATAATATTGTCCGCAAATGTAAAAGTTAGTTCAAAACGAAATACTTACAGGACAACAACGAATTCTCGTTACACGTTTCAGTACCAAAGCGTGTGAAAGTGCCCAGTTTTAATGTAACAAGGTATGAAATTTTGAATACGGTTTTTTTGACCGGGTGTCGCAGTTGGAGGGTTAATTTGAATATTAGAATTCATTGTTTAAGTTTATTTTAAGGAGAATCAGTCAATGTAGCTCGCGAAATTTCTTACGTTTTTTTTGCAAATTGCAGTGCTGTTTTACGTTGTATATAGATCAAAACCCCCAAACATAATACATATTTGAAAGAAATAAAATTACACTTTGACTGTAACAAACTTTACTTTACTTTTTCGTACCGTGTTAGGATGCTGTCTCTGTTTCAGGAACTAGAGCCAACCGCCAACGTCTCGGCCCAACGACTGTCGGATCAGGTGCGTGTCATCCAACGCAATCATATGTTGGACGATGCCGCACTTGATAGGCTGCGCTCAGAGGTACTGAGCAACCATATCGTTTCAACTCCGGCACAAACCGCGGCACAAGCGTCAAATATTGATGCAGTCCCGCCGCGGTTCAATTATGGAGGTGAAGAGGATGATAGGGCTGCCACAGTAAGTAGCCAGTGCAACGTTCGATTGAGGAGCGCACTGGAGGATGCGTTTCGCGAGTATAGGTACACCTCGACCGAACTTAGACCCCGATTACCACGTCTACCCATGCACAAAAAAAATAGGGCGCTGGTGTGTGCCTTGGACTCGCAGCTTAGGAATTATTTCGAGGGCAGCGAGAACCTCATTGATACACACTCGATCCTGTATTGCGCGGCTGTTGCGGCATGTCGTTTAGCTAACGTCAAGTTTCCAAACTGTGACGGAGCTACTCGACCAAAACCAGCCGTACCAGCCTGGCAGAGCAGGATGAGCGACGTATCGATGGGGCCAGGGCACTCATCGGCAAACTATACTGCTTCAGGGAGGGAAACACACGACCACGAGTGATGCGCTTTGTAAGGCGGGCATTCTCGGGGACTGGAATCAGCCCTCGAGAATACATGCCCCGTGTCACAGAGCGCATCGACTTCCTGAAGCAGAAAGTTTGCGCATGGGCGAGCCGTATTCGGCGGTATAAGCGGCGGGTTGATCGATACACGCAGAATCGCATGTTCCAGAGCGATGAGAGGTGGGTATATAGAGCTTGGGAGCGATCTGAACTAAACGTGACAGATGTGTGTCACCCGGATGATGCCGCCACAAGTGCATTCTGGCGCAGCATATGGTCGGTACCTGTCTGTCACGCTGAGGCTGACTGGATGCAGGATGTCGAGCGAGTGTGTGAAACTATACCAGAAATGGAAAAAATCAATATCACATCACTAGATATAGCCAGAGCAGTCCGTCCGTTACCGAATTGGAAATCACCGGGACCGGACGGACTGCAGAACTTTTGGCTTAAATGGCTTATTAGTTCACACACTTGCCTGGCATCTCAGTTCCAGTCATCCTTAGAGTCTGGGTCGCTACCACAGGTTCTAACAACAGGCGTCACCCACCTGCTCCATAAGTCAGGTAGCCCTGCGGAACCCAAGAATTATAGACCGATCACATGTTTGTCGACGGTTTATAAACTTCTTACATCCATTTTGAGAGCGAAAATTAACACACACATTGACAATAACTCTATTATGTCTGCCTCTCAAAATGGATGTAGGAATGGGTCCCGCGGTACTAAGGAGCTACTCCTCATTGACATGGCCATAAGCCAACAGGTTCGTCGATCCCGCAAGGATCTGTCGACATGCTGGATAGACTATAAGAAGGCCTACGACTCGGTGCGACATACATGGCTCATGAGGGTGCTGGAGTTGTACAAGATAGATGCAACTCTGCGCACCTTCCTGAAGTCATGTATGAGGCAATGGAGGACGGTCCTTTGCTATCCAGGATGTCGACGGATCCAGGGGAACGATGAGCCTATATGGATTAAACGGGGAATATTTCAGGGCGACAGTTTGAGTCCACTTTGGTTCTGCCTAGCCCTGAATCCTCTAAGTACACTGCTGGAGGATTCAGGTCTAGGCTATCGGTTGAGGAAAGGTGGTCAGGTCATATCTCACCTCCTTTACATGGATGATTTGAAACTCTTTGCCCCCAACAAATTGCGACTGATGGAGCTACTGAAGGTAACTGAAACATTCAGTAGCGCCATCAGGATGGAATTTGGTGTGGACAAATGTGCTGTCATGCATGTAAAGCGAGGGGAGATTATGGAATCCGAGGGAACTCAACTCTCGGACTCCATACACCTTAGATCCCTCTCCACAGCCGAAAGCTATAAGTATTTGGGTATGTCGGAAGCGTTAGGCATCAACGTTGCTGACATGAAGCAATCGTTGAAGGAGCGCTTCTTTGGTCGCCTGAAGAAGGTTTTAATTAGCCTTCTTTCGGGCGGAAACAAGGTGCGCGCCTACAACGGTTGGGTCATGCCGGTTTTGATGTACTCTTTCGGCATACTCAAATGGACTCAGACCGAACTCGACGCCCTGGACAGAAGGGTCCGTACACTCCTGACCGCAAACCGGATGCATCACCCACGTTCATCGGTGATGAGACTGTACATCCCGCGGAAGTGCGGGGGTCGAGGCTTTTTAAACGCTAAGACCCTCCACAACCGCGAGGTGTGCAGCCTCAGGGATTATTTTCTTAAAGCCGAAGTGGGTATGCACCGGGATGTGGTCGCAGTGGACAAGGGACTCACCCCGCTGTCCATAGCCAAAGAGAACTGGCGCAAACCTGTAATACTTACTACAGATGACCGCAAGGAGGTATGGCAGAGCAAGGAGCTTCACGGGCGCTACTATCGGGCTCTTCATGAGCCTGGTGTAGATTTCTTAGCGTCCGTATCCTGGCTACGTTTCGGTGACCTTTTCGGGGAAACTGAAGGTTTTGTCTGTGCAATTATGGACGAAGTTATCTTGACGAATAACTACCGGAGACATATTATGAAGGACGGGACGGTTGACGTGTGTCGGGCATGCCATCGTCCGGGTGAGTCCATCAGACATATTATCTCTGGTTGTTCGCGTCTGGCTAACGGCGAGTACTTACACAGGCATAACCAAGTGGCCAGGATTATTCACCAGCAACTTGCTTTGAAATATAAACTTGTTGACTCTGAGGTACCGTATTACAAGTATGTGCCCGACCCAGTTCTCGAAAATGACCATGTCACGTTGTACTGGGATCGGTCTATCATTACTGACAGGACTATTGTAGCCAATAAGCCTGATATAGTGGTGATAGACCGATTAGCGCGCCGCGCAATGATAGTCGATGTTACCATCCCACATGACGGGAACCTCGTGAAAGCTGAGAAAGAGAAACAAATAAAATATCTCGACTTAGCACACGAGGTTGTTGACATGTGGAATGTGAGCTCGGCTATCATTGTACCGATTGTCGTAACGGCCAATGGCCTGATGGCCGAGAGCCTCGACCAACATCTCTCGAGGCTGTCGTTAGGCGGTTGGATCAAGCGCCTGATTCAGAAGGCAGTACTCCTCGATACGGCTCGCATTGTGAGGAGGTTCCTGTCTCTGCAGCCCTAACCACCGGTAGCTTGGACCCTGCTCCCGAAACCGGCGGACATCTATTTTTTTATATTTTTAAATGTTTTTTATTCTTTTTATATCTTTTTAATGTAAAAATATTTAAAAATGTAATTTAATATGAGAGTAAATAAATAAACGAAAAAATAATATTAAAATCTTATGTGTAGTAAATTTATGATAATACATTGAACTATGCTACATAAAGTATAACAATTAGTCAAAAATTACGAGCAAACGAATGGGTGACTCTTAGTATGTGTTATTAAAAAAAAGATTCTGTAAATCTACAGCTTAGCTTTTACCAATATTTTTCTTGCTTTTCTTAGATTAATTTATTAAATAAAGCCTTCAAGACTTAAAACACAAGCCTGTTTAATAAAAACTCCTTTGTCTCGCTAAACAAAAGACAAAAGAAAGCACGATATTGATACTATAACAAAAGAGAACTATAATATTAAGCTGCTATTTAAGGCTAATTTACATGAGGATAGTTTCTCGCCCGACGAGAGACAAGAATGTCCATGCGAGTCTCGCTACCAAGACGAATATCGGAGCCAAATGTTTTGCAGTCAAAGCACTCAAATTAAGAAGAAAGTATTAGTACCTAGTGGTTTTGAGTTACCACCTAAGTTAATTACAGATTCTGGAATAAATGAATGATTGAGTATTGACACAAAATATTTTTTTGATTTTTTTAGTCTTTGGAAATAAATTCCAAGATTTCTCGTTTACACAGACGCATCCAATTTTAAAGATGAAGCAATTCTTGCCTTTCTGCATACGTGTATCGTACGTACTGTTTATACGACAACTTTTTCCCCTTCAATAATCCCTCATTCGAGGCAAGAATATCTCTCCGTGTAAATGATCCTCTAAAGCCGAGTTACCGACACTCCGACAGAACTTGAAGTGCCGACAAGTTTTAATGTATTGCATTGTGTCGGTCTTACAGTTGCAGGACTCGGACTCGGACAGGATTTGGATTTTGGCGTTTTTAATTTTAGTAATGGTTTTTTGTTTTGTTTTTAAATGAGTATTCATTTGTTTAGAGTACAACTTATGTTCTTTATTTCTTAAAATCAGTTGGAACTTAGCAAAATAATACAAAAGAATACTCATAATTAGTATTTTTCTAATTTATTATAATAAAAATTAAATACAGTTCGTTGGTAAACATCACTTAAGAAAAAACTCTTAAAATGTTCCTAATAGTCCGAGTGAGGTTCTTACTTAGAAAAATTTGAAAAGAAGCCGGGAAAATGGGAAATTTCGGGAAAACTGAAAGTGAATTTTCTATGGGAACAATGTCTATAGGGTCAGCTAGTTAATAATAAAAATAAAAATAATAAATGTGTTTAAAGCTTACCTATTCAATTCATTAATAATATTTAAATGTCAGTAGAATAGCTTTTTTTTTTTTTTGGAAATAATGTAGCAGAAGCATAAATCAGACGTGGACAAAAAAAATATATTATATACTCGTATTAGTTTAGATAGATTTAAGTAAATGGAAAAGACAATATAAATATTAATTTTTCACTTATGTGTTAATGCCCTAAGCAATACAGCCTTGACTCTATGTAAAGAGTAAGACATATCAATATCCACGCTGGGTGACCATTGGGGTAAGAGCAGAAGAATGATGAGGAAAAGCAAATAGGGATGTTGACTGGGAAAAAAATACTATTGAGTCCGTCAGTCAGATAATAAAAAACTATTAGACACGTACTTTTTGCTTTATCATATTCATAAAAATGGTTTAGATAAAACGTATTAAAGTTGGGGAGTGGGGGCTCGTTACGTCACATGTCAGTATAAAATCTACCGTGAAATGACGTCAATGCCACATTTTAACGCATTGCCTACTCAATGGATTACGTAAAAAAAAGTTTTTTTTTATAATCTAGTGTACTCTAATATGACGGACCAAAACATTTTTTTCGAGATCCCTTTGATAAATAAGTTCAACTACCTATTTTAATAAAAAATGCAACAAAATACCTATTCCTAATAGACTATTGAAATCACTCACTTACACACAGACATACTTGAACAAAAACCCGTTTCTCCTCCATCTAACTTACAAATACTGACAAAGTCGACAACGAGCGACTCCAACTGTATTAACCCCCCATTCGTCGCTGACAAGTAAAGGACTTTACAGACGAGACAACTAAAGGACTTAACAGACGCTACAGACATCGGTCCGCGGTACAGCGGATTAGCGGTCTCCGATACAAATGCTAATTCACAGTACATTGTCACGTACTGTACAGTCGGGGCATAAAAACGTTACGATTAAAATAATAAAATAAATTCTCGCCTGTTTTCCCTGAAGGGTCAGGCAGAGGTGTATATTACACCCACATGCCAGTTATATTCAAGTCTCAATTATTAAGCGGTAAGTCGATTGCAATATTGATATGTTTCTAACTGGCGGTGCGGAGAGAATCAGACGAGTGCCTTCATTGAACGCTGGTTTATTACCGACATTGACAGGGGTTCACTCACACATTGACAATATGAGAACTATGTGTGAGTAGCAAGCGCCTATTTTACACATCACAGTCATATTAGTTTTATAACTGGCATGCACCATGCTACTGAAAAAAATACTAATAGATAAACCTAGTAAAACTAATGGATAAACCTAGTAAAACTAATGGATAAACCTAGTAAAACTAATGGATAAATCTAGTAAAGCTTTGCTGACCTAGGGATTGAACACAATACTCACGCACGACATAAATGAAGCAGTCAAACATTGTTATTTTGTCATTGATTTTTTAGGTCACATGTATTGCACATCTCGGTACTCAGCGAGCCTGGGGTTCCGATATACCCAAAGGGCTTACAATTCTGCGCATCCAGTTTAACAATGCCTGCAGAGCGCTGTTACGGCTGCCGCGCTTCTGCAGTGCGTCAACAATGTTCGCTGAGTCGCGCACAGACGGCTTTGATGCCACCTGGCGCAAAAAGGCAGCCTCACTGCTAAGCAGATTGCGTGGGAGCAGTAACAGCATCCTGAATGTAATAGCTAATAAGTTGGACAGCCCACTGGTGTGCAGCCTCACCCAGAGGACTCTCTCTTAGTCTCTCTTAGATAATAGGTACTAGCATAGTTTTTAAGTTCATATTAACAATATAAATGTAAAGGTAAATGTAATGGATTAATGGTTCGTCTGAATAAATACATTAAATTATTATTGTTGTTATTACCGCAACGTAACACTTCCATGTATCTGCTAAACCCATTCTGTCCACGACCGTACACCCGATGTACAATGGCAGTATCGGTTCTCAAGTGTTCACTCGCTGGTACTAGCAGAGAGAGGGTTGAATTGAAACGTAATCAGATGCTTGCCAAGTTAGTTGGACTGCTACCAGGAATGTTCAATATCTTTGATTAAGGCGAGTTTTTGGGTTATGGGGCGGTTTGCGTTTTAAATGAAGTTTAAAAGAATAGGATTGTTGGTTTCAGTAATGTTTATTTGAATTGGAATTGATTGTTTATGATGATTTTTGTTATGTCCGTTGGTTATTATATGAGAAGGGTGGGCGTTTTGGGGGACTGTCTTATGTAATTTTGACGTTCGAAAAGTGCTGATTCTCAGCCAAGTTTGAATAAATGACTTTTGAATTTTGAATTGAATTTTATGCACGAGATTGTGATTTAAGATGACAAACGTATGATTTAGATTTTTTGTCGCGGTTTGATGGATGTGTATGTATTGTGTGTCTATTGGGTTACTTATGTAAGTATAAGCATAATCAATCTATAAAGTTCCCACCGCTGGGACCCAGGCCTCCTCTCTGTGAGAGGGAGTGGGCTGCAATCCACCACGCGGGCCCAGTGCGGGTTGATAGATGTCTTCGAATTTGTGTTTATAGGACATGCCGGTTTCCTCACGATGTTTACCTTCACCGTTTTGAGAGCAGTGGTGATGAAATAATGCAAAGAAAAGCGCCTGCCTGGGTTCAAACCTACAACAGACAACTCGTAAGTCGCGGCCGTTACCACCGCGCCATCACTGCTCTCTACCTACTGTTATCTACATGTTTTCTTCAAATCCATTAAAATTTACTTCCGCTCTCCCAATGCCCACACATCAGAAAAAATTGCAAAACTATATCTGAACATAATCACATTTTTGGGGGCGAGTTCATTATGACCTCCACGGTCAAGTTCGAAATCAGCCAGACGGTCCTGAAAACTGCTCGTAAATGATTCCTACACATAAAATTACTCGCATAACTACGTTGTAATTAGCTGGAATAGTATCGAGTATCTAGATGAAAATGTACTGTTTCCACCTCTTTTTATCTCACTCAGTTTACACATGAGTTACAAACAATGAAACATAACTACAGAACTAAGTTCACAGATGATCGTCCTTCGCGTCGCAGTTGAAAACTAGCTGACACCTCGGAACTCGGTCATTGTGTAGTTAAACCTTGTTATAATAGTTTTAATCTGTGACTTTGTCCACGTGGAAATCTGTTTTATTTGTATTGAAATGTATTCATATTCATGCCGATAACGTTATAGTTACCTGGAGGAAATGATGAGGACACTAGATGATAAAAGCTCAGAAATTGGTTTAGATATGAACACGAGTAAAAACAAAACATTATCGTCGTTTTAACATTCTTTGGTCATTAACCAACAACCAAAAAAGACCTATTGTGATAAAACGAAATAATGTAGAATATGTCAACAGTAATATATATTTGGGAAAGCATTTATCAGTCAATAAGTCCAGTAATGATGAAGATGTAACACGAATAATCAACACAACGAGGAAAAAAAATCTGGTCACTGAAAGAAAAACCTTAAAAGGAAATTACAGTTTGCATATAAAAAAGACATATTTGATACATATCTCTTCCCATGCTTACTGCATGACTGCGAAACCAAGGTTTATACAAATAAAGTCGAATAAAAAAATTAATTTACTCAAACGGCTATGGAAAGGAGCATGTTGAAACTCAAGAAAATAGACAAAGTAAGGAACAAACATATCAGACAAAAAACAAAAATAACTGATGCTCTCACACTTGCACTCAGACTAAAATGGAGGTGGGCTGGACACATCACATGTTACATGGTTAAAAGATGGATCATAGAAACCATGATTTAATAAAACAAGGTCTGGCATTCCGGGACTAACACACGCTTACGTCACTATCCAGTTGCAACAAAACAAGATTAAGGAAAGATTTTCAGCCACCATTCTGTTAAAAAATATGTACAAAGCATTTAAATTGCCGTTTCGTGTGTCTAATCAAACGAAACAATTCAATTTAAATATAAACCAACGTAATTGTTAATTAAAACCTCATTGTTTTATTGGATTCGCACATGTAATAAAGGTGGTTGGCGAGTTATTACTACACACTATTATTGTTACTTACGTGACCACTGTGTCTCGGAATGCTATACCTGGCGAAGTATATTATTATACCATGATAGAAATTACACGATCACGACCACCAGCATTCCTCTATCCTTGTGTATAACGCGGTGGGCTGAAGACATTATCCAGGTTTCAGAAAACGAATGGACAAATACTGGCAAGGATAGGGATTTGTGGATAAAGCTGGAGGAGGCCTTTACCCAAAAAGGGGTCCATATTTCAATGAAAGAAGACTAACCATACAATAAGTAAATTTACTAATACCCTACTAACAACATTTGAAATGGTACTTTGAAATATGGAATAAATGGCTTTTATATTTTTATTTTATTTATTTAACCTAAAGGTGTGCGCGAGGTAGGTGAGGTAGCGAGGTTTAGGCCGCATCCTAACCGTCACACGTACACGGACTGTCGAAAACTATAAAGGTGTGTCCAAACATTGAGCGGCAATCGCACGCGGCTTGCCATGATTGATGAGTGATTGGACGACTGCCGCGCCAACATTCGTCAGTTTAGTGCTAAATAGAGCGCGGCAGAAATGTGTCATGCAAATGTCGCGTGTTGCTGCCGCGCTCTTGCCACTCAATGCTTGGACACAACTTTATAGTTTTCGACAGTCGCGTGTACGTGTGATGGTTAGGATGCGGACTAAGCCTCGCTACCTTCCTGCTGACTACACTACAGCATGAGCTATTTTCATGTTACAAAATAACTCACAATGACACGAGAAGATAAGGTGAGACGGGGAATAACACGGGACTAACCTATACTTATAAACGATAAAATTACCAAATAATCGCTGATATTCATTTCTTCTTCTACACCCTCTACAAATCAATCTGCCCAGCCTTTTCCCAATTATGTTGGGGTCGGCTTCCTATTTAAGCGGATGCAGCTGAATACCAGTATTTTACATGGAGCGACTGCCTATCTGACTTCCACAACCTAGTAATTGGGTAATACGATACCCCTTGGTAAGACTGGTTGTCAGACTTTTGGGCATCAAAGACCCACAAATGATAGCCGCGACGTGCTTTCCGAGGCACGGATGAGTCTCAGTATGTTAAGATGGTCACCCATCCACGGACCAACCCCGGCAAGCATAGCTTAACCTGATGGATCGACCCGTGCGGCTGTTATTACTTAGCTACGAGCCCCTCCCTCTAAAAAAGATCCATAAATGATTATCAAAAAAAAACAAAAAAAATTATTATAAATGCGTAACTAACTCTGTCTGTCTGTCTGTCTTACCTTTTCATGCGGTTGACCATGACCTGGGGCTGTGGTTGGACACAGGGTACTCTTTGTTCCGGTAGTATGTTCTCGTGGGATAATTTCCGTCCGTCCCCCAAGGGATAGCCGCGGGCAAAACCTCGTAAATAATATGTTCCAGAAACGTTCTAAGTATCTTCAATGGTATACACTGTCCGCTATCTATCTCGTATTATGAAACTGTTTTATGTTTACACAACAGTTGTTAAGTTTTATCAATTAAAACATTGATAAAACTTATCTCGTTTGTGTGTAGTGCAATTTTAAGCAGTGCCCAGAAGGCCAATTCTCGTACTTAAAAAACGTTCACATTCAAGTCGCAATCTGTCAAACTTGTCAAAAATGTTGGTAAATTGATTGTATTTTTGACAGATTGCGAATGAGATGCGAATGTGAATGTTCTTATAAATTACGGGAATTGCCCCTCTGATGCTCTCTGATGCTCTCTGATGCTCTCTGATGCTCTCTGATGCTCATTGTAACTTTGGTTATACGAGTACTATTTGGCAATGGCTTCGATAGTGCAATGAGCAAATCTTGCTTAACTATTATAATATCTATTTTTTTTTGTCATTGCTAATTAACCAGGTTCAATCTCTGAATCGTAAAAGACTGCGAAGGTTGCTATTTATTTTTTAACCGACGTCAAAAAAGGAGGAGGTTATTATGTTCGTCTACATACTTTTTTTAAATTTATTTTCATCAATTCTAGACCGATTTTGATAATCTTTTTTTCATTTGGTGGAGGAAGCTTGCGCGGTGGTCCCATATATTTGTCCCATGTATTTATGTCCGGATATTCCATTTAGACCTTATCTGAATAAGACCTGGTTGAGGTTCGCACAGACCAGGTAAGCCTGGCGCAAAAGAGGCCTAATACTCAGCAGTGGATGGAACAAGGCTGCCAGTGATGATGATGATAACTAAGAGCTATACTCTAAGCTAAGAGCGGATTTCACCCATGAGAGCTGTCAGTGTCATCATTGTTAAGGAATATTTGACACTGACAGCTCTTAAACGCGTTTTAGATGTGCTGATCGCGTACAGTTTTATTGGCGAAATTCGCCATCAGGATAGAGTTGGCTTGAAAAAATGCTGGAAAAAAGCTTGTCTCAAAAAGTGGATAAACAGTCCTCTACTTTCCTCTTCAGAGAATACAGGTGTGATATTATATTATGTCCTAACTCCGTTTCTAGATACAATAAATATGTCAGTTTCCAACCAATAATCTAGATTTACCTATCCTAAACTCGTCATATAACTCCTACATGTATGTCCCCGGACCCAGTGCCCACAGCTCCACTTATCCCACGCGCTCCAATCCAACTTCACAGACAATTAAACTTCACATAAGAAACTTATTTCTATATAAAATAACACGTACACCCCTTCTCACAAGTTCTTCCACAGTTTGTACAGATAAGGTCAAAAATATAGATACACTTTTTATGTTATTGAATCAAACTCAAAGCATTTATTTCAAATAAACCATTTACAGGCACTTGAATTTCCAAGGCGTCGGTCAGTTAGTCAGAAAGTTGAAGCTAGTAATTTAATGCTAGAATAGCAATCAAGCCGACGGCCAACCAGAAGGCCAATTCTCGTATTACAAAATCGTTCACATTCAAGTCGCAATCTGTCAAACTTGTCAAAAATGTTGGTAAAATGATTGTATTTTTGACAGATTGCGAATGAGATATGCATGCGAACGTTCTTAAAAATTACGGGAATTGCCCCTCTGATTTTATGTGGCCACCGCCGCTTTTGGACAACTGTAATAACAGAGGCATGGCAGATGCGTTGCCATTCTAGAGAAAAAACTGAATTGTCTCATATAAATTAATTAAATTCAAAAACGACTTATTCTTCAAGTACGTATTTATTTATTTATTTATTTTACTTTATTCGGCAACCAACAATTGTTTACACTGTAAATAGCTGAAGTAATATATACCATAATCTAGGGTTAGTGTAACAATTTCTTACAGGTTAGCACCGCATGCCCCATAAACAAATATTATAACTTGTGAAACTAATTTGTGTGAGTATTGATTGAAATTATGAGGCGTTGTGCATTTGGCATCTTTGCACGTACAATAATTTGGTGTATTATATCACATTTCAACAATCAAACTTCCTTGTGAATTTTGCTAGGTGCACACATATATTTGCTCTCGACTGTACGTACACTCCTCCACACAAGTCCAGCCACAAATTGTAGGGACCCATCGAAACTGTTAGACACACGCGTTCGCCTCGCTAAGTACTTGTTAAGTTCATTTTTACACGGTCCATTGGATGAATAGTGGTTTTAAGGTGACATACGGATGTTTGGTTTGGGTAACAACGATAATAGCATGACATAATATATCTTATTTTTATAATTTAAATGTATGAGTGTAAAACTATGGACTAGAATTATGTCTGAAATAAATAAATAAATTATAATATACATTTATAACATGGGAACGTGATGCGCCAACCCCGGCTTCCTGCCCTGATGCTGAACATGACAAACATCATGTCGGCATTCTTCGCGGGGATATGCACGAGTGTATAATGTGATGTGTGTGTGTGTGTGGTGTGATGTGTGTGTGTGTGTGTGTGTGTGTTGTGCGATTCCATACAACATTTTCACGGCGTCACTTCATGGTTCTCGGCAGTTACCTGTATATTAGATTAAACGAAATTTGGTCGATTTACCCCTTTCTAAACAGTCCTGTAAAAAAAAAGATATTTTAAGTGGCTGAAATCGCTGGATTACAATGCCACCGAGCAACCATTTCTCATCACATCCTAATCGTGTAACTCGCCGATGGATCCAGTGCACGCACATATTCTCACAACACAACACACAACATAGACATCTTTGCTCGCACAATAACACTTACCCACAAGACTACACACACACACCGCACAGTACACAGTACACTCATATATCCCGCACCACACACACAACGCCACACTCTACACACCAACCTGCACCTCATTACATATAACTCTTAACAATTATTTTGTCTTTTTATTTGTTTTAATATTTATTTTTTTAACAATTTCCCATCGTTTGCTTCTCTTTCATAGAAATTCAAATGCTTGTGCTTGTACTTTAAACTTCTTTAATGTACCATAAGAAAACCTAAACACTGGGAGCCTGGAGATCCATAGCACAGGGTTTGGCTTTGCGAGAGACTGGAGTCCGTGCTAAGGAAGTACGGACTCCAGTCTCTCGCAAAGGAGCTTTTGTCTATATTTATTATTTAGTCCCATAGATATATGAAAGAAGAGTCTTAAGATGTTAATTCTAAGCCAACCTTTGTGGAGAGAAATAAATTTATTTATCATTTAACATAGCAAACCCACATGTAATCAGTCAGGTTTAAGGCCCATGAAATAGGGGAAGACCCATATTGTTGTAAAAGTGCACAAATACATACTTCGAGCTGCTTCTGGCGATCACCTAATAAAAAATATTTTATAATAATTTACCACGGTATCATTATCACGAGCCTACCTACGCTCGGTCGCTTGAGACCAATAAACGCAAGGAGACACAGTAAAACTACACTACAATCAACTCAAAACTGTTTGCTTTTGAATCTTACCTCCCGTATATCACCACCACCACTTCCCCTCCCCCGCTCGCCTTACGTCTAGACAAGCCAATTAATATTTATTGGCTGCTAATAGCCGTCACTCGGCGACCTACTTCCAATTATTTCATTATTTAGAGATTTTTACAACAAAATTCTATTTTTTGCTGGGTATGCTGAAACTGAACATATAAATCTGGAGCAAGTTATAATATTTTTTTATTAATAGAACTGAGGGCTTATCTTTTATTAAAGTGGCCAATTTTTATTAATCCTGTTCAGTAGCGAAACGAGTTTTAGAAATACACTGAAGTGGCAACGTATACCTGCACGTGTAGCATGACTACAATAGAAACGAGTTTTGTCGACGGAAGAATAGACAATATGACAGATAAACAATCACAATCTATCATTTTGTCTATTCTTCCGTCGACAAACGAGTTTTCTATCGGTTTTGTCGACGGAAGAATAGACAAAATGATAGATAAACAATCACAATCTATCATTTTGTCTATTCTTCCGTCGACAAACGAGTTTTCTATCGGTTTTGTCGACGAAAGAATAGACAAAATGACAGATTTGTCTATTCTTCCGTCGACAAAAACGATAGAAAACTCGTTTCGATGGTTGTCATGCTACGTGTGCTGTGTGACAATGCCTCTCCTCTGTCGATTCGACTCTCAACGAAATCTAACTTTTTCTAAAACTGTTAAACTTTAATATTCCCACTGCTGGGATACTGGCCTCCTCTCTAAGAGAAGGAGTAGGCCGTAACCAACCACGCGGGCACAGTTCGGGTTTGCACAGTAGGTACACCAACCCGAACTGTGCCTGCGTGCTGGTGTCGTCACGATGTTTTGAGAGCAGTCATGGTAATTAATTAATTAACACAAAGTAAAGTGCCTGTCTAGGTTTGAATCTACGACCTACAACTCGTAAGTCGCGGCGGCTTCCACTGGGCCGCTACTGTTCCATAATGGCCGCATATAGTACCTACACGTAAACATAAATAATTGTAATTTCTCCAACACAAAAATCACCATTCTTAAACGAATCACCAAATCACCCAAAATTTATAATAGGAATGCCAAGCTAATTTAATTATCTCCTACCCGAATTTAATCACCACTCGGAAGCCAATCCGCAAATCCCCGTGTAACCGCGCCGTCCTGTTCCCGCACTATTAGCTGGGGATTACAGAGGATCCAACTTGTGAACACACCCATCGTGAACATGTCGCAGGGAGTATGGGAAGTCGATGTTTGTGTGATGTTTGTTGAAAAGGTTACTAAATGTCACGATTGTTGCATGTTTTAGAAATGACGGATAGAAATTAAGTAATGTTTATTTCTGTAAGTAGATCTTCTTAGACACTTTTAATTACTTGATGAGAGTGTCAGGAGTGTCAAGTGAGAGTGTCACGAGTGTCAGATGACAGAGTCGCGAGTTTCAGATTAGAGTGTCGAGAGTGTCACAGGACAGTGTCACGAGTCTCAGATGAGAGTATCACTAGCGTGTCAGATTAGTATCACGAGCGTCAAGAGTGTAAAATAGGAGTGTCGTGAGTGACGCAAGTGTCAGTGCACGGATAGGTAAACACTGCTGCTCATATTTTTGAAGTAATTAATTAAAGTTAATTGTGTAACAAAAACTATTTTCTTGTCCTTAAAATCGAAAGCTTACCATTTATCTGCCATCCGTGATTTCTAGACTACGTGAGGATTAAAATATTATACTAGTTATTACTTTCTCCCCTCTTCATTTGCCTTGCTTCCTTTTTTCAGCATCATTTTGTAAGCTTTTAACAAAAACAATTCCTTAAAACAAATAAACCATTGACTATTGAGTCTTAACCGGCTCACAAGGGTTAACTTTTAAGAAAAGGAGTCCAAATGGTACTCGAAAGCAATGGGGTAATAACCTGTCAGTAACTATACAATATAAATATAGGCAACGACCCATAAACGGTCCACTGCCGGTAATAGGCATCCGGGAATGGGCTACAGACCGCTATAAAGAACTGTTGCGTGCGATAGAATATTTGTGATAATCGCCGAGGGCCAGGTGGATGTGAACTCAAGTAATAGTGAACTCGTTTTGAAGATGTGATTGTATGTGGGTGGGTCCTTGGTAGTTAAAACATAATTAAAATCTGATATAATGAAAGATAAAAATTAAGTTCAGTTTCTATTATAAAGAGAACAGTTTAAAAGATACTATTTTAAAGTTAAGTAGCTACAATAAGATTTGTGGCTACACACTATTAAATAGATTTATAGACTCTAGGTAAGTTTACAAAACCCTGACACACCAAAGTGCCTGCAACATCTATGCAAAAGCAATGTATAGTGTTGTGTGCGGTGGTTATTAGGAACTTAGCATCAAACCGGACAATGCGGGCTAACTGCAACTAAACCAGTATACTCGTAAGTACTAACTTACTTTGTATACAGCATACTTGGAAACTTTCTAGATTAATAACAAATTGAAAAGTTGGAGCTTCGATTTTATATATTAAAGTCTCTTGGTCTTAAGTAGTTGTCAAGTAACAGGTTGCGGGTTGAGAACCTAGAATGATTCTTGAAAGAAAAACAAACTGTGGGAGCACAGACGACCTCGTAATTCCTTTACCACTCTAATATTGAATGTCACCTGCACGTCATACGACGACAAGATCTATTCGTCTATGTGGCAGTTAGATAGTTTCAACCTTAGTGCAGTTTCGACTGTACATTAATTTTTCGTTCAACTGCTTCAAAGAAAAAAAACTTCCTAAATTTAAATTAAACTTGTCGTAGGTATTAAACAGTCTGTCTAGGCTTCTGTATATTGAGCCACACTAACGACAGCCTCTTGGAATGTCAGCAAAGGTTCTTGATCATTAGACCTCGGCAGTTACAACTAGATGTCTCGTATGATTTGCATATCATAACATAACATCACGTCTTTTCTCCCGGGGAGGAGGAAGTGTTCTGCAGAGATGTACCCATAGTACACCCACATTTCACCAGTTATGTTTAAGTCCCATGTACAGGGGTCGAGCTTTTTTCCCTTATCCTGGCTCAAATCCAGGTTCTGGGCTGCTACTAAGTTCCTGATCGAATAACCAATCAAAACTTAGCCTGACCTATGAATCGAATTCAGGACCTCAAGCTCAGTTCATGCAGAATTGACTGAGTGTCGAAAAAACCTATTTTTATCCTCAATTCTTCACCAATGTTAATACAAAAAAACAAAAAAACCCAATAAAAAGCAAACCATCATGAATTCCGCTCGCCGTCAGCGATTCGTAACAATAAATACGTACGAGTGAACGTCAGGCGACGCGATACATTGCGCGTTATTTACGGCCGTAGTGTATGGGGCTCAGCTGCACCCAGCAATGGACGTCCGTTGGTACTGACAGCCTGTAATAGGAGTGCTGTACAGTGATGTGGGTAACAATTTGTTCCGAAGAGGAATTGAATAAATTTGAGTGATCTTTTTTTAGAGTTTTGCGGAGAAATTGGTAAATAGAAACACGTAATACAGTACATGACTGGCTGGTGACTGTAGTACATTTAATAATAATAAATAATATCTGTGTCAAAAAATCACCTTGCATTCAATAATCTTACAAATACCTCGCTAAAGCTTCCACATGTTTCAAAACACACCTCAAAGTCTCTATTTTCGACTGATTTCCACTCGTCTTATCCCCATACGAGGAAAAAATAAAATAAAACAAAAACAATAAATAAGCCACTCAACAGATCAAATGGTAACTGAAAGATTTTCCGATGGAAAGTCGAAGATACAGATACAAAATATATCAAACAGCCGAGTCGGCATGGGACAGTAAACAGATAAGTTGAGAAGTTTTCTGGCATATTTTACAGTGACCAGAAGGACAATTCAATCACCTCAGTGTAACGCAGTCTACTGATGGACTGCAGAGCTGCTGTTACTTCCGATAGTTGAAAATTTTCAAAATCTAGTTGCAACCTCACCGCAGCGACATTCAAAGTCATTTATTTTTTTCTAATAATGTACGTGAGTTACAGAACCTTTGGACATAGTGAGACTGACATCAGAATGCGAATTTTCTTAAAAATTCGGGATAATTATGTTCCTCTGATAGGCGCTATCAATCAGACTTATTAAGAAACGAACTGAAATTGTACAAAGTCATCTGGCTATTAAGTTAACCGGAATTTACCCGATTATTTGCAATGTCTGCTGAAATACAGGGCAAAAGCCTGTTCTCAAACGATTACAATCATACTTCAATTATCTCAGCATATCGCAGTCCACTTCTGAACTTAGCCAATGGTAGGTATAACGTAGTGGTTTGTTAGGCCAATCTTGATCGCCTACTGCTTATAACGTTTTCGTCTGCAATTTCGTGTACATTGCTCTTACTAAGTTTACGTTTCCAATTTATTTACTTAAGAGTACACTAGTCGACGGTAGCTCGAACTCGTTGGTGGGCGTGATTAATATGCATGCTAATTAGTCTAATCATTAATTTATTTAGTATTATTTATCTAGTTTTTATCTATTTATATCAATCTGCCTAGCCTTTTCCCAACTATGCTGGGGTCGGCTTCCAGTCTAACCGGATGCAGCTGAATACCAGTATTTTACATGAAGCGACTGCCTATCTGACCTCCACAACCCAGTAACTAGGTAATACGATACCCCATAGTAAGACTGGTGTCAGACTTTCGGGCTTCTGACGACTCGTAACGACTGTCAAAGATCCACGAATGACAGCCGGGACCAACGGCTTAACGTGCTTTCCGAGGCACGGAGGATTCTCGGTATGTAAAGATGGTCACCCATCCACTGACCAACCCCGGCAAGCGTAGCTTAACCTGATGGATCGACCAGTGCGGCTGTTGTTACTTAGCCACGAGCTCCTCCACGAGTTTTTATTTATTTATAAACGAGTATATATTTATTAATTTATTTACTGAAATAGACCACGATTTATAACGATAGAACAGAAAATATGGCGTAAATATGTTATAAAATACTACACGATTTATTAGCCCGAAATAAAATTACTTGAACTATTGAATACATTTTCTATTCTTGTACGGATTATTTTTTGCCATTTTCTTACGACTCGTACATAAGTATTTATTTTACGTCCAAAGACGAGTTAAAATTAGTGTTGAAATATGGAAGTTTCGACGCTCATAACTTCCAAACCAATATTTTTTTCCAATTCTGTTTCCATACAGGGCTAGATAACGAGAAGACAAATTAATATAATTTTTATTTTTAAACATAACTTTAAAATAGACGAGTAATCACCATACTACCTTTGTATAGAAGTATAACCGACTAGCGTACCCTTAAATAAATAAAATAGGTATACTGATATCAGTATTATGCTTTAATTTATTATAACATAACATTAAATCACGCCTGCATTTCCCGAAGGGTTAGGCAGAGGTGTGCTGATATTAGTGTCTTATATTATATGAATAAATAAAACAAATAACTTAAAAATAATAAAAGTTAACAGGTCTATGTATCCATTTTTCATTAAGAGTTATTTGACGTCATTAGTATGACATAGAAGTGACCCTGACCCTGGTCAAAGTGACTTTCTATCAACGATAACAATGATGGAGAAGTGGAAACATGTTAAGTTAAAGATATATTGCATAACTGTGTACATCAGTTCTTATTTTAAACGTAAACATTTTAAGGCTCAACAGTCTACTAATGTCGGATATGCAATAGTATTTAAAGGCAAATAAATTGCAAATAGATGAATAGATTACAAACAAATTACAAATAGATGAATAGATTACAAATAAATTACAAAAAGTTTACAAATAGATTACAAATAGATTACAAATAGATTACAATTAGATTACAAATAGATTACAAATAGATTACAAATAGATTACAAATAGATTACAAATAGATTACTAATAGATTACTAATAGATTACTAATAGATTACTAATAGATTACTAATAGATTACTAATAGATTACAAATAGATTACAAAAACTTGCAAAATATGGGTGTGCTAAAAGGCACACCTCTGCCAAACCCTTCGGCAAATATAGGCGTAATTTTAAGTTACGTTTACATACGTCTATAATAATAATTATCTAGTCTTTTAGAAACTCTGTAAGTTTTAATGTCACATCATTATTAAGCTGTACTTCTGCGTTTTTTATTCGGTCTAGTAAAAGTATGAATACTCGTAGTGATCATTTTGCGTCCGGCCACTTTATGAATTAAAACACATCGTCGCTCAGCGACTCTATCAAAAGGAAGCTTGTTGAATAGGAGAGTCCTGGCGTGGTACAAGTGAGAGGATGTAGAGACTTATTAATACGACTCTTCGATATATCTGATTATGTTCAATTTTTAATTTGCTGATTTTGCTTCTTGAGAACTTTCGGTTTTGGGAATAATATTAGATGGCTTGTAGTCGGCAATAAAATTGACATTTTAGCACCCTCAATTTCCATCTTTTAATGACAATTCATTGAGGCAGACAATACAAGCGTTGTCCAGAATGTAGACAATAAAGGATAGCAAACAATTTGGCATTCTTTAGTTTTGAAACCGTAACAGAATTGATGTTGAGGAGAACATTTTGCACTCGCAAGCAAGGACCAGACTTTGGTCCAATGTGTTCAGTGAAGAACCTTAGCGCCTGTGAAGTTACCGGCCCCCAAACCTTTAAACCAAAAGACGGCAGAAATAACAACTTTACTAGTACTTCCTGTAACGCATTCCTACTTCAAAACCAGCATTACATACAGACAGAAAAATTATATATTTATTCTCGAACACAAACACGTGTATTGACGTCACAAAGAAGAATGCATCAACGTCGCAGCAACTTGAGCCACCTTCACAGAAGATTCCATTTGCCGCAAGGTACCCTCCCTCCTATCCCCCCCTCACTTCACACCCCCTCTCGGTACAGACATGGTAGGTACATCGGTACACGTATGCTAATGCCGAATGCGATACCGCGCCGATAACGGGAAGGGTTAAGAAGATTATAGACGGCTGATTTATTTATTTGACTCACTAAAAGTCTGAACTGAAAGCTGTGTGATATGTGACCAAGTTCACACCAAACGTATTTTCAGCCGCTGACTGTAAGTGAGCGTTACGTAGTTTACTGTTTTTCCATACATAATCAACTTTTTGTTCACAACGAACCGACAACACGTTATCATAGAAATACCATTTATCACTAAGGCTCACAGTGAGCCTGCTCACAATGGGCGACTGACTATACGTTTGGTATGACCGCGGTCTTTAGCCTCAACATCATCAGCCTATGCGTGATCAACAAAAGCCAGTCTAGTGATTACTTCTATAATAGTTAAACATACTACACAATGTTAGGGGATAAAACTTTATATCTTCCCTACACATGAAACTTAATAAAAACACTTTAGGTAAGTGCATGGAATGTTGTTCCACGTCGAGGCGAGTATAAACTATGCATCAATAACAACAAGCAAGTTTGACAGACTGGGGTCGGCCTTACACTATGTTGAATTAGAATCAATCAGTCGATGATCAACATAGTGTGCTTTGGTACAAAAAAAGTATATTTAAAATAACAAGGAAAAGAACTCTAATAATAAAAACTAAGTGATAAATCTTAGAACAAATAATTGAGAAAAAGTATATAGAAGATCTAAAACAAAAGAAACAATTTTCTTTATTTACTTATGTTGACAGAATTCACAACTGGAATCATCAACTGCCTAGCCTTTTCCTAACCGAGTTGGGGTCAGCTTCCAGTCTAACCAGATGCAGCTGAATATCAATATTTCATGAAACGACTGCCTATCCGAGCGCCATAAACCTGTTACTGGGTAACACGATACCCCTTGGTAAGATTCTGGAACACACACACACAACTGGAATACGGAAGGACCATCATCACCATCATTCTCTTGGCCTTATGTCTTTATTTATCGCTCGTTCCATCATGTCCTCTTCTTCTATACTTCTGCGAAATGAACAAGAGTTTTAAAACTTCGTAACTATGAACTGCTCTCAAAACGGTGAAGGAAAAGATAAAGATAAAGATAAAGATATATTTATTTTGTAAAACATGAGTACAATATTTAGGTCTTATAATTATGTAAGTTAGGTAGCTACATGTTTTGCCATGTGTGGCGTACAAAATTAGTCGCACTAAGCAGACAATACAATAAAATAGAATTTAAATTATAATGGCAAAATTCAAATAATACAAAAAAAAAAAAAAAAAAAATTAAAGCAACACAAAAAGAAAAAAAAAAAAAAACAATGTCAATATGCAAACAATACTAGAAACATAATTAAATAATAATGTCATAGTCCAAACAAATACCAGAAATAAATTAAAATTACAATGTCATAAAAATTCAAAGAATTCCAAAAATAAAATTAAATCATGTCAAAATCGAAACAAGACCAGAAATCAAATTACATCATAATGCCAAAGATTCAGTTACATTACACCAATAGGAGACACACAAAAATAAAAACGCATAATCAGACTTTTAAATAACAATGTCATTCAAAAATTCATCCACGCTGTAATAGCATTTGTCAATTAATAACCCCTGAAGGGAGTTTTTAAATTTATTTATAGGCATAGATTTAATAATGTCAGGTATTTTATTATAAATATTTGGAGCATTACCGAAGAAACTCTTTCTCAATAATGCAGTTTTGCATTTATACTGACATAATAAGTTTTCATATTGGGCACGGATTGGTGTTCTCTTAGCTGATGAAAATTTTCCAAATAAATGTTGATTCGCTCTTACAAATATTGCAGTTTCCAATATGTACAAAGATGGCAACGTTAATATTTTATATTTTTTAAAGTAAGGAACGCAGCTATCCGTCGTTCTCAGACCATACATCGATCGTATACATCTTTTCTGCATCCTGAATATGAGTTCCCTATTTGTTGATTGTCCCCAAAAAACAATACCATATCTCAGAATAGATGCGACCAATCCATGGTAAGCTGTTAATAAAGTGTCACTATTGACTTTCTTGGATAACTGAAATAACAAATACGCAGATTTACTCAGACGCTTGCAGATTTCCTCTGAGTGAGGTTTCCAGGTTAGTTTACTGTCTATGGTTATACCCAAGAATTTTGCATTTGTTACTTCTTCTACTGTACAGTTATTATAGGCAATGTTAATTGGTGGATTCTTACGGCGCTGATGGAAATGTATAACTTTAGTCTTACTTAGGTTAATCACAAGATTATTATTGTCAAGCCAATTTATAATGTCACTTAAAGAATTATATATGTCATTTTGATAATTATTAGGATTAGTACATTCCACAATAGCTGTGCTGTCATCTGCAAACAATACCATTTTATGATCTATGATTTTTGGGAGGTCATTAATATATATTATGAAAAGGGGTGGCCCCAGTACGCTACCTTGAGGTACACCATATTTTACATGTCTTGGTTCAGATATGTATTTTGTCTCTAATTTAGTGATAGGACAAAACATAGTAAAGAAATCCGGCATATATCCTAGAACCACAAGATAGAAGACAGGTGACATCTACCAACCCGCACTGTGCCCACGCGGCAGATTACAGCACACTCCCTCTCAAAGAGAGGCCTGTGTCGCAGCATTGGGACACAGGCAACATTATAGGTTGATTATGCTAAGTGCAAACTTCGCAAACAGACAATACGAGTACATTTACTTAACGCCTACTTACTCCGTTAATTATAATAACTAGCCAACTTGAAGAGACAACTTAGAAGCACAGCATTGTTCCCAGGCGACTGACAACTTGCGACAACTTGTTACTGCTAACTAAGTGAATTGTGTCGCTTGCTACAGTCGCATCGTGTGCAACAAACAATGTATCAATAACGCAACTTTAGTCTGTAGCCAGCCTCACTGGTACTTGTTTAAGTTTGTGAGATTGGTTTTAAGTTATCAATTGTTTGTCTAAGTAGTGAATGGAGAATGTTAAAAGCAGCATGCATTGTATACGGATGGGTGTTCACACGGTTTTCTCATTGGTTTGGTGTCTTCGTTAGTGCTACTAAGATTTTTACGAAAAAGCCAATAGCACTGGCAAGCCAGGACCCTCGCACAGCATTCGCGCTTCTGACTACTAGGTCACCGGCGCATATTTCCTTAACCAGTTATAAAAGAAGAAGGAAAAAGAAATATCTACTTATGACTGACAATGGTCTAGAAAAAAAAATCATTAAGGTAGGATTTTTTTTAATTGATCCCCAAAAGGGATTAAATGTTTAATGTGTGTGTGCATAAATGTTTTAAACTATGTAAGTTTTGAATTTTTGCCGGACACATGACTTTTAATTAAATAACTGTGCACCTCTATTCCTACATAGCTCTGCACCAGATTTTTCCGCTTATATAGTTCGGAGCAGCGATGCCATCGGCGGCGCTTAGTATCAGTAGCGATACCTCTATCACAGTACACAGGGTGTATCATTATCTTGTCTGCTCCAGTGATGCAGTATCCGGGATATAATCTGTCTTTCAAAGAGATTTGTTTCATAGATTCTGTAGGTTGAAAATGGTCATCAATACGAAAGATATTTCCGTTATCAGTTTCGTAATTGGTATTTCATAATGTGCGAACCTTTTCCCAACAATGTTGGGATCGGCTTCCAGTCTTATCTGGACTTTACATGAAGCGACTGCTTATCTGACCTCCACAACTCAGTTAGGTTCTTGGTGACACGATACCCCTTAGCAAAAGTCAAAGTGAAATCATTTATTTTAAATATACTTTTAATTGTTAAATATTACAAGAAAATAGAATTGATTTTAGTCGCCCCTTCCATAAGGTATTTTCGTATTGAGAAGAACGGGCAAGAAACTCCACACTCAATCTCTTTTAAAATGTTTTACACTATTTTTTTACATTAATTTCATATAATTATAGGTGAACACGGTGCATACAAGTATAATGTAGAATAAAACGACTATATCACAATAGGTAAAAATAATTAAAATGAAGCAATGAAAGAAAAAAAGATAGAAAGAAAAATGCGTTTATTGGCAAACACCAGAAAAATACACCTTATAACTAAGAAAATACAAAAAACAATGATTATAATGCCAATAGGGCCTCAGCTCAGCATAAATGTCAGATGGCAACACAAAGTGTACCACCTGACGCTGATTTTCAGCTGCAACCCACGAGTGCCATACGCTAGAATAATAAAGACAGGGAAGTGTGTGTCCGTTGTAATAAATTAAATTAACAGAATAAATTAAAGGTAAGTAGTAAAAAGCTCACAAAATCAAATAAATGTCGTGACTTAGATCAGTGTGTGTGGTGTGTTGTGAAAGAGAAACTAAAATAAATAAATACCCAATATCTGTGTCTTAGTAGCTACATTAAAATTAAAATAATAAATAAATAAAAAATCTATCCTCTATAAATAGAAAGTAGGTGCCTTCAATGCAAAAAATCGTGTGACTGCGTTGTTCTTCTAAACTACGAAACGGAACGGATTTTGATGGGGTTCTTAAAATCATGACAACAACCGCCAAGAACACCATGACGTCGAACCTTAGAATAAAAACTCGTCGTCCGGTGCAACATAAAATGAAATAGTCAAATAATAAAAAATAAAAAAGATAAACAATTGAATTATTAGATGATTTATTTAATTAAAAAATAAATTAAATGGCAGATATGTCAGCTCGAACATTTTCAGCATCCTTTTGATGGTTCAATAAAAATTCTTTCAATTTAAATTTGAAAGTTGAGCAACTTTTAATGTACTTTATTGGAGGAGGTATATTATTCCAACATTTGGTAGCTGCATAACGAAAACTGCCTCTAAAAGCCGCCGACTTGTGCCGTGGAATGGAAAGCTGTTGAGAACATTTTCTGCCCTCACCGATTCTGTGTCTTCTTGTCCATGAAAGTCTGTCATATAAATAAGAAGGGGAATAAGACTTAATAACACCAAAGAGTAGACTCGCCAAGTGGAGTTTACGTCTAGCTTTCATTTTTTAAATGTTGTGCTCATTGAAGAAAGGTGTAACGTGACCCCTAAAGGGAACTTTAAAACAGAAGCGCGCACAGGCGTTTTGAAGTCTTTGGATCATCCTTTCAGTTTTTGACAGTAGCCGTTGGCCATACACGGTGTCCGCATAATTTAACTTTGATAAAACCAAAGACTCCACAAGCAAGACTCGCAATTCTTCACTAAGATAGGGACGGGCTTTATATAAAATCTTAAGTCTATAATAGCAATTTCGAATAGACTCAGATACGTGTTTGTGAAAACGAAGTTCCGTGTCCATGATGAGACCTAAATTACGCGCTTCGTAAACCCGTTCGATAGGCTCTCCCATAACAGTCACACAGCCGGCACAGGGTTTAATTTTACCTAACTGGTTTTCGGTTCCAAAAAGCATATACTTGGTTTTGGTAGGGTTCAAGGCAAGCGTGTTAGCATTGGACCATTGCACTATGTTTTCAAGATCTGTATTAAGATCGTTTAATGCTTGTTCATAGTCTTCCGGCTTAAATGATATATATACTTGTGTGTCATAGGCATAAATATGGTATTTATATGTTTAATTATATCGGCACAATACAATATAAACAATACTGGCCCAAGGATCGAGCCCTGCGGAACCCCCCTTCCTACTGTACGATGTCTAGAGACAACAGTTGAGCCGTCCGCCCGCCGTATTTCAACAAATTGTGTACGATCGCCTAAATAGCTATCAAACCACTTTATTGTGTCCTCGTCAAATCCATAAAAAGCCATCTTTGACAATAATAGAGGAACGTTAATACAGTCAAAAGCGCGCGAAAAATCAAGCAACACCAAAAGAGTGCACATTCCATTATCTTGAGCTGACAAGATATTGTCTGTCACATCCAACAAAGCCGTGGCTGTACTACGGCCCTTCCTAAGCCCTGATTGAACATCTGGAAGAATCTTATTTGTCTCAAAAAATTCAACCAATTACGCACATACTACTTTCTCTAAAACTTTAGAAAGTACCGGCAGTATGCTAATAGGTCTTAGATCCTTCATGTCCAATGCATTAAGAGTCTTCGGCAATGGGTGCACCTTAGCAATTCTCTATAACTCAGGGAAAGATGAAGATGTGACAGATGTATTTACTAAAGCAGTTATGGCGTCCAAAGTCACAGGGAGTGTCAGTAATATCATATTTATGGTAAAGCCATCGCAACCTTCAGCATTCGATTTAATAGTAGTCAGTATGTTCGCGATTTTCTTGCGTGTTGTAGTTCTCAAACTAAACGTGGTACTATTATTTCGCGCAGATTCAAAATATGCAAGCAATGAGTTACGAGTACTAACCGCATCCGCGCCCGGCACATTCAGAAAATGGTCACAAATTTTGTCGGGATCGTCAAAGTGCAGAGGTAATTCTTTATGTTTAGATGGGAGCAGGTTAGACTTTAGGTTTTTCCAAAGGGCTTTGGGGTCATTTATTTGACTGTTGATCTTATGTTTATAGTAAGCAGATTTTTCGTAAAATAGAGACCTAGAAACAAGTGACTTAAATTCTTTGTAATAAATCTTTTTTAATCAGATTTTTTGTTTTTTAAATATTCTACATGTGCTTTGTTCCTCAAATGTATCATAAATTTAACATTGTCAGTAATCCAAGGGTAGCAATACTCCTTAATAACACTAGTTTTTAGAGGAAACGAAATGAAATGAAATTGTTTATTCTGTAAATAGGATATCGGAATCACTTTTACACGTCATATAAAAAAATATTAAAATAAGCTAGGTGAGGTCGGTGTTTCCTATCTGACTACTTTGAGAAGAAAGGCCGAAACAAACTCAGAGGTCGCAGTCTCTTTTAAAGTCCAGACATAATCTTGGTCAAGCCATGTGAGGACCATGTAGATTAGTGTCTGAAATGGTCTTTTGAGGAAAGAACCACACAGATTTGAGTGGACCTGTCCAGTCAGTGCAAGCATTTGTCAGTAATCGTGGAGCTCAACTCAGAACTTAAGGAGCTCAACTCGACAAACAATACCAAGGAAAGGATATTTGGGTAGGCCGCATCAACTACTCAAACTGCCAGACCATCATTAAAACTGAGAAAGAAAAAAGAAATGAAAAGGGAAAAAAAAAATATCCACATAGTCCTCACATTCACAATAATTAAAATAATATAATACTTTACAAAGTAATCGTGTCATTTTGAATATTATTATTTTCAACAATGTTAATGTGTACATAAAACTGGTTTATTGTGATGAATAATTAAAATGTCAAGTTTTATGGTTTTCACAAGGCTTAGCAGAGCGAGCAGCTCAATCCCAAGCTTTTTTATCTTCTAAATAATCTGAAATTTTATAGTACCCTTTTTTACAAAGTTTGGTTTTAATACAGCTTTTAAATCGTTTAATGGGTAAGTTTCGAATGTCAATGGGAAGTTTGTTGTAAAAGCGTATACATTGACCCATGAACGAGTTGCTTACTCTGTGGAGACGTGTGCGATGTACAGCAAGGTTGTGTTTATTCCTGGTATTTAAACTATGAATATCGGACACTTTCTTAAAATTTTATATATTTTTGTGTACATACAATAGGTTTTCAAAAACATATTGTGAGGCTACAGTCAGACTATTTATTTCTCTGAATTTCTCTCGAAGGGAATCTCTTGGACCTAGGTTGTAAATGGCTCGAACAGCCCTTTTCTGTAGAACAAAGATAGTATTAATGTCCGCACCGGTTCCCCAAAGAAGAATTCCATATGACATAAGACTATGAAAGTAACTAAAATAAACAATTCTGGCTGTCTACGTCAGTTATCTGTCTAATTTTTTTAACAGCATAGGCGGCCAAACTAAGCCTTCCTGACAATTTTTCTATGTGTGGGCCCCATTTTAATTTACCGTCAATAGTTATTCCAAGAAAAACTGTTGACTCAACAGGGTCCAACTCTATTCCATTAACTTGAACATTGGTAGTTAGCTGCCTGACATTTGGCGTTGAAAATTTAATGAGTTTAGTCTTTTTTTCGTTCAGGAGAAGATTATTTACATTAAACCAATGCACAACTTTAGAGAGTGCATCGTTGACTTGTTCAAAGTTGACTAACTGACGTTTGATTTTAAAAATGAGGGAAGTGTCATCTGCGAATAATACGATCTTGTGATTATCCCTTATGTAGTAAGGTAAGTCATTTATGTAAATTAGAAATAAGAAAGGACCTAGAATTGAACCCTGCGGAACGCCTATGGTGACCGCAGATCCTGCAGATCTCTTGCCATTAACATCGACCCTCTGAATTCTGTTATTCAGATAAGAAGTCAGAAGGTCAAGAGCCTTGTCCCTCATGCCATAATGGTACAGTTTCCTGATAAGAGTATCATGATGTACGCAATCGAAGGCCTTGGACAAGTCGCAGAAAATGCCAAGAGCATCTTGCGAATTCTCCCAGGCCTCGAATATGCTCTTCAGTAATTCCACGCCCGCGTCTGTAGTTGAACGACCCTTTGTAAAACCAAACTGTTTCAAATGAAGTAAATTATCTGCATTGAAATGTCCTAACATTTGTTTTAAAATTAATTTTTCAAAGATTTTACTCAATGTAGGTAATATCGAAATAGGCCGAAAATTTGTGGGATCAGTTGTGCTGCCAGATTTGAACAGTGGAATCACTTTGCTAAGTTTCATCAAATCAGGAAATACACCAGATGCAATACAAGAGTTAAAAACGATTGCTAAAAAGGGTGAAATAACATCAATTATTGAAGACATGGTATGTACTGATAGTCCCCAAAGGTCAGCAGTTTTTTTTACATCAAGTTTATTAAAAGATTCTATAATGTTTTTAGCAGTAATAATTGTAAATTCAAAAAGTTTGTACATTCTGGTACACATTCTTTAAGTATTGAGTAAGCAGAAGTGGAGGACGACAATGACAGAGTTTTGGTTGTTAAAATGGGAATATTAGTGAAGAAATTTTCAAACTCAGTTGCCACCTCCACGTCTGCCTTAATACCTACATTATTGATTTTTAGATGGAAGTCACGATTCCGTACTGTCGTTCTTCCCGTTTCTGAATTAATAATATTCCAAGTTGTTTTAATTTTATTTCCAGAAGATTTTATTTTATTTTTAATGTGTATGGCTTTTGCTGAGGAACAAGCTCTTTTAAAAGTTTTAGAATATTTCTTAACAAATTCTTTAAAAGTTTCCCATGGTTATATGTTTTTTCATGATACAATTCAAATAACCTCTGCCTACTTTTGTAAATACCTGGTGTTGCCCAATCACTAAATATAACGCAGTCAAAAACAGGCAATGTTTTTGCGGTGAAAACCTTCCTAAGCTCACAATTGATGAGGTTAAATAATGAAGCATACGCTTAGTCCGGGTCGTTATGATAAGGCAAACCCGGTAGCTTTTCCATTAAATTATTTTTTAAATGTCCTAAGCTACTTTTATTTACAGGAACAAAACTCACAAGTTTTCTTTGAGCTCTAACTGTTTTCTGAGGGAAAGTGACTAACTGGCCACAGTGATCAGAGTCCAACTCATTCACACGTCCAACATAGAGGTGCGTGAATATCAAATAGTGTAAGTAAGTTCGAGTTAAAATCACTGACCATTGAATTAACATCTTGCAGCTCGGTTAACGCCTTCCAGTTAAGTAACTCGAGATCTTGATCAAAACATTCCATAATAATGTCCTTTAGCGGTCGATACGTAATGGTTCGCGATGGAATTTTCAGGCGTTTAAAACTAAATTCGCCAGAAATCAACGCGTGCGCACCTAGATCCGGTATCACATCAACTGATACAGAGCGTGGTTTAACATTAGTACAGATGATGTCTATCAAAGAGTTACCATGCACTGTAAAGTGCGTGGGTGACCGTACCAGTTATTTAAGACCTAGGCAGTTCAAAAATGAGACTAACTTGTCTGTCTTTGAGTCCGCGTCACTAAGCATGTTTATGTTAAAATCACCCATCAATATCGTGTACTCACACTGCGTTAGGGAGTTTAAAGAACCAGATACAGCGTCTAGGAAAAGATCAACATCTTGCCAATACCTACCAGTACCTATTGCTAGCTTAACCCCGCGAACACTTATTGTGACCCACATCTGCTCGACCATGGTGTGCAAAGGGCTAGCAGAGTACGAGTGGCTTCGAACATTTATACCGTGCTTGACATAAAAACCAACACCGCCACCACGTTCCTTCTTGACAGACAATGGGCGCGGTATATGTCGTAGCCTATATCCAGGCACGGAAGGCGCGCGCCCTTCTTCACCTGTTCGCAGCCACGTCTCATTAATGGCCATAATATCGACGTCCAAATCCAGTAATACTGCTATAAAATCGTCGTGCTTCGTACCCAAAGAACCCGCGTTCCAAAAACCAACCTTAAGGTATGTAGTAGACATCATCGAATAGATAATTTACAACAGATAAATAAAAATATCACAGAATATACTAAATAACCTTCCTTTTTGTGAAGTCGGTAATAAAAGAACTTACAGATTGATATAAGATGCATGTAAACAAGTTTGTTGTGGTAAATAAATAAAGTGTAGTGAAATATTGCAAACAGCATAGAAAAAATTTGTAAATATGATACGGCACCGAGGACAGCGTAGATTATAAGCATAAATAATACCTTATACAGACAAATTATAAGTAAAACATGGAAAATAAAAAAACTAAAGATTCTAAAAGGATGACACTGACAGGAACATGTATAACACTTTGTAAAATGTATCACAATAAAAGTTAAAAACCGAACGGATGTATCTAACAACGACATGCAACAATGAAATGTGAAAAAGCTAGACAGTAAACAAAACAATGGGCAAGTTTGAAAATTCTCAAGCGACACCATGTAATCCGACAATAAGACATAAAAAACCTGTATAGCAATTTCTACTTTATGCACAAACCTACTGAGAGATGAAAAAACGAGAGATGTCCTTTTCCGTTCGGATGTGCACAACCGACTTTCCCTCTTCTTTACGCGCAAGTATGCGACCATCTCTAGTCCAGGTGTATTTCCATTCCAGGCGACTAGCAGCTTGGCGAGTGTCGTAGAACAATTGCCTGTTAGATTTAGTCAGGCGCTCGTTGAGGTAAATGCGGTGTGGCGCTCCCGGCACTTCGATGTCAGTAGTAGTGAGGTTACGGCGGACGCGAGCGGCATTCAGCAAATTATCACGCGTCACGCGTCTTGCTAGTCGGACTACGATGATTCGAGGGCGAGACACTTCGCCTTCGGTGTGGTCACGCCGAACGTTCCCAAACGTTTAGCGAAAACGATGTCCTGTTCCTCGAGCCTAATCGGTAGTTTAAGTGCAAGGGTGTTAATCAGCAGAGTCGGGTTTTCGCCAATAGACTCAGTAACGCCAGACAGTTGAACATCGTGTAGGAGTGACTCTTGGTCACGTTCATTCAGCCGCTGCTGGAGTTCCCCAATTGTTTCCTCCAGTTGAGTTAAACGAGGGGAAATCGTTTGCTCGGTATTGTCTTCGAGTTCTTTGACACGACCTTCCAGGGTGTCCATGCGGTTATAGCACTTAGTCACCTTATCATCAAGGCCTGAGAACTCATCGCGAAACTGCCGAATTTCATCACGCAAGGCGTTAACCTCACTGCGGAGACCACGGATTTCCATAGCTAGGCTAATCTCTTGAGTATCCGGTGAGTTCTTTTTTATTGCAACTGTGATGACAGCCTTATCAGTGGGGCTGACCGATGCTGGGCTGGTGGATGAACTCGTCTCCTCTGTTCCCTTTACAGGAGTTTGGGAGTTGTCTACCCGAGGCACCTTTGCCTTACATCCAGGGCACATCCAGTTTGCCAAGAAGGTTGCTGTGGGGGCAAGGTTTACGCAGACCCTGTGATAAAATCCCGGACATTTCGAGCATTTTGTGCCGTCATTCACTGCCAAAAAATTTCCGCAAGCTCCGCACTTCGGCATTCTCGATTTTTTAAATCAATAGGTCAAAATAAACGTAATTAGCAAATGCAAGGATTACAAAAAGAGACCGATGCTCGGCGTGGATTTGAACCCACACTTCGCGGCTGCTTAGGCTAAGGTACGGCCTTAACTGCTCTCGCTACTTGGACACTTATGTAGTAGGGTAGTGAAATTAATTGACCTTATAGCAGACGGATGCTAATTCCAGAATTAGTGAGGGTGTGATGGTATGTTTTCTAGTTCAAATACACAAACACCTTGCACTGTACTGATACTTATTAATTTTTTCTCATTATATTTTGATAATTTACAGTTTGTTTTATTTGAAATACTTAAAGTTATGGTCACAATCACCGCAAGTATCACTTTCCCCAAAGTCCAGACTTCACTAATTACTACTAGAAAATATTTTTTACTACGGAGCAAAAAGAAATACGTTTACTCATATGATATTCGAGCGTATGACAGAACCCCAATGACAAATAAGATAGTAATGTGGTAGATATGTCGCAGCCATCTGGTTAAAATAACCTGCTAATTGGACACCTAGGTCGTTCATTCAACGCCGGCATCCAATTAGAAACCTAGGCCGATAGTTAATTGAACTAGAATCAACGTTTAACAACTTGGCGTATTGAAAGTCAGCTCTTTGAAGTTGACTGACCAAGACTCAGCCAAGTGATTCAAACGGTGAAAAAAAATCTGCGAGCAACTTCGGCTCGCTCGGCTCGCGCGCGGTTTGTCACAGTTCTAACCTAACCTATTTTACCCAGTTTAACTAAATTACTACACGATATATTTAGCCATCTGGTTAAACGTTGCGCTCAATGACTTGGCTAGTTGTCCTTCAGCTGTTTAATTGGATGCCGGCGTTTAATGACCGGCCTAGGCGTCCAATTAGCTGGCAAATTTAATCAGATGGCTGCGATGGATACATAAGCATAATCAGCCTATAATGTTCCCACTGCTGGGACACCGGCCTCTTCTTGGTGAGAGGGACTGGGCCATAAAGCACCGTTGATAGATGTCACATGTCTTTGATTTTTTACTGTAGGACACTTTACAGAACAGTTCCTGACAGCAGTTCAGATAAGAGAAGATTATGCTGCTCACATATTTAGAAACATTGTAAAAGTAGACGATTGTCCAAAAATTTTAACAAGTAATAAGTCAGTGCAAGACGAGACTGGTTGTCAGACTTTCGGGGTTCTGTCTTAACGACTTCCAAATATGTACGAATGACAGCCACCGCGGTACCATCTGAGGTATGGAGGGGTCTCAATATCAAATGGATAATGTTTCTACTGTTACTTTGTGGGTCTCGCTCTAAAGCTGGATATTGCCTGACCACCAATGTTTCCAACAGATGTCCATAAGCCACCAAGCCACCATAACTTTGTATCATCTAAAGCTACAGTTCCTAGAACAGCGGTGGCCGTAGAGACGGATGTTATGAAAATGATGGCAGCAGCAAAGATTTAAATCGATTAAAATCTTTGGGCAGCGGAGTTTGACTTTCGGCGACAAAAACGACGAAAAGCGACTCGGCGTCAAAAACGACGAAAAGCAACTCGACGTCAAAAACAACGAAAAGCGACTCGGCGTCAAAAACGACGAACAGCGACTCGGCGTCAAAAACGCTCTCTAGGAAAACACACCAACTTACTTTCATAAACAACGTTTCAGTTACGTCATTCGCCCGTAAATTACGGACACTGTGTGGCGGCCACCACCCTTCTACGAAACCGTAGCTTAACGCGCATAACAAAGTCACACAATTTCGCCAAAGGTAGGCCCACATAAGTGCTAGAAGCTAAACTATTTATAATACATTCAAATTCAAAATTGTCTATTTTTTTATTTTATTATATTTATTCATTTAAAGGACAGACACAGGCCGTGATGTCCGAGACTATTGACAACTTCGCCACAGTGACAGCGATGAGGGAACAGCATAATTCAAAATATTCCGTTTCACATAAACCTGAATGGGCAATTATGAAACGTCAGTAGCTAGGTGCACGGTTTCCTATGGAGAAGAGCTAACACAGAGAAACTACAAGGTTTACAATGTTTTCAAATTACAGTGTTAGTAGATATGGTGTTCATCCCACTGCTGCTAGGCAATGTCTAAATGTTATTTATAGTGGATGTGTGACGACAGTCTCTTTCGAAAGTATGATTAACACCGCAATCTGATTCTTAAATAACAGGGGTCCATAAAACCACCAAGCCACCATAACTTTTTATCCACAAATCCCCTTAATAACAAAAGCCACACAATTTCGCCAAACGTACCAGGCGCACATAAGTGCTAGCAGCTTAACTAATACATTCGGGTGTACATCATATTACGTTGTCCGCTACATAATACATGGACATGCTCATATTTGCATTGCGACGTCCGGAATTTGAGCACGTTATTAAGGGACAGTAGTTTTGTTGGTAAGTGCTTTTCTCTTATAAGTTTTGGTTTGAAAATTGTTGTTTCGGGTTTGTGTTCATATTTTTGTGTGTCTTTATTTTAGACTGGTTGTTTGTTGCAACTTTTTAACTAATAACTGTGTATCCTTGGTCTAATGGTCACAAGCTGTGCGACTGCTAAGCGAGGGGTTCTAGGCCTGGGCCCAGGTTAGACAAAATGATACAGGGATTTAATCCAGAATTTCATAGAAGAAGCCTGGAGTCTGTGTTTGCCTAGTTGGTAGCAATAGAGTTATTCTCTATGACATGTGACTTAAACATAACTGGCGAAAGGCGACACTTAAACCTTTGCTTACTCCTGCGGAGAATATAGGCATAATTTCATGTTATACAAAGACTTTTCATGACAATTTTACACAAATAAATTGCCCTTTAACACACGTACAGCAAAAAATAAAGTACAAAGCCCTAATGTTTACCTGAGTAGGAAAAAAAATACTTTTCCCCGTAACATAAGTATGTATAAAAAGTCTAAACGTATTAGCAACAGTTTGTCTATGTCTGTATGTCACTTTTTGTTCTCATTAGCACGAAACATGCTCTGTTATCTTGCTCCTCATTGTGGAAAGAAATGGTTTTGTGCTGCCAGGAGAATTTTTTGAGTGTGAAATACGTCTTCTAGGGAATGTTTCTTGGAGCAATGTATGTTGTGGTCTAATTTGAATTAACTACGAACGGGGAACATAAAAATAATTCCTCAGCCTATATAATTCTGGTAAACATTAGAAAAGCTCTCTTCTTCTTTATTTTCTTTAATAGGGTTGACTTTCAATGAATTTTGCAAGAATTCAATTTACAGCAAAACACTTATAGTGACAAAGTACTCCACAAAGGCTTGTTGAAAACTTGAAGCCTCATAATATTTTGTTCGACCCGAGGATCGAACCGAGAAACCATTGCTTAGCAGTCACACTTTCGACCACTAGACCAGACCACGAAGCAGTAAATCATACATTGTCAACTGTAGAGCAATCTGTCCACACAATTCATAATATTTTATATCAGACACTGTATATTTTCCGTATTTATTCATCCAACCCATTTGATATCCTAAAAACACATGTTATCCTTGTTAGCCCCAAAAATATATCAATTCAAATATGCGAGGCTGTTGTTCCACCGCATCCGTTCGTGATAAAATATCGCTGCGCTGTGTAATTTAAATGTCGTTCAATATTTTATGAGTGACGTATCAACTAGTTTACGAGTGATCCCCCCTTGTTGCCGCAAATCTCTCGCGGGTTATAGCGCGGGTGGGGTTAAGGGGTTAGCGGGTTATTTTGGAAATGGTTTGATAAACAAGCTGACCTCCTGCTTAGAGGCTGCTTACTGAACCCTTCAACACTAATAAATTACGTGTGTCTCATTTCGATGACAGCTCATTCACACGGGATCCGTCATTGGCGATTCGTAAATATAAAACCATACGTCATGACGGATGCACTTTCACATTACATACGGAAACGAGTTTTTTCGCGATTCGCCAAAATATCCGAATAGATGTTCACACTTGATTCATGATTCCGAGTTCAGTCTTGGAGGAGCGCTTCAGGGGATCCGTCACAAAAAAATCACGATTCATGTTCTTTGACGAACGTGAGTTTTAAAAGACGATACGTGATTTAAGACGTGTCCGTCATTTTTCATGATTCGTGATGCGTGTGAACACAGGCATTTAAAAAGCAACGCCGCATCGTCAAAAAAAACGACTCGTGAAAAATTACGTTTCGTCAAAAAACACGAGTCCTCCTCGTGTGCACGAGCCCTTTGGACACAAAAAAAGTCGGTACTATCACTGTGCACATTGTGCTTCAGGTTAAATTAATTTCTTACAAATATGCATAGCATCCGCCTATAATTTTCCAACTGGTAGGATACAGGCCTCCTCTCTGTGAGAGGGAGAGGGCCGTAATCCACCACGCGGCCCCAGTGCGGGTTGGTAAGTGTCACGTCTTCGAAGTTTTTGGCTCTCAGACAGCGGTTTCCTCCAATGTTTTCTTTCACCGTTTTGAGAACATTGGTGATGAAACAATTTACACAATGTAAAGCGCCTGTCAAGGTTTGAATCTACGACCTACAACTCGTAAGCCGCGGGCGTTACCACTGAGTCACCACTACTCTACATAGAAAAAGAATAACGCACTCACATACAAATATGACCGGCATTTTTAAGCACATGAGACTTCAACTACACCTATGAGTGTCACAGACATTTGGAGCATGGCCTAAGTGGATAAAACTTTAACATATTGCAGGGGATCACAAGGTAATATCAGGCAAATAATAAATTTAATAAGTGCCATATTTTACGGCCTGTACTTTTTTTGTGGATCATGATGATGAGCATAAACAATCCTCTCTCGCCATCTCTGTCGCTCGCACCGCACCCCAAACTACACGCGTCTCGTTTCCGCGCTGTCATACCGTATTCATAGGATTTAGAAATGCAGCATTATACCGACACATATGTTACCACAGTCACGTTGTTTTATACGCACTAAAAATGTGTAGTATTATAACAAAAGATAAAAACATGTTGTTTGCACCTGACTGTTGAAAAATGTCGAAGAAAACAACTATGATTTGGGAAAAAAAATCCTTTTAAAGATGAAAAACGAAAACCTTTTTTAATTTACCTAAGATTTCAACAGATAGATCAAATTAATTGTAGTTATGTGACTGTGCTAACAGGTTATTCAACTTACAATAATAAACTAGTCGCAAATTTGAACATAAATATCATACATGAATTTTTTAACAGGGTTTTTCAGAATTTCCCTGACATACAGAATTTCCCTTTTTTGCGACGGCCACAGAAGAATTTCATAACAATTTTTCCTTTATCCCCATATCAACTGTTTAAAAACCCAAAATCTACGCTCCCATGTCCGGACAATCACGGCGCGTGTATGAAACATTCACGGGATCCCGGGAAGCGGTCCCGGGCCGGAATAATTGATGCGCCCAGCACTACAACAAAGAATAATAGGTGAATATTTTAGGAGGCGTTTTGTGAGGCCACTGCCACGATGTATGTGAAGTTCGAAGGTTTACTTGTTTTTCTGATTTATTATTTTAGAAGGTGGTTGATGAGTGAGGTCTTCCCATAATATAAAGCTCATTCTGATCTTAAGCTTACAACTTAGAACTTCCGAACAGTAGGCAGCCGAGGATTACTTACCGTATGTCTACGATTGCAAACCCCTTTCGAGATGCGTCAGCCGTATGATCAGTCAGTCTGTCTCGCTTGGGAGCGATCAATCCTAGGCTATATTTGCAGAATCGACATTTAATCTCCATACAATAACTTGTCTCAAAGACAATCGGCTCTTGTTCAGATATTATAGTTAGCAGATTGCAGTTGTAGCTTTCTGACTTTACGAGTTATGGCGTTTCCCTTAGGTCCTAACTGTTAGGCCCGCTTGCACTACAAATCGCTAAATGCGTTAAGTGCCAAATATATTTAAAACATCAATTTATTCATAAACAATTTACGTTGTGTTCTAAATCATTATGTCTCTGTTCTTTTTTAGGCCTCCATACGTGAAGGGCCGGCCAAGCGGAACCCTATCGCTAAGCCTCCGCTGTCCGTCTGTAAGTCTATCAGCGGGTTGTATCTCATGATCCGTAATAGGTACCAAGACAGTTGAAATTTTCACAGATAGTGTATTTCTATTGCAGCAAAAAAAAAAATATATGGAAAGTTAATAATTAAGAAAAAAACTCAGTAACTGGGTTGTAGAGGTTAGATAGAATAGAAAATACTGGTATTCAGCATCCGGTTAGACTGGAAGCTCACCCCAACATAGTTGGGAAAAGCCCACGCAGATGATGACCCTTCGTGTGCGAGCGACTCGCACTTGGCCTGTTTTTAAAAGTGACATATACATAACGATGTTTTAAATACGTTTAACGTTAAACGTATTTAATTATTTGTCGTGCAAGCGATCCCTAGTAAATTAGTGTGGTGTAATGGACAAGCTCTCTCTAAAACAACATTGTAAAGAGTTGGTTTTCTGTACTCTCCTGTTTAGGGTCTCTGCTTACCCTTTATGTATTTCAATGGAGATTGAATGGAGCTCATAACAGCAGGGTTTTACGATGATTTCTATGAGAGGAGGCTGATGATTGTTTCTTTGGTAGTAACTGAAGACCTGCCTGTCAGGAGTACAGCTGCTTGGAATTCTGATCACGTATATACGAAAGATGAATGATTTTGTAAGTGAATTTTGGTGTTATTTTGACAATAGGAATCTAGATAAAGTTATTATATGTATTTAAGTTTATTTTTGATAGTGTTTTGGTTTTTGCTTTGCTTCAAAAACGGTGAAGGAAAACATCGTGAGGAAACGAGTTGGAGAACAGGAAGTGAGAGATATTTTTCGACAGCATGTGAAGCCAAGTCAGAGGCCCATGGGCGGCTTTAAAACTCTGACACCAGGATATTCACTAACTGTTCCGGCTGTTGCCGCTGTGAATAGGCTTCGAAAATGATGGACTGTACTGGTATTAAATCTATTTTATTTTCTGAAAGAATCTGAAAAGACGCTCCATGCGCTCTGAATAAAGTCTTCTTCTTTTCCGAAACCCGCGCGCGGCGCAAAGACGGTGCGAAGAGCATTGGCTGGCGCAGCGGCATGACTACAGTAAGTACCGCCGTGCGCCACCTGGCGGCGGCGGGCCATAACACTAACCACACAAGAATAAATGTCAAAATAGGCCCACATTTATTATTGTGTGGCGGAAAAGTACCATTGGACGTAATTCCCCAAAAAAATAAACAAGTTTACAAAAACTGATCACCCGGAATACGAATTCAATCTTAACTATATCCTAACTAATATTATAAATGCGAAAGTGACTGTTTGTTTGTTACGCGTTCACGGTAAAACGGCTGAACAGATTTGGATGAAGTTTGGCATGGGTAGACACCTGGATTAGGACATAGAATATTTTTTATCCTGATATTTCCATGGAATCGAGACTTATAATAACGGCTAAAACCGCGGGGCGCAGCTAGTTTAATAATAGTAGTTAGTGAGGATGGTGAGCCCTGCAGCTCAAAAATCCTCGTTTGCAGGAGTGGTACGATGTTTGTTGTGAGAAGAGCAGTCCTCATCGATTTGACTGGTTTCAGAAGCCGGTGCCTTCCACTTCTGTATCTCAGATGTGTGTCATGTGTGTGTCTCTCATCAATCGACACCGCACAAGTAGTGAATGGTTGACCACTTTGGAGGAGGCATGAAGTTTTCTTTGTGTATTTTTCCTTGTTGTGGCAATCGCAGTCTTCTGAGATGAACGCGTACCACATTTTGAAAAAAATAAATATTATTTTCTTCCGCAATTTACACAATCATGAATGACGCAACAACTGTTTGACGTTGGTCCGACGGTCGACATGACGTCATGAACGTGTCGACTGGTCCCGACCACCCCCTTTTTGCCAGTTTTTGGCGAAAGTACCCCTCCAATCAAAAATCTTTGGCCACAAAAAAGCTCTATAAAGTCGTAAAACTTGTATACCAAGTTTCGCGTTATTGAAATATGTGTGTTTTGAAATATGTGTGTTTCTTTTTGCGGTAGAATGGGCTTCAGGTTTGTTGACCGAGCGAGCGAAGCGTCTCTATCGGTTGTAAAATACGACCTGTAGAGGAGTACCAACAAACTGACACTAAAGCAAATTTTGTCAGACTTGAAGCAGAGACGCTTCGCTTGCCCGCTCAATAAACCTAAAAGGCTTGAAGCCCATACTACCGCAAAAAAAACAAATTTCAATAACGCGAATGTCCAAAAGGAGAATTAACCATAGCAACTATTATAGGGGTGTGGTTACACGTGCAACGTTAATTGCATAATTCTGGGTACGACCACATCCTCATCAGCTGCCTAGCCTTTTTCAACTATGTTGGGGTTGGCTTCCAGTCTAACCGGGTGCAGCTAAATACCAGTATTTTACATGGAGCAATGCCTATCTGACCTCCACAACCCAGTTACTGGGAAACACGGCGTCTAAGTATCTACGACAACATTCAGCACTGTAATGATGTCACACATTTAGCGATTGTTATATACGATAGACCGCTACACCATACATATTTGCGATTTGTGGTGCAACTTAATCTACTTATAAAAATCTTACAACTCATAGCCTAAGCCACTGGGTCTAGTCTAAGAGAGAATTTATGAAAATTCATCCCCTAAGGGGGTTAAATACTAAATGAAAGTTTGTATGGAAGCTGTAAATTTTTGCCGATGGGAATGCCATCAGGCACACGGATTGTAAACTAATAAGTACTTACAGAAAATCAGGTTCAACAAAATACCTGGACGTACTTTACAGAATAATGTCCTCATGATGCGAATCAACAGAAATATTGTCAAAACTGGTGTACCATAAACAAAAACTGCAATTATACGATATAACTAACAAAAAATAAACAGTTAACAGGAACATCAGTAAAAAATATTTAAAGATCATTTTGTTAAACAAATGGAAGCAATTTTTTGGTACCTCCAGCAACTATTACCGAGCAATAATTGCTCCATTTAAATCCCCGTGTAAACATCGCTTTAGAGGGGTAGATGAGGGACGGGGGGGGGGATAACGACCCTCCGCTAGCCATATGGGGCTCGGACTTTGAATATTGCATGTAAATACGTACTCCAGTATGTTTGGCTAAATTGTGTAGCAGAATTCGGGTATAAAAATATTGGTGCGAATGGATATTGAGCTGGTGAGATGATTATGAGCGGAATATTTCGTTATTTTAGAAAAAAAAACTATGTTCTAGTGCCTAGAGCGTGGTGGCTCCGAGGTAACAAAGTCAAACTAATGGCCGCGACTTACGAGTTGTAGGTCGTAAGTTCAAACCCAGCCAGGCATTTTATTTTGTGTGAATTATTTCATCACAACTGCTCCCAAAACTGTGAAGGAAAACATCGTGAGGAAACCAGCATGTTTTAGAACCAAACAATTCGAAGATATGTGACTTAAGCGAATCCGCATTGGGCCCGCGTGCTGAATTACGACCCTTTCCCTCTCACAGAGAGGTGGGAACTTTATAGGCTGATTATACTAGTGTCTACTGTTTAGTCCAACAAAAATAGTGTGGGGTTTTAAAAGATAAGTAGGTACACATGAAGTAACAAGTTTTGTTAAGGAACCAAATTAAAGTCAACTGTTCCAAACAAGAAAGCGACGCCAATCAAAATGAATTTTAGCCTAAATCCGTCAATTTAAGAATAAATTGAAGCCAAATCAAATAACTGAATCGACTGTTTTTATTGGCTAATGGACCAATCGATCTATCTATGTGAAAAACTCAAATAAGATCTTAATAAAAAGCTCACGGGTAGTGTACACTGAAAGATACTCGTAGTTGAATATAACAATAAAAAGTTATTGTGCTCATAAATAGTGCAGAACCATAAAAAGGGGGGCAGTAAACTACGTTTATCAAGATAAACTTTACTATTGCAACTGGCACACTGCTTTACATCATCTTATCGTGGCTGAATTGGCACCTATTGAACAACTTACAAATGAATATTTACATAATAATCGCCACAAATAGATTGATGATCAAAAATGTTAGTGATCTCAGAACGACCATCAAACACCGTACGTATTTTTCTGTTCCTTTCATCTTGTCTGTTTATATGTATGTACAGAAGTTGGTCAATAAATAAATGACCTTTTTGGGGTGAAATATGTTGCAACTAATGTCCCTTGTCACATTCGCCTGATTATAATAATTACCGATTTATTATAATAATACCCATGCCTTGGCACGAATATACACTCGGCTGCCAGTTATAAATTCGAAAACACCCACCTTGCAACACAAATCATGACAGCATCTTCAAATTAAACTCTCAACTACCTTCATAGAAAAAGCTCGCATCAGCTCAAACTAAGCGATTCCGGCATTAAGTCGGAGCTCCGAATGCTCGGGACTGTGGAATAGTGGCGGTATTCGAACAGTAAAAATGTAGCGTCATGCATTATGCATTCACTGCGGTGCGTCGGCTAAACGCGGCTTACTGTCACACCGGACTAGCATGTCGACTAGTGCTACAAGGTTCCATTGGCATGCGAATCACGTTGACACGGGGGCGTTGTACGTAAACGTTTGTGAAGTAATTGTGAAATGTATTGAAAAACAAGATGGCGGCGTCAGTTCCAATTTGGGGCACGCGCTAAAAAATACTTGTACAGCTATACAAATTGTGTTTGTCACATTTGTCATAATGATGATAGGTATTATTTTAATATCAATCAATCTGCCTAGCTTTTTCCCAACTGAAATGAAATGAAATGAAATTGTTTATTCTGTAATAGGAATCACTTTTACACGTCATATAAAAAAATATATAATTAAAATTTGCTAGATGAGTTCGGCGTTTCCTATCCGACTACTCTGAGAAGAAAGGCCGAAACAAACTCAGAGGTCACAGTCTCTTTTAAAGTCCAGACATAATGTTGGTCAAGCCATATGAGGACCATGTAGATTAGTGTCTGAAATGGTCTTTTGAGAAAAGAACCACACAGATTTGAGTGGACCTGTCCAGTCAGTGCAAGCATTTGTCAGTAATCGTGGAGCTCAACTCGACGAACATACCAAAGAAAGGACATTTGGGTAGGCCGCATAAACTACTCAAACCGTCAGACCATTATTAAAACTATCTGAGAAAGGAAATAAAAAAACTGAGTAGAGAAAACAAAAAAAAAATCATTAAAAATTAAAATATCCACATAGTCCTCACATTCACAATAGGTAATTAAAAAAATATAATACTTTACAAAGTAATCATGTCATTTTGAATGTAATATTCAATAATATGAATGTTTAAATAAAACTGGTATATTTTGATGATTTTACTAAATAATTGTAATGTCAAGTTTTATGGTTTTATCACAAGGTTTAGCAGAGCGAGCAGCTCAATCCCAAGCTTTTTTATCTTCTAAATAATCAGAAATTTTATAGTACCCTTTTTTACAAAGTTTGGTTTTAATACAATTTTTAAATCGTTTAATGGGTAAGTTTCGAATGTCAATGGGAAGTTTGTTGTAAAAGCGTATACATTGACCCATGAACGAGTTGTCTACTCTGTGGAGACGAGTGTGATGTACAGCAAGGTTGTATTTATTCCTGGTATTTATACTATGAATATCGGACATTTTCTTAAAATTTGATATGTTTTTGTGTACATACAAAAGGTTTTCAAATATATATTGTGAGGCTACAGTCAGAATATTTACTTCTTTGAATTTTTCTCGAAGGGAATCTCTCGGACCTAGGTTGTAAATGGCTCGAACAGCCCTTTTCTGTAGAACAAAGATAGAGTTAATGTCCGAACAGGTTCCCCAGTAAAGAATCCCATATGACATAAGACTATGAAAGTAACTAAAATAAACAATTCTGGCTGTATCGACGTCAGTTATCTGTCTAATTTTTTTTACAGCATAGGCGGCCGAACTTAGCCTTCCCGACAATTTTTCTATGTGTGGGCCCCATTGTAGTTTACCGTCAATAGTGATTCCAAGAAAAACTGTCGATTCAACAGGGTCCAGCTCTATTCCATTTACTTTAACATTGGTAGTTAGCTGCCTGACATTTGGCGTTGAAAATTTAATGAGTTTAGTCTTTTTTTCGTTAAGGAGGAGATTATTTACATTAAACCATTGCACAACTTTAGAGAGTGCATCGTTAACTTGTTCAAAGTTGACTAACTGACGTTTGATTTTAAAAATAAGGGAAGTGTCATCTGCGAATAATACGATCTTGTGATTATCCCTTATGTGGTAAGGTACATGGGGGCCTGTACACACTTATTACAATGAACTGCTCAAGCTCAATGCAAGCTATTTCAATAACTCGCTCAACAGAGAGGCTCACAATATCCTTACGTTCTTTAAATTTCGTATTGTTACGAACAATTATTAGAGAGCCACCACGTATCATATTAACTCTGCTGAATGAGCTGGCAACCTGGCGGTTGTTAAAGCTGAACATGAACTGGTGGACTTTTAACCAATGTTCAGTTACACATAGGATATCGACATAACTACAGTTCATGAACAGCTCCAATTCTAATTCCTTACCTAAAACACCCTGTATATTTTGATGAACTATTTTGAGACTAATATTATTACATTTATTTAGGTTACTGCAATTTGATGGGTGTGATAATATACCAGTATTAAAATTTTCTTCATTTATTATGCAAGAGGTTTCCTCTATTGTCTTAATTTCTAATTTAAATGATATTCAATGTCATTAGTTGTTGCCAAATTATTGGTAGAATTATTTAAAATGTCTTTGCATTGCTCAAAAGAAGCAAGTTGTTTAGCCAAGTTGTTGGCTGAAATAGAAAAATAATATGATAGCGACACAGCTATCTGTCTTTTGAAATAGTTAGAAAGATAGTACATAACAATATTATGTCTATCTCTTGTCAAATAAAAATTATTACCAACATAATTGTTGGTATCAACTATATGAAATAAATTATTATTAACTATGTTGGGGTCGGCTTCCAGTCTAACCGGATGCAGCTGAATACCAGTATTTTACATGGAGCGACTGCCTGTCTGACCTCCACAACCCAGTAACTGGGTAATACGATACCCCTTGGTAAGACTGGTGTCAGACTTTCAGGCTTCTGACGACTCGTAACGACTGTCAAAGATGCACGAATGACAGCCGGGACCAACGACTTAACGTGCTTTCCGAGGCACAGTGGACTCTCGGTAAAGATGGTCACCCACCCACTGACCAACCCTGGCAAGCGTAGCTTAACCTGATGGATCAACCAATGCGGCTGTTGTTACTTAGCCACGAGCTCCTCCTAATCTATTAACTAAAATAATATGTTGCAGCAAGACAGTCACCACTGCCGACTGCGACCTTACTGACTGACTGTTTGGCAATTACCTACCCGACAAATACAATGGTTATTTGTGAAGAACCTATGAAATTCAAATGACTGGAAAAACCACAATGGATGTTTTGACATTTCGCCCATGACGCTTTCTTCAAAGTCAAAGTCAAGTCAAACAATTTATTTCAATTAGGCACATAAAAGGCACTTATGAACGTCAAATTTCCAAAAAAATAGAATTGATTCTAGTCGCCCCTTCCAAAAGGTAGTTTTCGTATGGAGAAGAATGGGCAAGAAACTCCACCGTTACTCTTTTAAAATGTTTTTACAATATTTTGTATACATTAATTATATAATTATATGTGAAGACGATGCATCTAGAATAAGATTACTATACCACGATAGGTAAAAAAATAAAAAAAAAATGAAAAAAAAAATAAAGAAAAGAATAAAGCAATTGCAGATAAATTAATTATGATAGATAGATACAATTACAATGTATAATATATTGCAATGTTTGTAAATATGTGAACACCATGTTCACATATTTACAAACATTGCAAAATTATACGATATTCCTAACATTTTAACAAGTAATACTAATAAGTCAGTGTGTGAGTTCAAGAAATCACAGAATGTAAAATCAGAGTTATAAAAAATAACAAACTATATAATTAAATAAGCAACCAGTTTGATTTTGTCTAGACTCTAAATTGTCCTATGGAGCAGGACCAGCATGTTTCCAAGCATTCTTATCTTGGATATAATCCTCTAATTTGTAATATGCTTGTTTACAGAGTGTACTTTTAATATGAGTTTTAAATTTTCTTTCATTTAATTGTAATATATCACAAGGTATTTTATTGTAACATTTAACACAGTACCCCATAAAAGATGTATGTAGGTACTTTAGATAATCTGAAAAATGGTTGATCTATTTTATCTTTATTTTATTAAAAACTAGCTTTTGCCCGCGACTTCGTCCGCGTAGAAGTCAAAAATGGTTCTAATAGGATGTTTTATTAGTTTTGTTTTAACTTATAAATTATTATGTTAAAATGTTCGAATACTTTTAAAATATAACAATATTTATTATAGTGTTGGGATTTAAAGGTTAAAAAAAAAACTATGAACACGAAGCTCGGCCTTTGATTTGGTGAAACTTACACGGGGGTATTATCTTTTTACAACGAAATCGAAATACTACACGTAGGTACCGCAGTATTTCTTTGTAAACAATATTTTTGTTTTTTCTTCGGGTGCTAGAATCACTAGGCTACTCTGTGCGCTTACTCTGGAGCATGCCACATACAACTGGCCGTGGGAGAAGCAGCTTTCCGTCAAGTCTACTCCCGCTACCTTAAGAGCTACCTACCTTGACCTTTTTTATGTTCATTGCGAAGCAGGCTTTGATGGGAAACTGCACTCTCTTGAATTCGAAGGGGTAATTTGATGGTGTTAGGGGAATCCTAGGAATAAATACAGACCTGTGTAAACCTTAGAAACCTTCAAATACGGTACTAATATAGTACGGTGATTCTCGAGACATTCCAATTTTAAAGAGTATTTGCATTGCACCAAGCTTTTATGTGACTTCAACCTTTTTTGAATAAAATCGGATTGACTTTTCAAACATGTGTCAAAATAAAATGTAACTTAAATCAAAAGCACTACGGAGTATTGATATCAACTTCGAAGTAAATCACTCCAAAATAACTTTCTACCCCTATTTAACCCCGTTAGGGGATGATTTTCAATAAAATACGAAACATGTCTTCCATCAATTCTGTTAAGGAATGTTTAAGCAAAATTTGAAGTAGATTGGACCAAGGAATCACGTTGTCCCAAACAAAATTTGCCCCCGTTTTTCAACCCCTTAGAGGTAGAATTTCGGAAAATCCTTTCTTATCGGATGCCTACGTTATTCAAAGAACACACCCTCCAAGTTTCAGGTATCTACAATCAGTGGTTTAGGCTGTGCGTTGATCCGTCAGTCAGTCATTCAGGACAAAGCATTTTATATATATAGATATGAAGATTTTTTCTTACATACATAATATTTTCATATATGAATTGGCAAGGTACCGTCATAATATTAATCCTTTTAAATAGTTCCCTGAGATTCGCGACGAGATTCGCTTCATAACACAATTCTATTTAATTGATTACAACATACTCTTGCATATTGTGACTTAGTCAGGTCATATGAACTGCTCAAAAAAATTGTGTTAGCAGATATATTTTAACCAAAAAACCCTTACTCGATCACAATACGATCACATTACCTCTAAGTACGAATAAATACTTAATATCTCAACAAAGCGTCTTCATTCGGCGAGATACAAAAAGAGATACATATTATACAGTTCGGTGTAACACCCGCCCTTAGAGTTGCTCTAATGAAATTGTCCATAAATCTCGAATATTGGACTGGCGACATGCCTAACTATGGTGTTCTCTCTCCCCCACCCCCCTCTTGTTACTGGGGACTCAAAGCGCTCCACTTTCTTACGATATATGTCGTGAACCTACATAAATGTTGTTTTCCCGAATCTTTAGCTGCGTTATGGGGGATGTTATGGCGAATATGCCTGTTATTCGGATTCAGTAAATATTTCCGAGTTGTTTGAGTAACGGATTAGAATGGGATTGATTACTTTATAGGAGTGGGCGGTCGATTTGCGTAATGTAATTGTTTTTGGAATGATGCTGGTGTTGTTAGTTGGTGATAGGATTTGTATGTATCAACACTGGAGACAACTTTAATTTTAGGTCAGAATGAGTAAATCATTTTCAATTGAAAACTTCCTCATTAAAGCATACTCAGCTATTTGAATTATACGCGCAGAATTAGTCTAAAATAGATATAGAGCTTGTAAAAACGGCTAGTAACCGAATGGAACTTCACGTATCGGAATTAGCTAATAAAAATACCATTACCAAAGCCACATCCTACGTTGCATCCCATCCCATTACATCCCAGTTTACTCTACTCTAAATTCCCCAGCACCTACTTACGAAAGCTCATAAGAGCAAGTCTAAACCATGATGGGCCAGTCCCATCCAATCATAGCCAGCAATGGACTGGGGCAGTTCACGACGCCGCGCCAGAGGAACCTTATACCGTACAGTCAAACAAAAAAACAGGTATAAGCATGCAACTTGAAACGAGTCCGCCGAGTGGTCTAGTTTTTAAGTGTGTTCTACACTAACTTAAAAAGTCATTAAACATACACAAAAAAAAGGATTAAGAATGACTGTCTAATTTTTCTTAAGGTGGCAAAGGTCAAAGTACGAGTATTATTGGCTTTTTGTAAGGAATTTCTCAGTAACAGCCCAGAGTTTGAGTTTGTGTCCAGTTCAATGGCTATACACTCACCCTCTATTATACATAGGATCTAAAACCTAAACATAACTAGTACAATGAGGTACTATACACCTCTGCCCAACCCTTTACGAAATACAGGCTGTTAATATTGGCAGTTTAGTGAAAGGATGCATATTTTTGCATGTATACCTAACTCTTTGTTTGACTGTGCCTGTTTGCCAGATTGTTGCTGACCTAAGAGGGAAGAAACCTAGCTGATGTGGTGTTTAATAGTTTTGGAAAGGATTTTTATAGATGTTGAGGGTTAGTGAAATGAATGGTAGATTATTTTGGAGCTTTCAAGATGGTTTAATGATGGAGAGTAATTATGAAGGACCCTAGGTGATAGGGGATAGGTATCAATGTAGCTTGGTGATCCTCTAGTATTTGAACTATTTTTAATTGGAACGTCTTCAATTCTTTTCAAAGTAATAACAATAGAGTGGACAAAGTTGCCTGAGTAATTTTAATACCATATACCGAACATTTATGCACGCACATTACAAAAAGCTTTTGTCAAAATCAGAATTCTAAACCACAGCATCAAAATTATTTCCAAAAGAAGAGTTCCTCGGTCAGACTACTTTTTTAAATCAGGCGTAGATTTATGTTGTACGTGTAGTGTGAATATTTCATGCCATGGATCCAAGCTTGGCACAAACTTGGCATTAATACGGAGAAAACCTCCATTTGTACTGCCTGGCTAAGAAACCCTAGGGATTAGTAGGTTGAGCTTGTAGGCTGTTTTGTAGTTCATAATGTGGGTTCTGCGTACCGAAGATTTAACTTTACATGTCAAAGCACAGAATATGAGACTTCTTAGCTTCGTTTATACGGCCGACGAGTCGACTACCGCATTGACATGAATGCACCGTCCTATGGTTCATTTCAGTGAATGGTGGTGTTGATGTGTAGGTAACCACTTTTAAACTTGTGAACTATAGGGCTGTTTGAAAACCTACTTATATAGCAAAAACCCGCCTCGGACTACTATTACCTGGTTAAGATTGAGATGACTGAGAAGTTAGGTAATTATCTAGCCTAGTCACCCATCAAAGCGGTTAGTCAAGACAAAAAAAAAACTTTAACATAAAACATTATTTCTTGAGCCAAACAATGCGCTTCTACAATTAATACCACATCCAATCCTTCTCACATCCCATGCACACTCGTCCTGCTTGCAGCTGTCAATGTGTCCCACCCCCCCTTCACCCCCTGTCCTGAACCTCTCATAGTGTCCTCGTTACTGTCTGAACGGACTTAAATACAAGTTTACACACAGAAATATACTATTTTATTTAGGTACCTTTTAGCTCTCGTGTTTGGATGTCTCGAGTATCTTTTAAGACGATTTTTCGAGGAAGTAATGGAGGAAATTCCTGCAGTATGTGTACAAGTTAAATGCATTGCAATGTGAAGTTGCCATAATAAAGATGAAACATTTTAAATTATTCAAATTCAAATTCAAAAGTCATTTATTCAAACTAGGCTGAGAATCAGCACTTTTCGAACGTCAAAATTACATAATTATATTCGGCAAACCGACACCGACAGTCTATTATGGTCATCGCGCAATAGGACAATAGCTCATCATCAATATTACCAGCCGAAGCACTTCCACTGTTGGACAAACACAGCCCGTGACCTTCACTAGGTCATAGGTCCACCTTGTGGTACGCCTACCTATGTTGCGCCAATAGCATATAAGCATCAGTTAGTATCGGAGCTGATTGCCCAAAGTATCGTTATCATTGCTTGTTGAAGCTCTTTAAATGCACCCCAAAACTATATCAAACTAAATCCTCATAGTTTCTCAAGCATCTAATTACTCTCAACTAAATTCCAAACACCGAAAGTAGTAAAAGTATTTGAAGTTTACGCTCGAAAAGTAAAAATTAATTAGATGTATAACTTGACTGGAGTAGAGTAACTATCAGGTTAAGTCAAACTTTTAATTGACCGATTCTCGAAGTTGAGCGTCTTTTGAAGGTGTCTGAATAACTTCCAAAGTTTTGTTGATTACTTCTCCTTCTAAGTATGAAATGGAAAGCGAGTTACAATGAAAAGAGATAAAATATTAATAACAGATCTTTTGAAATACGACATTCTCGGAAACATTTATGGAATCTTGTATTTGATTTAATAAAACACATTATTATTTAGGAGATAATTAAATATACGGCATTCATAAGTAAGTTATAAAAAGAAAACAAAGAAAATAATTAATTTAGCGAGACGAATGAAAGGCGATTAACAAAAGGTACAAGGTAGATGGAGCGCAAACACCAACGCCCTAGTAGGATATATTATAGTGACCTTACAGATGATGTTCTTCAGAAAGGTTAAGTGCGTGTATGACTAGATGTATGAACGAAAACGAAGCAAAAGGAGTACGTTATAGCTCGTACACACTATGCCGCCGACCCTGCCGCACAAAGGATCGAAAAGGAAATGAAGGCGCAAAAGCCGAGGGTACGTGTCGCGTGGCAAAAGTCGGCGGTCATGCTGCCGGCATAGTGTGTAGGAGCCATTAGGATCATTGCAGGCGGTGTTCTATAGTTTCTGCCTACCCCTACCAGAAAAAGGCGTGGGTTTATGTATGTATGTACCTATGTAGGAATTAATATTGTGGTGCGTAAATACAATAGGGATAATATGTAGGTAAAAAAAAAAATCTGATTGGTCCGTCAGTCAGATAATAAAAAAATATTAGACACATATTTTTTGCTTTAACATATTATTAATAAAAAAAACCATAGATAAAACGCATTAAGTCGAGGAGTGGGTAGTCGCTTCGTCACAAGTAAGTATAAAATGTACACACTCGTGACGTCATGACACATTTTAACTCAATGTATCGCCGTAATCTTTAGATTACGTAAAAAAAGAAAAAATACGTGTCCAATATTTTTTATTAATCCCATGACGGACTAAAAAAAAATTTTTTTTTTCGTTATGCCTATTTAAGCATAAGCATAATTTTAAGCAAAACTGTTACAAACAAGAAAATCAAAAATCAACATCAGAATCTACTATAGTTACTCAGCAAAATTTTCTTTATTCCAAAGGGTTTTTAGTTTCAATATCCGAGCAGTGTATCGTCGCTCTGTAGTCGAGGGGGCCAATCAAGTGCCCTTATGAATTATGTACAAACTACCCTCGTTCATCCCTAGTGGAAAACACCTTTGTTTTGTTTTGTGCTGAACTGAAAAATATAACAGGGGTTTAGTTTAGGGGTTGAAAAGTGAGTTTGGAGTTTGACTCTTGTGTCGAATTATAATGTTAGGGGATTGAATTTTGGTCCTGTATAATTAAATTTTATTGAACTTGTTTGGATAATAAGAGAATCGATGGATGGACTGTGTGAAAAATGGGGGTGATTTCTGAGATGACGACTGATAGAACTGTACATCTTAGAGCATCATGACCCTGACGATTTGCCAGCGTGTTTCTAGCGTGGCGATCTGTGAATGTGATCTCTGCGGGTGCGAAGCGAGCTAACTGCGACTACGCAACCTTCTCGTTTTCACAATATTGTACACTCGCTTGCCTCGATCTCACTTGTACAGTGAGCTCCATAGAAACCTCACCCCCTTAGCAATCTAAAAAATAATGCAAGGGGGTGAGGTTTCTCTGGAACCCACAATATTCTATACTCACGTCAATCGCTCTCGTTACGCAAACGCGGCAAACACGTTGCACACACGTAGCGTGCTCGCTACGCGTACCTACGCAACGAGCGTGTTGAACTATCGCGTCGCTGATAGCGCCCTTTTGGAAGAAGCATGCTGTGCTGACACCAATTAAATTGTAATTTGGGCAAGAGAACCTAACGATGATGATGAAATAGGTATAATCTGCAACAGACAGCTGCAGTTAGTAGTAGACCTCTTCGTGAAAGAGCGCATCCGGGAAAGTACTAGTTCCATACCTGTTTCTGCCGCAAAGCGCAAAACAACGCGAAAATCATGAAAATTCACGCCACCAGTTGGAGCCACTTTGACAAAAGGTCTTCCATTTCGACAATGAATATAAAATATATGATGACGTTCATCATTCGTTTCATTCATTTGTTCATCATGCAGTCACGATTAAAAAAAAAAATAGGCGCGTAATAAAGTGTCAAAACACTTTTAACAGGTGCCCGAACCTGACTTCCGAGTGCTGCCACCTAGTGAAAGTCAGTTGTGAAAACGCTCATCTCATTACAGACCCATGACAGATTTCAGCGTTGTCTCTGGGATGGCTGTCAGCTGCAATGTCCCTGGGACCAAATGCAGCTGTCTATAGGCGACGATCACCACTTACTAATTGGTTATGTGCTCTGGCGGCTGTGAGTATGTCATGCTCACTCAGATGTCTCGCTGATGATGGCGTGTGTTGGATCATTTAGCTCCCTTAAAAATGGTTGAACTGAATGGTGCTGATCCATGCGTCGTGTTCGTGAACGGGCGCCGTCAGTTGGGACTGGTCAACTCTTAGCTGCCATGGCTGATTTTAATTTTTGAATTGTTGTTTGTTTTATCGTTTTATTACGGAAGCCGTGCACGTCTTTCTACATTGTTCTCACATGTATATAATCAACATGAATGATGTAACCAATAATTTGTAACATTTTATTTAAGTGTCCGTGGAGTTTCTTGCCCGTTCTTCTCCATAGGTACCTAACTACCTACGCTTTGGAATGGGCAACCAGCTTCATATTTCTGACTGACCGATTCCTTGACAATTCAAAAGTGCCTGTAAATGGTTTAATTGAAATAAATGCTTTGAGCTTGAGTTAATTGCTTGATTGTTATCCAATAACATAAAAATATATTCGGATTTTAGCATTGTCTTGTAAATATAATAACTGTAGCAGTAGATGAAATTGTATTTTTCACATAAAAATATTTTTTTGTGTAAATTCAGAGACATGTGCACTTCTTACTTCATAAAACGCAACTCTGCAGCCGAGCGGAATTTTAATTTTAAACATACTTCTAAAAATTGTGTGTAGCGACTACGTCGTTGTAACTTTTATTTCGAAATTCCTTTTGATTAAGAAATTGCTCAAAGGCTATTTTTTGTTCTTTTATTTGCGAATTCTCTTGTAAACAATGCGAATAAAATACAGTACACATTCTAGAATGGCTTTTAGATTTTTTTTCAAATCACTGGTCTGTAAATCTGATGTCAAAGCTTGAGTTATGTAGGTATCAGGTTTTCAGTTAGTAACCAATCACAAAAGCCAACATGAATTTTAACTATGCTTCACATAATATGAAACCGCAGCTCCATTTGTAATGAAATTTAAAAAATATAGAATCATCTGGAATTTCTCAGTGACAGTGGCCCGGAGCCAGGATTTGTGTCCGGTTGATGGCAATAGTCTCACCTCCCTATGGACTTACATGGGACGTAAATAACTGGCGAAATGTGGGTGTACTGTAGGTACACCTCTGCATAACCCTTGAACACAGGCGTGATGTTAGGTTTATCATTGTTGTGGAATGTTGACATTGACAGCCCTTGAACGTGGTTTAGATGACATTTATGTTGATCGCGTTCAGTTTCATTGTTGGTGAAATGCCCCTTAAAGTTAGTTATACAACTAACTTTACTATTATGTTTTTTTCTAAGACCACCAAAGAATTTCTCCACATATAAATATTTTTGATACAAGTATCAGTCTCCAAGAATCTCAATCTTCTAAAACATTTCTCTCATAGGGAATATCTTAATTCCGTCCAGTTGAGCTGGAACGCTTCTCATCTCGCCACTTCAATCCAGCGTGAGGATATTGGGACATTGCCAGTTCGAAGACTCGCCTCCTTCTTAGGGGGCGGCCGTACTATCGGTGGGGCGACTTGGCTTCGAGAATTTCAGGTGATAAGTTCTCAAATATTTGTATCCTACTACTATAATGGGAAAAAAACTAAATGCATAAGATTTGCTTTACCGAATGTTAAAAGTAGTGATTGTGACATAGTATTGAATAGGGAGAAATTAGAATTCGTCGATAAAACTGTTTTCTTGGGGATTACGCTCGACTCAAGGCTGCAATGGGGTCCTCATTTAACATCTCTTGCAGGACGCCTAAGTTCAGCAGCATATGCTGTGAGAAAAATCCGTCAATTTACTGACGTAGATACCGCGAGGCTAGTCTATTTCAGTTACTTTCATAGTATCATGTCTTACGGTATTCTACTATGGGGACGGGCTGCAGATATCGAGTCTATTTTTATTCTGCAGAAAAGGGCCATCAGAGCAATATATGGTCTCCGCAGACGCGATTCTCTAAGGGAACTGTTTAAAGATATTAACATCATGACGGTACCTTGTCAATATATCTAATGAAAACATCATGTAGGTTAGGAAAAATCTAAGTCTTTTCAGTAAAAGAGGTGATAGACACAATTATAGCACTAGAAATAGGGAACAATTAGTTCAACCGGGTTTCAGACTGGCTAAAGTTGACTCAACCTTCATGGGGTACTGTTTAAAATGTTACAATAAAATACCTCCCCACATACTCCAATTGAATGAAAGGAATTTTAAATCTTGTATAAAACGCACACTATGCTGCCAAGCATATTATAAGTTGGGGGATTACATCGTTGACAAAAATGCTTGGCTCAACGCTGGTCCAGCTCCACAAGGCGCATAAACTAATTGATTGGCATTCGAAAATATTGTTGGAGCTGCTGAAGATTGTAGGACTATCTTTAGATTGTATAAATTCAATTTCATAGTATTATATAATTGCATAGCACATGTGTGAGCACTATGTACCTACTTTAAAGCTACCATTTACTGGGTACCTACGTCTTTCATTGACCATTGCGGCTGAGAGTATGTCATGCTCACTCAAATGTCTCGCTGGTGGTGGCGTGTGTGTTGGATCATAAAGTTCCCTTCAAAATGGTTGAGCTAAATGGTGCTGATCCATGCGTCATGTTCGTGAACGGGCGCCGTCAGTGGGGACTGGTCATCTCTTAGCTGTCAAGGCTTATTTTGAATTTATTTTAATTTTTGAATTGTTTTTTTCTTTATTACGGACGCTTTTAACGTGCACGTCTCTCTACATTGTTCTCACATGTATAATTACAACATGAATGATGTAACCAATATTTTGTAACAATATTCTGATTTAAAAGAGTGTCCGTGGAGTTTCTTGCCCGTTCTTCTCCATAGGAACCTACTACGCGTTGGAATGGGCAACTAGCTTCATATTTCTGACTGACCGACCCCTTGACAATTCAAAAGTGCCTGTAATTGGTTTATTTGAAATAAATGCTTTGAGTTTGAGTTTTGAGTTTGAGTTTATATATATAGTAGGATACTAAAATGTTTGGATGTTTGTTATTTAATCACGTAAACATCGCTGAACGGATTTGGATGAAATTTGGCATTCATATAGTTTACAACATGGATTAACACATAGAATACCCGGTAGAGCATTCCTGTGGGATGATTTCCGACCTCCACGCGGGCGACGCCGGCGCCGCGGGCGAAAGCTAGTACTAGTATAAATTACTCCCTTGTTAGTCAAAGTTCGCAAGTTCAACTGCTGAACGAAACGAACCGATATTGGATTTTCCAATCGTTTTGTTAAAAATTCTCCCGTTCGGGGAATGAAGGCGTGATTCATATGGTATGGAACGGTGCGTGTAGTAGTTCAATCAGACATAGTACAAGAACAAGAACGGAACTTTCCCTTCTTGATAAATTCCCACTCTACTAAATTCTTTTTGTGTAAACAGGGACTGAGCATTCTTTAGTTGGTCTGTCTATACTAACTTTGCATTCGCTCACTTTGTCAAAACCGACCTTCATGCTCACAGGCAAATCCGTCACCGTCGTCGAATCTGTCACCGTCGTCAAATCCGTCAAATCCGTCACCGTCGTCAAATCGGCAAGAAAGATTACTAAAGTACTCTTTGTGTGTCGGTCGTGGCTTTGACGCTGTGTAAAAGTCGTACTGCGCAAGCGTATACCACAGGGCCAATCCTCGTGCTTAAAAACGTTCAAATTCTAAATGCAATCTCATCTCAGCGGCAATAAAAAATACTTGACAGATTGATACTAAGAATAGAATACGAACATTCTTAAAAATATGGGAATTGCGATGTGATTGTACCGAAACTAGCGTCACGTTGACGCAGGGGACGTTCGATCGTTTGACAAAAGCCTACGCTGGGTACAAAGACCAGGCACTCTAAAGATAATTTCCACACAAGCTCCGCCCCCATGCACTCCGCGATTCCACTATGTGTTAAACGTTAACACATCAGTAATAACGTTGTATATCGCGTGCGCTCTGTGATCGTGTTCGAGCACGGAGTTAAATGGCGTAAGTCTCAATTCTTATTTCGTTTATAACTAAGTAATAATTGATTTAGAGAAAAAATTTCTTGTGGCTGGATAATAAGCTATATTTTATTACTGTGAATAATTATTTTAGACATAAAAGCCGAGTAATCTAAATTTTCTTTCAATTTCAATTTCAATAAATACTTTTTCTTTCTTTCTTTTCTTTATGATTTTCGAATAAAAATGTATCGAGCGAAAATGTCACAATTACGGAACTGTCTTGTGCATGGAAAGAACAAGATCCAATAAATCATAATTATACTAAACTTCCATTTTGATTGAATGCGTGACTCTTTCAGAATATTAATGCATATTAACATACAATTTAGGGAGCCTCCTCTTAACTAGTAGGTATTTCTTGCTTACCTCAATAAATAAATCCTTCTCCATATAAACAGTAATCTGTAGTAGGGGCAAGATTTGATTTCGCATGATGCAGCGGGTGGGCGAGGGTGTCTATTTGTCTAATCCGACGCCGACTCGCGGTCATACCTCCAGCAGATATTTTACAACATTTCTTACTGAAGAATTCATACATACATGTTTACATTATACATATGTGCTGCTTTTATTTAAAGTGGGGATAAAAACGTCGTATGCTTTAGTTATAAAGGAGTAATTTAGAGGCATGTTTTTGCATGGCATAACGATGAATTGCATTCTATGACATTGAGAAGCAAAGAGAGAAACTGGCTAGAGAGCAGTTGAATTACTCGAAAATTTCCATCTTTCGATTTCGATCAGACCGAAAATAGTCAACAACTAGATAGGTACTTAGTTTCTACCAGCAACAAAATTGATCAGAAATAATAATATTAGTAATCGATTATTGGGCACATTAAAAAATGTGAATGTATTCTCACTTTTTTGAATAAAATATTATTAACGATAACTAGGTTCATGAATTTGCAAAAAGTGATAAAATCTTTAATCATACATTGCTCGAGGTAACCTTACTAAAATAAATAGCACAAAAGTGGACATCTATTTGAAAAAGGTAGCTTTTATTCAACCGAGTGTCACGTAGCCATTCAACAACAAAAAAAACCCTTTCTTTTATTACGAAGGAAGTCTTAAAAAATAATATTCGTTGAAACATGTAAGTTGCTCATGCATAGCAAATTGTCGTATCCATAATTGTTGAGATCCAAGTGGAAATCCTGATAAAATCTGGTCGGAAAAACTAAATTTATTAACTCTGCTGCCCCCCTAAGTTAGTTGGCGTGATGCCAAGACAGTGAGCCTCGAAATAAGGGATGTGTTTTATAAAGATTTCGTTTAAAACATTACGAACAATGGGGTTGCACATACCACAACCCTGTATTATTCCTGGCAAAGAGCGCCTTGAAGTTTTCATTTGTTAAAAGGGTTTCACACGGATAAAACTTCTGCTGCATCTGAAGGGCAAATCCCGTATTTTTATGAACGATCCCGTATTCTAATCTGTCAAAAATACCTCTAATTTACCAAAAATCTTGTATTTTTTTTTTGACATAATATTGTCGCTGAGAGGACATAAAGCCTTTTCACAATCATTTTACCTCTGATTTTGCCTCACTGTCAAAATGTTGTCAGTGATCGTTATTTTTGTGCCAATAAGGTTGCTAGTAGAGCTGCTTTCAGAGGTAAAATAACTGTGAAAGGACTGTAGCGGCTACATTTTGAACGTTTTTATTAACGGTTTGACCTTATGTTTTATCAACCTATCCATTTAACAACAAAGAGAGCCCAGAGCTCAGAGTGGATGAAGTTGGAGTGTCACTGTGGATGACAAAGTCAAAGTCAAAGTCAAATCATTTATTTTAAATAATTTTTGACGTTCAAAAGTGCCTTGCAAGGGGCAAGGCACTTTTGAACGTCAAAAATGACAAAAAATTTAATTGATTCTAGTCGCCCCTTCCAAAAGGTAGTTTTCGTATGGAGAAGAATGGGCAAGAAACTCCACCGTTACTCTTTTAAAATGTTATACAATATTTTGTACATGTAGCTACATTAGTTATATAATTATATGTGAAGACGATGCATCTAAAAATAAAAAAAGTAAATTACTATACCACAATAGGTAAAAAGAATTTAAAAAGAAATGATAACGTCCCTTGAAGGCAAAGAATCGACCCAAATGTACATTGTACTCACACACTTAAATTAGAAATGATTTAAATTCTGAAAGTAGATTGATACCAACAATTATACACGTCAAAAATATTTTAAAAACTAGATGAGGGCGATGTTTCCTATCCGACTACTCTAACAAAAAATACTGAAATAAACTATACTTACAATAATATTATCCTGGCACATCCTTCTTCATTCCTTGTTCTTTATCAGAGACGGATATAGAACAAGACGCAAGTATGATAAATATGTACTTATGTTATAATAAATGATAATATTATAAATAGGAAGTATACAATACGGACCATAGTTACACGGATTCTCGTTTAGTGAAGTAATAATTTACATCTTTTGTGTACTTTATCAAGCCATGGTGAAAAATTATCAGACTCCGGTGTGCTACTGAAAATATTCTACAGGAAATTCCCAGATACCCACGTCAAGCGGTGGCTCTTGTGTGACTACTATACCAATGAGGTAATCAAAGAATTCTCTTACTAAAGTATCAATCAATCAACTCAGCCTATCCCAGTCCAGTGCTGGACATAGGCCTCTCCCAGGTGACGCCACAACATACTATCCTCCACCTTCAAAATCCAGTCTGGCCCAGCCACCTTTTTAAGGGCGTCCATCTAGCTGGGAAGCGTCCAACACTACGCTTGCCGATACGCGGTCTCCTCTCCAGGATTCGCCTGCTCCACCGGCCATCGGTCCAACGACAAATATGGTCAGCCCACTGCCACCTCAGCTTGTTTACTCTGCAAGCTATGTCAGTAAATCCGGATAATTTCGTTCCTTCAAAGAAATTCCGAGCATAGACTGCTCCATAGCGCGCTGAGCGACCTTAAAGTGGGCCAGCCCGACTATCAGTACTAGAGTATAATTTCACTCAATTATAAAAGAAAATGAAAACCTTCCGCAAAAAATATTCAACTAACAGAAGATTAAAAGTGAACTAGAGTTAATATTTATTCAATTTGTGTTGTATTTGCGAGTAAATTAAAATCCTTCGCAATCCGAGCTGCATGTTGTGCTTCGGAACACAATTATTCATAGAAACTCTTTTATTTGTTGAATTGTTTTTATTAGTGCTCTCTGTTATTTCTCGGACGTTAAATTGTATTTGTTTTTGTGTTCTAACTTTTCTTATAGGCTACGTTTGTGACGTTATAATTGCAGCTTACCATGTACACTGCTACAAGGAACTTTTGGCACCTAATTGACATTGACAGGGGGACGTTGTTGGTAAACATTTGTGATAATGTCACAGAAATTGTATTGACGAAACAAGATGGCGGTGTTAGTTCAGATTTTGGCCACGCGTCAAAAGATGTTTGGTACTACTACTAGGTTCTGGGAGGCTACTTAGGTTCTTTTGGCGTGTATCTATTGAAGTAAGTATTGTATTTATTCATTTTATTTTTATTTTATTGTCTTATTTTGTTATTTCACTATACGCTGCACCGGTTGACGTCATCTTTTCAACGCCGGCTGTCGCTGAAAACCAGCGCTGGGGCTCTGTCTCGCATAGGGTCGCAGCAATTATGCTGAGCAATGGCCGTTTTGCGTGGATGTGATGCATATTTTCCCCCAAATTGTTTATTTTCGTGTTTTGTTCTTACCTTGCGTAGATGATGGAAGTTTAATAATTTTATTACTAGCGACCCACCCAAAACTGACGAATCAGTGAAACTGACTAATCAACGAAATTGGCGAATTACATAAACTGACGACTGAGGGAAACTGGCCAGTGATACGTGGACTCTAATAATTTACATTATGCAACAAAAAAAAAAAAAAAAATATCAATTATTAGCTATATGTCAGCTAGCACACGCCAATATACGAACCAAAAAACATCGAGAACTATACTCGGGCAGAGATAAAAATAAATAAAAAATAACGTAAACAGAATCCAAATAAAAGCCTCCAGGCCATAAAGGGCGTGCCCGCTTACATATAGCTGTAACTGGAAGTTATAAATGATAAACTAGGACCATCGAGGTAGAATCATCAAATTTCGTTGCGGAGTTTAGGAGAACAACGCGGTCACATAGACGTGAAAAGCAACTCTAACTGCGCCCCGCGGTTTCACCCGCATATGTCTCGATCCTGTGAGAATATCGGGATACAAAGTATTCTATCCGTTCAGCCGTTTTAGCGTAAAAGCGTAACATACAAACAAACTCACTTTCGCATTTTTTATAGTATTATATCCTTTTTTAAGGATTAGGATATAGAATATATTGATAGGCTCACATTTGACTACCCGCTACATGCGAAGAAGTGCTAAAAAAGTATGTGTGATGTTCTTCAAACAAGTTAGGTGCGTAGTACTCACGACCGGTTCACGGGGTTTATCGTAGCACAATGCCTTCTACGTATAAGTAATTCCTGCTTACCTACAGAGGCATAAAGCGTTAGTTTGCGTTATTACGTGGTCATTTGACTGCCATTAATGAATCACACAGTTTATGCTACGAAGTCACACAGCATTTTCCCAAATACCTACAATCATTATTCAACTGAACCCTTAATTTTCGTTCTAACTCTATTCCGTCTACACGTCCTTAGCTAACATACCACAAATCGTCAGAACAGTTGTGTCAGAGGTACAGACGTTACTTGTGTAATTTCTGACACAAAAAGCACGAGCTAAGACAGTTTCTGACTCAATTAGCGATCACCCTGAGACAGGGTGTTACAAGGGGTTGGCTCAGAGTATGCAAGAGACTAGCTATAAGGACTCTTTGAAGTCCTTTCTGTGTGGCATTCATTACGCTTCGGAAAATCATAAAACATAATTCATGTTGGCAATTTTAAGCCTCTTCAAGATGTTTAATTTCAATTTTTAGGTTCAAAACTTTGTCATTTCTATGCTGTTGTCGGTGGTAACACAAAACGAATGAGCCAGCCTAAAATTGATAGTCCACTACACAGATGTATTATTTAAAACGTATAATATATCTATAGATATAGATATATCTATAGATATATTAACGTATTATCATGTTTCAGAGCTAATGCAAAGTTTCTAGCATTTATACTTCTACTTTAATTAGCCTGCTTTGTTCCACTGCAGGGCAAAGTCTTAGAATTTTATTTTTGTAAATATACGTTTAGGGGTATGAGGAACAGGGTGTAAAGTTCACTCATCCCCCATAGAAAATGGGAGGATCCTCCAACCAGACGGGTGTCGTGTCGTGTCGTGTGCCGGCAGGCAACTGCCCAGAGGTAGAAGTTGGGAGATTCTATATAATGTTCGTCGCGCGGTAAACTCTAATTGCGCGATGCAGGATTTATGTGACGTCAGGATGTTGTGTGACGTCAGGTCTTTGATGCGTAGTTCGCATGTGGCAATTGTAGATGCCGCCACATACGTTTTGACTTTCTAAGCAAAGATTTTTATTAAACAGTTAAAAAATCACCACCAGATCTCTCTCGTATTAAAACTGCAGCAGTTTATCCATTCATTGCGCTCCACAGCCTCCATGCTCAGCCCCCAAGGGTATAGAAGGTGGGTTTTCAATCAACAGCGTCTTCAAATTGGAAATTTGCAGAATTGATGAGTTCAGAATTCATTACGGCAGGGTGGTGCTGCCGAGGAACAAATTCGATTGATTATAATTAGTAAAAGGTGTCGCTAAACGGTAGATTGTTCCGAGTGGATGTAGGATGAAGGTTAGTTAGGGAAATGGTGTCCCGGCTTGGTGATGAGAGGTTTTGAATGAGTTTATATTATGATTTTGGATTGAAGATTTTTTTGTCTTTAAAGTATATTTTTAGGCCAACAGATTGTTTAATTGTGTAGCTCCTTCTTATTAAAAAAACTGGAAAGTTCAACTATCACAACCTTGCCGCCAAGCAGTTTGAAAGTGCAATGTGCAATTTTACATGAAGTTTTAAACCACAATAATAATTTTATTATACTTCAATTTTTTTTCCTGAGTGTGCACACTTGGGCAGTCGTCTTGACATTGTAAGTGGCCATAGGCGGCGGCAATACCTGCCATAACTCTATTGATATTAAAAATAGATCCCTTTTATAGTTATACAAGTTATATAGCAAACCACATTAATTCATCAACTGATAAGCCCTCCATTAAAATAATTCCACCTCAGCCCAACAAAACCAAAAGCTTACATAGCTAAATTATGCATTAACCGACATTGCTTTCACGGTTAAAAGCACTCTCATGATATAAAACGCGAAATAATTGCACTGATAACCCCTAAGCACCCTATTCACCCTATTCAGCTATGAATGCAGACCTCAGGCCCATTTCTATGCCATACCAACCACGCGGTATGAGTGGAAGTGGGCTCTACTTCTATTGTAAAAACTGTATGCGAGATTACTGCCGAAACGATGGACATTATTGTAGAAGATTATTTAGTGTTGGATTCTCGTTTCAAAATGAAAAAATAGGATTTGATATCTAGTTGTTTTATCAAATATTTCTGTGTCCGTGGCTTTGTTCACGTGACTGTGTAGTCTATTGGCATTATTTTGAAGGTGAAGTCAAAGTATATCAACATATTTTCTTTAGTTCAGAATTCATTTAAAAAAAACTTAATTGTAATTTCTATTACTTCTTTGTGAACTTGATTACACTAACACAATGTGGGCCTTTGTAGTCTGTAAATAAAAGTTATTTTTGTATTTATTTTATTTAGCCTATTAATAAACAAATCAATCTGCCTATCCTTTTCCCAACTATGTTGGGGTTGGCATTCAGTCTAACCGGATACAGCTGAATACCAGTATTTTACATGGAGTGACTGCCTATCTGACCTCCACAACCCAGTAACACGATACCCCTTGGTAAGACTGGTTGTCCCACTTTCAGGCTTCTGACGACCTGTGACGCCTGTCAAATATCTACAAATGACAGCCGGAACCAATGGCTTAACGTGCTTTCCGAGGCACGGAGCACTCTCGTTATGTAAAGATGGTTATCCATCCACGGACCAACCCCAGTAAGCGTAACTTAACCTTCGATCGGCCCTTGAAACTGTTATTACTTAGCCACGAGCCTATTATTGAACAAAAGTAAGAATATGTAAAAATATCCCATAGTATTTATGAGGTATCTTTTTGTGAAAAATCTATACGCATCACGTCTGATTCGCTAGGTAATTTAATATGACCATTATTACGGGTGAATGTGGATGAGTAGGGTGAATTTTTCCATCGCGCGTGGACGGCCAAATCTACAACTCAGTATTAAAAAAAAATTAAGGTCGACAAATGCGTCTCGGATCCGATTTTGATGAAAATTCAAACGATATCATTACCCGATTATTGTCCCGGTTCTATCGCCCGCACAAATGTACGCAAAACTTATTTAAAAAACATATAGATAGAGGTAACCGCCCTCTCTCCTATTACTTACTTACTTACTTGACTTAAACCTTACTGGCGAAATGTGGGTGTAGATACTACAGGTATGTTGTTATAGATAGAGGTGTGCTTTGCGATTTTTGAATTCATAATTTTCGTTACGTTTTTGGGTAAATTATCACATCTTTGAGTAAGTCCCTAGTCTACCAGGTCACACTTTATTGAAGTAGAGCCTCTTTCGATTGCTTATTTCACTGATTTATTGAAGGTTTAAAAAGTACTGTCGTTACCATTCTAGAGAGAGATGCAAAATATATCACGTTGAGCAAAAATATGGTTTAACTGGAACTCGTAACAAGTTAGCAAAAGTTTTTGATATATGAGTCGTGGTGATAAATGTTGATAAATTATGTAATCAGTGTAGTGGAACGTGTTAAGATTTTAGGCTGTGATTTTCGAGGTCTTTTTTCTGGGATGATAAGTAGGAATCGTAGGATTTTTTCAACAAGTTAAGATATTAAAGAATTTTATTGTAGTAGCAAAAGGTCAGGCATTTTAGGATTTATTTTGAGCCGTTAGAGAGCTTTTAGTAAATAATTAAGAAGAGAAGTTGCAAAATTATATTTAAAATCTTTGAAGATTAAAAAACTAAAGACTTAAACAGCGATTTAATAATAATGGACTTGCGCGTCATAAAATGACAGTATCTATTGGTCTATGTAACAATTAGTTCGTTTCAGCTTGCGGCGAATAACACCAATGAAATTGAACGCAATCAGCACCTCTAAACCGCGTTCAAGAGCTGTCAACTGTCAAAAGTGCGAACTTCACACCTGAAGTTTAAATTTTCTGTGAGTTGTTGTCAGAAGTGATAAAGGAATTACGAGGTTGACTATCATCATCATAACCATCACCATTCTTCTGCCCCTATCCCAATTTAAATGCGGTGTCAACATGTCGTTTTCTTCCATCTCTCTCTTCTATATTGCAATCAATATTTCACCCACTTCCACTGAAGCTATCGGGCTGAAATTTAGCATACGTGTTTGGTTCTCGTGACAATGCATGATTATTAAAACTAAAAGCTTTTTTTTTTTAAAGTTCAATTTTTCTTCGTCATCTCGGTACCTATCTATGGCTTAATTGGTATTCCACATTCATGCTCAAAACATACTTAAATAAAAATAACAAGCAAGAACTCGTTAAATCTTCTACTTCTGTTAACCACATAAAGAATGTAAGTGTAAAGTGAACTAACTACACAAAGAAATTAGTTTTTAATCCGAGCGCAAGTTTGTAACTTGCACAAGACACTGGGACTGCAAGTTATTGCAAGTTTTATCGTAAGAAGTTTTAATCTTGGGAAGAGTGATCTATTATGGTCATCGTAGCTTTTTGTGATGGTCAGGATTTACGGGGAGACGGGGATTAATTGCTTTTGAGAATTGTATTGGAAGATAGCATTGTGTCGGGTGAAATTGAAAATATAGTTTTTAAATTAAATTATGGAACGGTTTCTCTTCTTAGCGTGTTGATGGCAAATATAATTTATATAAGTTTCCTGTTAAATGCGACGATAATCGAATTTTAATTATTTTATACTGAAAATCACGTCTAAACGAGTAGGTAGTGTTAATGATTTGGAAAAAGAACTTAATATATGAATATTTTAGATTATGTTTACATAGTGGAATTAATTTGTAAAGTTATGTCTAACACTTATAAAAAACTTAGAATCACGCAAAATCTATCAAGCGTATTTTTCTGAAACCTTCACCAATCTAAAGATAATTTAGTATAAATATTGATCTTTTAGTATACGTCTTTTCCATACCCCTGGCTGGAGGCTTTAAGTGTAGAAGCTTAAGGCAGCCACAGGAAAGTCCGGTTAAGCAGCTACGACCTCCTCAGAGGTTAACTGCGAGATGCCCTATATAAAAAAAAAAAAAAAAAAAATACGTCTTTTCCACTCTACGCTCGACACCGCTCGCGGACGGACGTGCTGCGCAGTGTGTACGAGATTCCTGTTTCCGGCTCAGTGGTTCCTGCAGTGGTTCCCGAGCCGTCTATCGTCGCCCCTGCGACGAGTTCTTCTATAGTCTGTGGACTATCATCGACCTATTAATTGTTTGTCTTTTTCAAGACACAATATAATTATTATTAATAAATATTTCTAAATCAGAGTTGTTTCAAAACGTAATCATCGCGTTTTTGGCCCCTTCTGGGTAAAATCCACAGTTTCGTGGTTCTCGGTGGAAACCTATACGGTGCCAACGAAACCGAGAGGGTGTTGCCCCAATTACACCCGCCGAACCCCTTCAGGGCTATGCAATCAGTTGGACGGGTCCCAGTGTTCGGCCTTGGGGGATCTCCTAGTCGACATTGGTGACAGTTTTCCCTTCACAGCGACTCACCTAGTGTCGATCGGGTGTGTCTACACCCGGCACACTAGACTGGTTAGGACCCCGTTGCACAATAAGATAGGCAACGGGCAAAAGCAAGCTTAGGGCTCACCACTAAGTACACAACCTCCCTGTCTATACCCGACAGGGAGGGTTTACATCCCCGGCCAATCCGCCCGGGGAGTTAGTGTTAGAAATTGTTAGGAGAAATAGGAACCATTCCTCTTATTAATTAAATTAATTAAAGCCATTCGGTCGCGCGCGCGCATCGCTAGGTGACGTGCGTGTTTACGATTGGCAGTGAGTGTTCTGCAAACTAAGAAAATGACGGATACATTAAAATGTGTCTCGTGTAATATTGTGATTGATGAGTTGTTGGCTTACGTACAAAATAAGCTATCGCTCGTCGATGAGGAGAGTTTAGTTAAAATATGTGTGTCGACGTTTGACAGTGAACAAATTAAAAAGTCGAAGTCGTTATTATTTGAATCGATTCCAAGTGATTCAAAACGTAAACCTACACGTAAGGGGCAAGGCAAAGAAGATCGCACTATGTACGATATAATTAGTGTGTTTAAGGTAATGGACAGTGATGTGATGCCGATATTTGTGGCTCGTAATCTGGAGAAACTACCTCCAATTACCTTTGATCATCTAGACGTCTCTGATCTTTTGAAAAAGATAGTGATACTTCAAGAGGAGGTGAAGAACTTAAAGAGTACTTGTGTCACAGTAAGTCAATTAGATGACCTTAAAAGTGTATTGCTTGAGTCGAAGTCGCAATCTCCACCCACCCACCATAACGTAAATACAAGAAGAGGTGCATGCACGCTGGATGAAAGTGACTCTAATCAATCGGGAACTCAGCGTTGTGAGAGCTTGATAGTCTCGGAATTATCAAATGCCAGGACTATATCAAGCATAAATATGGTTAACGCTTCGTCAGCTGATACCAACAATAGCGGAGACATATTGCACGAAGCGACAACAGTGAGTCATAGCAGTAAAAGTAGTCCGCGCTCAGTGTCGACGTCGTTCGTTCCTCACGAAATAACAAACCGGTTTGCCGGTCAGCTGCGCGTAAACAAACTGCGGCTGATGTTGTCAAACTGAGTTTCGAAGAAAATCGAGTTGATGATGAAGGATGGACGGAAGTTAAAAAGAAAAACCGTTATAATTTGAAAAACCGACTAACGGGAATGATGGGAGTTGCGAATGACTCCGTGGAAAGCTTTCGAGCTGCGGAAAGGAATGTTCCTATTTTTATAACGAACGTGCACAAAAGCGCGACAGAGGCTGATATAGTTAATTATATTATGAGGAAAACGCAAGTCTCTGTTAAATTAGAGAAAATAAGCGCCAAAAGACAGTCTGAACACTATGCCTACAAATTATTTGTGGCACAATCGAAGGTACAAACATTCCTTGACGATAAGTTGTGGCCTAAGGGCATAATATTTCGGAAGTTTGTACACTTTAAGCCGAAGTCAGCAGCGCAAGCTAGTTGTACTGGAAACGGCTCAATAAACAGGGTAAATAATGGATAGTCAGACATGCAAGTTGGTTACATTTAATTGTAAAAATGTAAAACGTTCGGCAGATTACATCAGAGGCTTGTGCAGCAGTGCGGACATAATTGCACTTCAGGAAACCTGGTTGCTGACTGAGGAGCAGTCATATTTGGACACCATTAGCTGTGAGTTCAGTTCGACGGGTACGTCAGGCATGGATTCAGCGTCACGACTAATACGTGGAAGGCCCTACGGGGGTGTGGCTATTTTGTGGCGAAAAGTAATGTTCAGTAATGTGTCGGTTATCAAGTGTCATAATCCACGCGTTTGTGTTGTGAAGATTGCGCTAAGTAATAAATCTGTACTAGTGGTGAGTGTGTATATGCCAACCGATGACGTTTCTAACCTGGCGGAATTCGCGGACTGTCTTGGTTCGGTGAGTGCAATTATTGACAGTTGTAACTTAGAATGTTGTTATGTCTTAGGTGATTTCAATTTGCACCCAACGGAATTATTTTATACGGAACTGTCAAGTTTTTGTGTTGAACAACAATGGACATGTATTGACACTGAGTTGTTGGGACTCGTTTCGGATACCCACACGTTTATTAGTGATGCTCATGGATCGCAGAGGTGGCTTGATCACTGTTTAGTCACAAAGGCGGCTGTGCCTACTGTTAGGCATTCTTATGTAAAATATGACGTGCAGTGGTCAGACCACTTTCCGTTGATTATTATGTGTGACCTTAGTTTTGTTCAGATTCAACAACCAAATGTTAGCATTGAAGTGAATAGGGTGATCTGGGGAGAAAGAAGTCAAGAACAGATTCGTGCTTATAGCATTAAATGTCATGAGAAGTTGCGACTTATTGACTTCCCGGATGACTTTACAGCATGTAGTGGTCAAACTTGTAATGACCCTCACCACTTTCGTGTAATAGATGCGATATATGGGAAAATTGTTACTGCGTTGTCCGAGTCGGCCACTGAGACAATAACTTGTGGGGGAAGTCCTAGAAAGCGAGGAACAGTCGTGGGCTGGAACATGCATGTGAGCGGCGCTCATAGGGAGGCTAGGCGTAAGTTTTTATGCTGGCTAGGTACTGGTATGCCGCCATCGGGACGTATTTTTGAAGAAATGCGTGAAGCTAGAAAGATATTTAAGTCTCGGTTGAAGTGATGTCAAGATCATGAGACTCAAATTAAAATGGATATTCTGGCTTCACAGCATTCAAAGAACGATTTTCGATCTTTTTGGAAGCATACAAATAGACTAAAGGGCAAGCCTGGCCTCCCTGTTTGCGTCGATGGCGTGAGTGATGCTAGACAAATAGCTGACCTTTTTGTAGACCATTTCAGTGTGCAGTCACCATTAGGCCCATCTAGGTCGACGCTCAATGTTGAGCCACGGAAAGACCTAGGAGTTAAAATCACAGCTAAAATGCTCTTGAACAGAATTAACGCGATGCGTCGAGGAAAATCTCCTGGTCATGACGGTCTCAGCATTGAGCATCTCCGATGTGCTGGTCCGCATTTGCCAAGAGTGTTGGCTATGCTTTTTACTTTTTGTCTGGGTCATGCCTATATGCCGAGTGATATGATCAAAACAACAGTGGTACCTATTGTCAAAAATAAGACTGGTGACATGGGTGATAAGAACAATTACAGGCCAATATCTCTTGCCACAATCATGTCGAAGGTGTTTGACAGTGTGCTTAACGCTCAACTTAGCAGTCATATACATGTTCACGATAACCAATTTGGTTTCAGTTCTGGATTATCCACTGACAGCGCTATATTGAGTGTGAAGCATACTGTGAAGTACTACACGGATCGCCACACTCCAGTTTACGCATGTTTCCTAGACTTGAGCAAGGCTTTTGACTTGGTTTCCTACGACATTTTATGGAGAAAGATGGAAGAGGTAAATTTGCCACTAGAGGTGACAAATACTCTAAAATACTGGTATGGAAACCAAGTCAATAGTGTGAAATGGGCTGGTGCCCTGTCTAGGCCGTATGGGTTGGAGTGCGGGGTGAGGCAAGGGGGGTTGTGCTCACCAACGCTATTCAACCTTTATGTGAATGATCTGATTGACGCGCTTAGCAGCATGCGTGTCGGGTGTCATATTGATGGCGTGTGTTGTAATAACATTAGCTACGCCGACGACATGGTGCTGCTGAGTGCGTCAATCTGCGGGCTAAGGACACTCGTAGCCACTTGCGAGCAATATGCCAGACTACATGGTCTGGCATATAATGTTAAAAAAAGTGTAGTCATGGTCTTTGGGGCCAGGGGTAAATACCCAGAAGCAGTGCCTTCAGTGAAGTTGAACGGTATGCCCCTTGTGAGGGTAGACCAATTTAAATATCTGGGTCACTTATTGACCACTGACCTCAAAGACGATGAGGATATTGATAGGGAGCGGAGGGCGCTGTGTGTGAGAGCTAATATGATTGCCTGCAGATTCAGGCGTGCATCTAATGAGGTCAAGCGCACTATATTTACTGCTTACTGCACGTCTTTTTACACTTGCAGTCTGTGGGGTCATTATACTCAAAAATCATACAGCGCCCTTCGCGTCCAATACAATAACGCATTCAGGGTGCTGATGGGGTTGCCCCGATACTGCAGCGCATCAGGGATGTTTGCTGAAGCTCACGTAGACTCTTTCTACACGGTGTTGCGGAAAAGGTGCGCATCCTTGGTCCGTGGGGTACGGGGCAGCCCCAACAGCATCCTGTCTATGATTGCAAGTAGGCTTGATTGTGTGTTTGTGAACCACTGCTGCAAGGTTTCGGCTGGGCCTGTCACCTTGCAGCAATGATGTCACAATCTGTTTTTTGTTTTGTTTTGTTTGTAAGTGTACTACTAACATAGTTTGTAAGTATATTGTTACTGACACTATGAGTCCTGTTGCTCGAAATAAATGATTTATTATTATTATTATAATGGAGGCATTATTGAAGTCTCTTCAAGACGACATTAAGTCGCTTAAAAGCGACAATTCAGCCCTTACTAGCATCCTTAAAAGGATAATTACCGTCTCGCCCTCCCTGAAAGATGAGTTTGGCCCGGAAATCATTGCACTAAGACGGCCTACTCAGAAAATTCCCTCCGATCCTATCATCGCTGAAAGCAGCATTGACAGCCCATGCTCTCCCCAGCTAGATAGCCCTCTTAGCCCGCTGTGTATACCACAGTCAACGGAAAAGGGAAGAAGCGGAAGAATAAGAAACAATCTTCCACCCAGGCCAGCAAAGTAGTAGCGTTTGAGGATCGTGACTCATTCTCACTTTCCCCGCTATCCCCAGCCCCACCCGCTACTTGCACTACCGTAGCTTCCCCCTCCCCCGCCCCCCCGCCCGACCGCGTCATCCTCTTCGCAGGATATCCCCTCCCCCGACCCCCGCCCGATCGCGTCATCCTCTTTGCAGGATACTCCCATCCCACCTAATTCTGGCCCTAAGAAGGTCCCTCCGCCACCACCCGTGTTCATACAGGACAAGGGCAAGTGGACGGACGTCTCTAAATGGTGTTGCGACCAAAAAATCGCATACACCAACGCTAGGAACACCCAACAGGGTATTAAAGTAAATGTCCCTACGTCCCGCGATTATAGGGACCTCACTAGTCTTTTGAGACAGAGAAAGGTAGCATTCCACACTTTCTCTCTCCCAGAGGAAAAACAGATCCGCGTTGTCATCAAAAGGATGCCACGCAAAATATTAGCCGCAGATATTTTAGCCGACCTTCAATCGCAAAATATCCCAGTCGATGAAGTCCATCGTATGCACCGCGCTAGAGGCGGAGAGCAATACGACATGGTACTAGTTATCTGTCCCCCAGTACAGGGTTATCACCCTATATTTAAAGTTAAATCTATCTGCCACCTCACGGGTCTCGAGATCGAGAAACCCAGGAAAAATGGCATAGTAGGGCAATGTCACAATTGCCAACTCTACGGTCACTCTCAAAAGTTTTGCCACGCGACTCCCAAGTTGCGTAAAGTGCCTGGGCGCGCACGGCACTTCTGAGTGATCCCGACCAAAAGACCGTTCCCAATGCCTCACGCCACCTAGCTGCGTGTTATGCGGGCAAGAGGGCCACCCTGCCAACTACCGTGGCTGTCCCAAAGCTCCCAAGTCGTCATCCCCTAAACTGACCAAGCGCGCAGGCGCCCATCTACAGAGGGAAACTCCCTCAAATTATAAAATCCCATCCTCTCAACTTCCTGAGAGATTAAGCCCTCAGAGGCCCACTCCGTGGAATTACCTTCACCACCAGCAGGCCTTTCCAGCCATGGCTACCTTCCAAGTCTGAGCCTTCTAGTTACCGTCCCATTAGTCTGCTCAAGGTTCTCGGCAAAATCTATGAGAGGCTTATTTATAAGCGTCTCAGAGAATACGCCGAGACCAAGGGCCTCATTCCCAACGAACAGTTCGGCTTTCGAACTCAGCACTCTAGCGTGCATCAGGTCCACCGCATCATCGAGGACATAAGCGCTGGTTTCCAGCGCGGCTTGATGACGGGTGCTATCTTTTTCGACATAGCGAAAGCTTTTGACAAAGTCTGGCACAACGGCTTATTATATAAGCTCTACAAACTCGGTGTGCCAGATCGTCTCGTGCTCATCTTACGAGACTTTTTATCGAATCGCACCTTCCGCTATCGCATCGAAGGAGCGCTCTCCTCCCCCCGACCCTTACGCGCGGGAGTCCCTCAGGGCTCCGTGCTATCTCCTCTCATTTTCACGCTGTTCACCAGCGATATCCCTAAAAGTAACAAGGCGCAGTTGGCTCTGTTCGCAGACGACACGGCCATTTACTATTCAGGCAGAAGCCCCGACGCGATAGCTCTCACTCTCCAAACCGCAGTCGACAAGCTCGGCACGTGGTTCAGAAAGTGGAGAATCGAGGACAATCCCGATAAGAGTCAAGCGGTTCTCTTCAAGAAACCGAGACTCAAAAAACTTATTAACACGCTCCCCCGACCAATCACCATGTTTGACAAGCCGATCCCCTGGGAGAAGCGAGCCAAATATCTAGGTGTGGTCCTCGATTTTAAACTCAAAGCAGGCACGCTCGCGAGCCGCTTTCGCTCTCGGTAGGCTCCACTCCGTTCTCAATGCACGAAGCAAATTGTCACTCAGGTGCAAATTGCGTACCTACACGGCGTGCATTAGACCCATTATGACCTATGCGTGTGCCGCCTGGGCACAAGCCAAACCCTACCATCTCCATAAGATGCAGACCCTCCAAAACCGTTTCCTTCGAATGGCGACGGCTTCCCCCTGGTATGTTAGGAACGAGATCCTCCATCTCGACCTTAAAATCCCCACAATAGCCCAATTTCTAAAACGCAATGCAACGCGTTATTTTGATAAAGCCGCAATACATCGCAACCCTCTGGTTGTGAAGGCCGCCAGTTATATTCCCTCTGGAATAAGTAAAATCCGCCGTCCAAGGCATGTTCTCAACGACCCAGATGATGACCCTGATGTCACAGGCATAATAATATCTTTTAGTAAGACATGACCTGATATCTTCGTCAATACTGAAAGGTTAAGGTTTCTTCTCATGCAGAGGAGGAACGAGCATTAATAAACATGATATTTTTTTTTACTTGTACTTGATTTTAGTTTTCTTTAGGGTGTATAACATCATAGGTTGCGTTGCTTTAGTTAAATTAATTAAGTATCAAGTCTCGAATAATGAGGCACAATAAATTACGTTTTGTTGATGTCTTGGGAATTTGCGGTTCTCGAATAAAAAAAAAGTAAAAGCGAACATTGAAAAAGTTAAGCTGCTTTGTTCTAGATTTCAAAACTGAGTCTTGGTCTAAGAAACAGGCCCTGTCACTTTTGAACCTTCACGACAACTCGACACACGATACCATACGCCATTTATATATAACAAACCACACTATACCACAAATCTTAACTTCTACCACGACACCAGCATTTAAAATAGGGGGTGGGCAGGATTCCCCAATAAATATCCTTCGTCGTTCCCGGCAGCCGGCATCCATCAGAGCAGCATTTATCTGCGTCAGGTCGCACGTGGCGGTGAAATATAGCTGTCATCTGGTTGGTGGAAATATTAATATGGCCGCTAAAGATTTTGGGGGGGAAAGAAAGAATGGGGAAAGCCGGTCAAAGGTAATTTGAAAAATTGTAGATGGCGTGACCATAGCACGGGCCCTATACGGCCTACAATAAATTTGATGACTTCAGAGCCCAAAGAGGTAGCTAACATCTTTAATAACTTCTTTGCATCTATTGGGAAAACTAGTACGAGACTAGCCGAGACCAACCGAGGCAGTAACCCAAAAGAAACACCTATAATGTCTACAATAGAGAATTCGATCTTTCTGAGTCCAGCAGATCCTTACGAGGTGAATGCATTAATTAAAAACTTAAAAAATAAGTCGAGCTATGGCGTTGATGAACTTCCACCTACATTACTGAGACAATGTGCGGATGACTTAACTCTTCCATTCTATGAACTTATAAACCAATCTTTCGAGGAAGGTGTTTTTCCAAACCTCTTGAAAAAGGCTCTTGTAAAGCCAATTCACAAGAAAAACGCAAAAACTGACCCAAATAACTACCGCCCAATCGCTCTCCTACCAACTGCATCAAAAATATTTGAAAAAGCCATGTGCAACCGTGTTTACGCTTATTGTGAAAAATACAATATTTTTAATGATTGTCAAAATGGCTTCAGAAAAAACCGATCTACAACCCTCGCCGTCTATAAATACATACAAGAAGCCCTCGATATCATTAACTCCAAAAAATATGCAATAGGATTACTGCTGGATATGACGAAAGCTTACGATAGAGTACAATTCACCATCTTATTAAACAAATTATATGGCATAGGGATCCGTGGTAAATGTCATGAATGGTTCACGTCGTATTTACAGCATAGAGAGCAATTAGTGGAAATAGAATATTTTAACCAAAAAACTAACGAAATAGAATTGTTCCGATCCGAAAACGTACCAATAAACGCTTCAATCCCACAGGGTAGTGTTATAGGGTGTTTTCTATTCTTAGTTTACATTAACGATCTCCCGAAGCACATCAGTGAACCTTGTGTTTTGTTTGCGGATGATATATCCATTCTCGCCTCATGCGAAACTAATCTCAACCTTAATGACAAATTAAATTCCATATTTGACGCTACTACTCATTGGATGATGGAACATAACCTAGAAATTAACTATAATAAGACAAAAATAATGACATTTCACCCACGACAAAAAAAACCTATACAAATAAATTTCAGTTTTAAAAATTACAAATTAGAAATAGTAAATAAATTCACCCTATTAGGACTAGACATAGACACACACATAGATTGGAAGTCGCATATTCAAAAATTGAAAGCAAAATTATCAAAATTTTCATACGCCCTTCGGGAAATCAAAAAAACTACAGACATAAATACTGCGTTGGTAACATATTACGCATATGCCTATGCATGGCTCAAATACGGTGTCATATTATGGGGAAATAGTGTAGACTCACCCACACTATTCACCCTACAAAAAAAAACTTATTAGAATTGTTGTCAATATTGAACAAAAGGATAGCTGTAAGCCCCACTTCCAGGAACAGAAAATTCTAACCCTACCGTGCCTCTACATCTTTGAAATCTGTAAATTTGTACGTAGATACCCGAAATTCTACACTAAAAGGGAAGACATTCAAACTAGAATTACTTTAAGACATAAAAATAGATTAAACATACCTACATCCCGTTTAAAAATGCACTCCTCAAGTACCTATGTCATGTCGATAAAAATATATAATAAGTTACCGGAAGAAATAAGAAATATAAATAAATACAACTCCTTCATTAATAAATTAAAATTATTTCTATTAAACAAAAGCTATTATAATGTGAACGAATACTTGAATGAAAGACTATAATTACAATGAATGCATTCTTAAATATATACATGTATATTACAAAAAGAATATTTAATTAAACATAGAATTACTACTAAATACACAATGACTCAATTATAAAATGCTTCCCTACTGAACCTATAAATCTATAAATTGTCTCAAACTTTGTAACCATAAAATATGATGTTTGTGGTGGAAATTGCCTAGGTAAATAGCTATATTTGCTTATGTAATGTTACTACTTAGGTTAGAATTGTAATAATAGTATTTTAGGGAAATGGATAAGTACCAACTTGTTAATAATAGAATTATTTATGTTATTGTTGTTGACTTTTAAAGAATGTAATTATTTCAGTTTTCATGTTTAATTTTATTTATTTTAACTTTCTACGACTTAGATTTTTAACTAGTAAGTAATGTACCTAAAAATATGTTTTGCTGTGCCCTGACAGGGTCTACAACGGCTCTTAGCTCTAAGCCTTTTGTTAACATCTTGTTTTACCTTGTGGAACGCAAATAAATGAATATGAATATGATATTTGTTCCATTTGAAGTTAATTTATGATTTCACTACTTTGTTATTTTCGGTGATTTCAATATTTTAAATCAAGTATTTGACATGGAAAGTGCAGAATTTGAAATCTTAAATATTTCCTCTTAAGTACTTAATCACTTTCTTGAAAATGTTTCCGACATAAACTCGAACTCTTTAAATTAGAAAAAATATCTCTACTAATAGATTTAAGTCACAATCTCCTAATTTAAGGGCCTTTCGGAAAGAAGTGGAATCCAATTTCGAAGTATTTAGGTCCAGAACAAGTCGTCATATTCGAAAAAAAAAAACCAACGTCAACGACAGATCAATTTTGACAGTTACTTTCCTCATTAGAAGCTGGTATTTCTTTATACTCGTAAGTAAGTGCTCGATTAGAGGGGTTGAATATATTGCTTTAGTTGACTTTTACGTTTATCCTCGTAAACCGGGTCTGGATTTTTGTATGTGAGTTTCCTGTGTTTCTCTTAACATAATTTGAATACAAGTAAAATTAACACGGCGGAATCACCTTAAAAAATAAAACAGCAATGATTAGGTTTGTGTCTTGAAAGTTGATTTTAGGCAAGTAAAGTATTGTATACTGATAACCGAATTCTGAAGAACACATAAATCGAATCCCAACCCTACAAGCAGGGTCGTACATCCCTAGCTAAGCGTGCTGTCACTTGAAACTGACAGGAGCCTGACTTCCCGTGCTTTCAAATTGCCGGGCGATTTGGATATCAATGTTGGAGTGTAATTAGTGTAGTTATTAAAGTAATCGGTGATTAACACACTTTTAATTATTTAATAATACATACGTATAATTTTTTAAGTAATAATGGTGGGCTTGCCTAAAATATGCAGAATCCTTTTATGACTATGCACAACCTCAAATGTCACGTTACTCTAGGAAGATCTCAGTAAACTTATTGATTTGCAGATAACAACCATAACTGAGACAAAGAGAGAGAGGGAGAGATTTGAGAGATTTTGATATTTTTAAACTTATTCATACAGATAGTTAGTTAGTCTTTTAATTTAGTACCTACCTAGTGCAAACAATTAGTTGTGTTAGTTATATTACTTGCTCGATTGATTATAATCCATAAATAAATCTGAATTGAAGCCGCAGGGCGCTGCTAGTGATCTATATTATCATGATGATATTATATTATTCCGATTACCTTGTGAAGGCCGCAGGAAGTACCTGGGACTCGTCTTCGTCCTCGACAGCCGGTGGAACTTCGTGGAGCACTTCCGATGTTTGGCTCCCAAACTGGAGAGGGCTGGGGCTGCGCTGAAGCGGCTTCTGCCCAATCTGGGGGGTCGTCGCGGGGGCGTCGCACGTCGGTAGTCGCGAGCCGACTTCCGGCCACCGTAGGCGCGGGCTTGCGGACGGTGAGCAATGGGTAGCTCGCCGTTCGATAAGGACCAGGCCCGGGTCGACGGCGCGTTGTGTTCCACGCGCGCCTCAAAGAGATGTCAGCACCAACTGACGGGGTCCGTAAGGGCCAATGCCTGCCAGGGTTGCGAGTTTGTCCGAAAGGGATATCGCGGCCCCGGCACACAGGCAACGGAAGGAACACGGGTGGGTTTTAGACAGTAAAAGTCTGACACACCCTCCGCTGCGCTCAGAGCGGGAGAAGTTATTTGATAATTTCCCATGCTCAAAAAAAAAAAAAAAAGAGAAGTACTATAAACTGAAGTGGCGGTGCTTGGGAGAGGCCTATGTCCAGCAGTGGACGTCTTTCGGCTGAAATGATGATGATGATAATTATGGTTTTTTTTTAATAATTAGACTCGGAGTGATATTAAAATTATGTTATTAATATTAAAAAACAAACTACGGTTGCTTTATACATGACATGCAAGTCATTGTATAAAACAACCGTAGTTTGTTTTTTCCTTGCTTTTAACATCTTTTGCATTCTGACAATTGGTGTTGTACGTATTGTACTCATGTTTGGGCAAATACATAATTATCTAATTATTATACAACATATTGAAGAAACCCTGTCCGTGAGGGTGTTGTTACTGTATCCTACTGCGAGTCTATTTATGTGGTAATTTTAAGGAAAAAGCAAAAATTCGCCGCATTTTTTTTAAATGGGGTAGATTACCGGTTTAGTACATGGGGCGCTGGCGGCCGTCGCTTAGCGGGTGTCTACAACTCATAAATTATGAGCCTTGTTGAAAATATCAAATTTTTCATGGATTTGAGGTAATTTTTGGTACTAAAAATGTGAATTTTAAATAGCAATAACTGTGTTATATTCAATAATAATAAGATTTTTTATTACTTTTTGGTAATTTTATTGCAATACCTATGTGCCCCTTTCGGATTGGACTGGGTTTTTTTTACATATTGTATATGAGAAAGTTTGAAATAATTTTCACAAGCAAAGTAATTACAACACAACATTGCTGCTTGGTTCAATACCTAAGCGAACAACCACCCAAACACCTTCATATCCACAGGAATGCACAAAACATTTTCACCAAGCCACAGTGAGTTTTTTATTTCGTTCACTAACCAAACCTGTCGAAAAACGCGCTGCACTAGCACACAATAAATCGGGTGCGGTGACCGCGTGCGGCGTCGCAACGCATCAATTCAAACGCACCCACACCGATGGACAAACAACTGTCCACACAGAATAGATATTAGGTACAGAAGGCCGGCTCCATACAACAAGCAGACGCACTCACACACTGACTTATTAGTATTACTTGTTAAAATGTTAGGAATATCGTATAATTTTGCAATGTTTGTAAATATGTGAGCACCATGGATCTATCACATAATTAATTTATCTGTAATTGCTTCATTTTTCATTCTTTTTTACCTATCGTGGCATAGTAATCTTATTCTAGATGCAGTCTTCACATATAATTATATAATTAATGTATACGGAATATTGTAAAAACATTTTAAAAGAGTAACGGTGGAGTTTCTTGCCCATTCTTCTCCATACGAAAACTACCTTTTGGAAGGGGCGACTAGAATCAATTCTATTTTTTGTAAAATTGACGTTCATAAGTGCCTTTTATGTGCCTAATTGAAATAAATTGTTTGAGTTTGACTTTGACACATACACAGATCGATTTCTTTCTCTACATATAAACCAAAGGAATATATTATTATGATGTTATCGTAGTCGTTCGGCGGGTGCGCATTTACAATTAGTATAAAAACATCGTACCTTTACACAGAGCTTAAATAAATAAATAAACTGCAGTAATTCGAATTTTCATTGCAATTTCAAGAAGAACCGTCTAAGCCCTGAAAAAGATGAGACTAGAAAATTACAACAGAGCCCATCAGTCGCGTTCTCTAAAGTCATTAGACTTTGCTAAAGGATATAGGTCACAAGAATATTCTAAGTGATAAAACTAGCATAATATGGTCACAGAATAGTACAGAAGGTCGGCTCCATACAACGAGCGAAAACTCACGCACATATAGACAGGCTTTGCGTGCAGTGAGTGCAAACGCAGTCGCGACCGGCATTTGTTTGTGATCGCAGTACGTACGTGTCTGTGCGTACGTTGCACTGTGTTCGCTCCTTGTATGGAGCTAGACTTCTGTACCTATCTATTCTTTGGTGTTGGACACATTGGATGAGGTATTCACAGTGGGTAGAAATTTAAATAACGTTAACGATATAATGCGATTAGCAGCTTATTCTGGCCACTTGCTGATCATCTGCCTAGCCTTTTCCATACTATGTTGGAGTCGGCATCCAGTCTAACCAGATGCAGCTGAATATTACGTGGAGTGCAGTATGTTACATGGAGCGACTGCCGGACCTCCATAACCGTTACTGGGTAACATGTTACCCAATTGGCCAATTCCTATTTTTCCTAATGTTAGAACTCAGTACTTTCTTAGTTAATAAAATATGCTATACCACCGATTTACCATGAAGGAAATGATAGTAGGGAAACTTACTAGGGACTGATACTAGGGCTATGTTGCTCTGAAATCATTTATCAGTTTTAAACTTGCTTCCAATCGTTACAATTTTTTTTATTTTTTTTTTATTGAAAAATATATACTCGTCAAAGCTGTTAGACCTGACTGTAAATCCGCTTTTATGCAATCGGGTAAAACAAAGTAATTCGAATTGCAAAGCCTATAAAATGACTATGTTTTGAAAACTACGGGAAAAATCTGAAAAGGTTTAACAATAACAGTCGGTATCTCGTATAATTAGGGCTTGTAGCGGTATGAGGAACAGGGTGTAAAGTTCACTCATTCTCTATTGAAAAGGGAGGATCCTCCAACCAGACAGGTATCGTGTCTGGCGAGCAACTGCCCTACTTTTGATGTCGGGGAAGTTATATATTTTATATGCTGTACGCGCTGTAAACTCTTATTGCGCGATGTAGGATTTGCGTGACGTTAGGATTTTGTGTGACGTCTCGTCTTTGATACGTAGTTCGCATGTTTAGCGATGTAGATAAAAAACAAAAACTACTTATAAATATGACTGTACATCTCAGTGTGTACCTACAGTCACTAAATTATTTTGTAATGATACTTTATGAGAATTTGTCGTGTTATAGACATTTCATACAACTATCGGTTTTGATTTGAATATACGGACAATTTAAGTTGGCAGTCAATTTGCTTAACAATATTTTTTCCTGACTTATTTATTACTGAGTACCTCCGTAGTCCGTTTTTACAAACAAGGCCAAAAGAGCATTTTTCTCCCGAACCCTTTTTGAAAAATAAACTTTGTATCCAAAAATGCGTGACAATCAATTAAATGTGAAGTCTGCACCTGCGCTTGACTCTGGACAGCCGGACAGTTTCCGACCCCGGACAGAGCCGCTCAAAAAATAATCACTCACGCGGGACGATTAATAACTTGTATGTGAGGCTATGAAAATGTAGGGTGGTGTGAGTGATAGTGGTGATAGCGGTATATACGGCACGGCTGTATTGTTGCTGTAGTAGTAGTAATTGCTAGGTATTCGTTTTAGTTAAAACTATTACTTTATTTTTTTATTTATTTATTTATTGTTAGGAGAACCAACAGCTATAATAAATGGAATTTAATTTAATTTAATTTACTATAAAACGTAGTTTAACGATGGTCTTGGTTTAAATAATTATCACAAACTTAGACAAAGACTTGATTTGTACCTATTAAAAGGGATATAATGTGACAGTTTTTATTTACGAGTTGACTGAAGGTTGACTTAGTTAAAAACATTGTATTTCAAGTAAGTTTGTGCACACTTAAAGCAAAACCAATGTTCAAAATATATTGGTACGACTACAAAGAGAGATATGAGAGAGGAAGAGAGAGATATGACAGATGAGATGATGATGTGGGTGTGTGAGATGTCTAATTACAGAAAGAGATATGAAATAGGGAGAGAGAGAGATGACAGATGAGATGATGATGTTGGTGTGTGAGATATCTAATTACAGAAAGAGATATGAGACGGGGGAGAGAGACATGAAAGATGAGATGCTGATACCAAATAAATAAATGAATGATGTGGGTGTGTGAGATGTCTAATTACAGAAACAGATATGAGAGAGGGAGAGAGAGAGATGACAGATGAGAAGATGATGTGGGTGTGTGCGATGTGTGAGATGTCTATTTACATCAGCCAGAGATGCTAGGTATCTACGCCATTTAATTAATCCCATTTTGAAGAATGAATTTTGTCAGCAGTTCTTTTCTTGTCGTTCAAAAACGACTTTAAACAGTCTATTTAAAAATTATTCGTAATCACTCCGCTGTTCTCATGACCCCACTACCACGCCACAGCGACGCGTAACGCCTGCACGTGACGTCACTCACACTCCTCACGCGTCACGCATTGTAACATAATTTTGATAAACATTCGTCACGCCCACCATTTGGTAGGGTTTACTTCTAAATGAAGTCTAAACTCATTTGTTTTGGACTAAAATTAGTGTTTTTTTTTGTGACGACTTTGTAACAAAACTTCACCAATTCATACTATTGAGCAGTTTATTTATCAATTAATTCTTGAAATTCTGAAGGATCAGCAGTAGACTATAGGCTGCACGTACGCAATATATCATCTTTATAGACCTGATTATTGGATGCATCACTCGTACACTGTTTTTGTTTTGTTATTTTAAGTGGCTGCCTTTATTTTATTTCTTTTTATGAAAAACGGAACCCTTATAGGATCACTCGTGTGTCCGTCATAATATCTGTCTGTATATCCGTCTCTCACAGACAATTTGCTCCAAACCCAACGGACCGATTAAGTTGAAAGGTACACATATGAATTTCTGAGACCCAAACACGAACGCGTTTCGTAAATCATAAAAAACTCAACTACATAAAAAAAAAACAACTAAAAAGATATAAACAAGACATCACAGACAGCTAGACTAATTTAATTTTAAACACAAATATATTAGACATAGTTTGTCAGAAAAGAAAATATTATCGTAAAAAGTGGGCCAAATAATGCAAGACAATAGACACGACAAAATGGTGACCGCCCACCCGTCCTGTTTACGTCTGGAGTTCACAAAAGTAATTTAATATTATGATTATGTTATCAAAGGGGCGGGATACAATACGTTTTCTTTAGGGTGGACAATTCTTGCCGATTTTAAAATAACTTCGTATGGTCTGAATCGCAAAGTCTGAAATCATCATGACACCGTCAATGGCCCTTCATTGTTAAACTCAAAATATCTTAATGATATAATACCACCACGTTAGAAATTATAGAAACACACATTCACAGAAATAGACATAATTAAATTTAATTTCGAAATACCACCTTTTCTTCGCTGTTGAGTACCTACCTAAGTGCCGAGCAATTGCACGCATCAAAGTTCCAAGTTTTCAAAACGAAAGCCTAGGAAATGTCGTTCAAAATATGAAATTACCTAATAACAGAAACATCCCCAGTCCCCATACATTAAAACCTCATTCAGAAAATGCTCACAAACTCATTACCCAGGAATCCTAAACAACACAGAATCACAAAACCAATAAGAACACATTAATGAAAAAGAAGCGGCAGGGGAACGAGGTGATCGTCATTATTATGGAAAAGTTTTTAATTTAGACAGAGAAGAGGCACAGTCCCAGGGGAAATATCCCTGGTAACAGTATTGGATGGTTTAATGTCCACCGGACGGACGATAAGTATTTTGTTTTTCTGCGATTTCTTATTATTGAATGGCTGGAGCGTGTGGTCATATTTCATATTGGATTGAGGAAGAAATATGTGTTTATGTGACAAATGTTCGTGGCGATATTCTTCTGTTTTACCAACTTTTTGTCCGATGATTTCTGAGTGAAAAAAGAATAATCAAGAATGTTCTACTTCTACGATTTCCATCGTCGTCGTTTCGTTGTAATTCAATTGATGTTACATTCTAATTAGGTTTTTTTTTTTCAATTCTCTAAATGATGTCGTCGATAATTTGAGGTACACACGGCTACACATCAAGCTGTACATTCCCAGTATAAGCTGACCTCGCATTGTCAGGAAATCCTATAAAATGCGAGATCAGCATTAACTGGAAAAGTATAGCTTGATGTGTAGCCGTGTGTACCTATAGTATTCTTTTGATGCACGGTATAACTTCAATGACTTTATGTTTGCATCAACGTAAGTGTACAAATATAATATACGAAGTGTAGAGTGCCACTAGCGGCATTCTAAATCTTTCGGATAAAGTGCCGCTATTTGCGGCATAATGGTGGCCCTGCCTCGGCTCGGCGAAAGAGCCGTAAGCATTGCATTGTCACTGTCACTTGTTATTTTGTTAGATTGTTGAGGTTAGTTCGCCGCCCTTTGTATTGATTGATCGTATTTGTTTTAGATAATTATATCAAAAGTCACTACAATGACTGAATTTACGAAAAATGAAGTAGAAAATGAAAATGGCTGAAAGGTAGGATAGGTTAGATTAGAATTGTGACCACGCCTGGGTCCGTTTTGGCACAAGAAAATGTAATGTTTTGGGACTGTGGTGTCTTACAGCGAACTAACCTCAGCAATCAAACAAAATAACAAGTGGCAGTGACTTAGTGACTCGGTGACAGTGACAATGACAATGCAATGCTTACGGCACTTTAGCCGGGTCGAGGCAGCGCCACTATTATGCCGCTAGGGGTACTTTATCTGATAGGGATATACTGCAGGTAGCGGCACTCTATACAGTGCCTATAAGTGTTTTACCGAATGAATTAATAAATAACTGAATGAATTAATGAATCATCAGACGATTAAATTTATTAGAAGTAAGTACTATCAAAATGTTGCAGGGCTACTGGGTAAGGGTGAGCAAAACATAAACTGTAAAATTTTCACGATAGAGGGTATAATTATATGTTAATGTTGTAAATAAACCGAGTTTGTATTAATCTTAATTTTATCATTCAAATGCTGATTGCTGTCACGCAAAAGACGTTAGACCTTCCAAAAACAATTGACTTCCACATTACGACACAAAATCTTCAAGTACCTACTAAAAGAACACAATCCAGCAATAACTCAAGACAGTACGTTGTCAAATCACAACGTACGACGCACATAAATAAGAGCAGAGAGAGATGTTACGCGTGCAGCATCCCTGTGTAAATAAATCATGGTCACATCCTCTGAGAAGCGCCGCGAAAACGGTCGGAAAACACTCGCGAGCACGCCGCCTGAATGCAGATAGGGGACGGAATGTACGGGGGGATAGTTGGACAGGAGACGTTGGTGGGATGAAATAGTAAGCAGAAGATGGAATGTGAAATGTTGTTTAATCATTGATATACAAGGAGCCGTTATTTTTGCTGGTAAAAAAAAAAATGTAGTCTTAAACTAGGTCTACGTCTTCTTTGTCTAGGTAAACGCCGTAATAAGTAGCCGCACGAAGTCCCGTCACCCGTCAGTGAAAAGTTTTTTCGTTTTAACTGTTCTTCTCTTCTGTCGTTTATAATACGACATGCAGCTTTTTCAAACATTTGATAACATATACTTAACGATGTTTTAAAAATTAAGGAAAGCTGACATAACCATTCAACTTAAGTATAATTAGTCCAATGGCTACAATTATTGAGGAGCTCGTGGCTAAGTAACAATAGCCGCACTGGTCGATCCATCAGGTTAAGCTACGCTTGCCGGGGTTGGTCAGTGAATGGGTGACCATCTTTACATACCGAGAATCCTCCGTGCCTCGGAAAGCACGTTAAGCCGTTGGTCCCGGCTGTCATTCATGGATCTTTGACAGTCGTTACGAGTCGTCAGAAGCCCAAAAGTCTGACACCAGTCTTACCAAGGGATATCGTATTACCCAGTTACTGGGTTGTGGAGGTCAGATAGGCAGTCGCTCCATGTAAAATACTGGTATTCAGCTGCATCCGGTTACACTGGAAGCCGACCCCAACATAGTTGGGAAAAGGCTAGGCAGATTGATTTGGCTACAACTATTACCTTATTTGTACTTTTAAGGTTAAATTAATACATATAAAAGGGCATACGAAATCAAGCAGTAATCCCGGTTTTACGAGTATTAGACTACTAGCTGCGCCCCGGGGTTTCACCCGCATTAGTCTCGATACCGCGGGAATATCGGGAACCCAGGTCATGGTCTACCGATATGCTAATGCCACTCCATTTCTTTAAGTACTTTATATGTTTTTCTTTTTTGTGTAATGGCATCTTGTTTTTATATATATTCATGTAATTTGTTATCATTTAATTGTGCTTTTGTGTGTCTTTTGTATGCACTGAATAATATCTATCTATCTAACAAAATTTCAACCATTTCCGTTTAGCCGTTTTAGCGTGAAGGCGTAACAAACAAACTCACTTTCGCATTTATAATATTAGTTAGGATAAATACTACACTATTGTTGTTCAAACATTATTTTCACTTTTTATTTTGTTATTTGTATTTTGTGTTTCACGAACTGTGTCCAAATAAACTTAATTCTTTCTTTATTTTTTCTTTCATGTGGTATATTCATTACACGGACACACAGTGTAATTTTTTATTTAGGTTTAGGTATACTTTTCATTGTAAATTATATTACCCGATTCGTGAAAGATAAATAAAATAAAAATCTCTTACTTATCTACTGAAACTTTTTAAATCCTTTTTTCTATCAATTATAATTTTATTGTATTTTTACATATCTGTAAATAATTCTAGAAGCACGTATAAGTACCCAAAAACGGCGGCGGCTGCAGTTGCCTGTGCCGTTGACGCGTGCCGCTCGTGTACGTGCACTTAGCGTCCCCGTCCATTCTATCCTCCCGCATGTGCCTCAGAAACTATTCCGCCTCCCCCGCGAGGAAGCCACTCCTGAATATGTGAATGTGTGATGTAATGCGAAAAATCAACTCGTGATCGCTGTGTGTACCGAGTGTTCGCGAAATTGACTGCGGCCTGCCAACTGTATTTAGACAACGTTCGGGCTAGAATATTTGAATTGGAATGTTCTTTGGAAGAACTAAAATCATAGTAGAGGAAGTCTGTGAAGTGAAATGTTACTTCCTAAATCAATCTGTCTAGCCTTTTCCCAACTATGTTGGGGTCGGCTTCCAGTCTAACCGGATGCAGCTGAATACCAGTATTTTACATGGAGTGACTGCCTATCTGACCTCCACAACCCAGTAACTGGGTAATACGATACGCCTTGGTAAGACTGGTGTCAGACTTTCGGGCTTCTGACGACTCTTAACGACTGTCAAAGATCCATGAATGACAGCCGGGACCTACGGCTTAACGTGCTTTCCGAGGCACGGAGAAGTCTCGGTATGTAAGATGGTCACCCATCCACGGACCAACCCCGGCAAGCGTAGCTTAACGTGATGGATCGACCCATGCGGCTATTAATATTTAGCCACGAGCTCCTCTGAATCACTGAAAACGTACAAAGTTAAATCATTAATTTCAATTTGGCATTTAAAAGGCACTTTTGCAGGTCAAAAATTTCCCAAAAAAAAAAAAAAAAAACTTGTCGCCCCTTCCAAGAGGTAGTTTCGTATGGAGAAGAATGGGCAAGAAACTCCACCGTTACTCTTTTAAAAATGTTTTACAATATTTCGTATGCATTTAATAAAAGCATATGTGAAGAAGATGCACCTAGAATAAAATTACTACATGCTAAAGCTAACTTGTTTATGGTGCAGTCGCATCACAAATAATATTAACTATAATAATACGATCGTCTTATAGTGTCTTAGGGCTTTTTGGTTGATTCATACGAATTAACTCGCCCTAAACGGTTGAATCGACAACTTTTTTCCTTCTTTAGTGTATTCGGACGAAGTTTATTTATAAATTCGTGGAGGAATCGACAACTCCAGAAATACGTATTAGGTAATTGGCACATTTTGAATTGTATGCAATAAAGTACACTAGTGCACAGAAATGATAAGTATTGGACATACAAACTGAAGTACTCGTGAATTTTTTGAAGTATTCTTGAATTTAAAAGTTTTGATTCGCCCGGCTAGTACATTCGTGCGAATCAACCAAAAAGCCTCTAAATAGGCCGTACCTACCATATTATTTAATAACAAGTTGTGCGCCCGACCGATGGGCTGCCTTAGTGACCACTTTCGTTAAATAAGGAACTCTATGCTTCTAGACCCATCTGTTTTGGCTGTTCGTTGTCTGTCAGTGAATTTAAGATTTTTATTCATTGTAGATTTCTATTTTCTCCTTAGTTAGTACTGTACACCGAAGACGACGTTTGCCAGTTCCCACAACTTATATTAACTTGGAGAACATTATTGAGGTCTTGTATAAAGGATGTAACATGACATCACATGGGGAACATCATACTTAGCTTAATCAGCCTATAAGTTTTCCCACTGCTGGGAAACAGGCCTCTTCTCTGTGAGAAGGAGTGAGCCATAAGCCCATAATTCACCACGCGAGCCCAGTGCGGGTAGGTAAATGTCACATGCCTTCGAATTTATTGATTCTCGGACATGCCGGTTTCCTCACGATGTTTTCCTTCACCGTTTCGAGAGCAGCGGTGATGAAGTTAAATAAAAGTGCCTGCCTGGGTTCGAACTCATGACCTACAACTCGTTAGTCAGGGCCGATATCACTGGGTCAATACCGCTCTCACCATACTTGTGGCAATATCCCTCAAAATAAATCATTTCCGGTCACTTCAGGCTGGCATAAGTCACCTTTCCCCAACAATAATACTTCCAACCTTGACGTACATTTACGATCCGTAGCCTAACGTTCCATTTCACGCAGTTAACTCTTACGACTCGTAGAAGATTGATGACCCTCACCATGTTTTTTCTGCCGTCCCCGAACAAGGAGGCATCTTGACGTCAATCTGACGCACAAACAGATATAAATAATTCGAGGGTTTTTTTTTTCTTTTTGTGTTATGGGGTGATCAAGTTTCATAGGAGAAAGGTTGTGTTTCCTCTATCGAATTTATAGTTGGGAGCCACTATGCAGAGGGCAAAAAGTAAAAATTAGTTATTGACAATTTGGCATTTTAATATTTTTAAAGGCCCACATTTGGTTTAAAAAAAAATCTGGTGATGATTTTTCGTTTCAATTCGTTAATTAATTTTATTTCAATTAATATAATTTGTGAAACAGGGACAGATACAGAGATTTTTAAAAACTAAATTAGCGATGCACTTCTCAACTTATAGAATAAATTGCCATAGTAATAAAGTATGAACCACATATTATTTTATATGAACGAACCTATGCTGATAATCCTAAGAAAAAAAAAACTTGCAAGTTGAATAAAATTCATGCGTAACAAATAAAAACTTTAACTTCATGATATACCAGCAGCCAATCAAATAATTGTTATTTATTTACAGTTCATTTTAATTCTTAATAAATATTCGGTACCATACAAAACATTTTAATTGAATAGAAAATCACTTAAAGTTAAACCAAAGAAACAGCCACACCAAAACATGACCAGTTTATTTAGTCAAAGCGGCAACCCCGTGATGTGTCGTATCCAGCCCCTGACCAGGGGGATGTTGCTGTACACTCCTGGCTGCTCTTTCATCGCGCATCCTACCCCAAAGGAAACTAGGCCCAGTAGCTTGCCGTTGCTGATCGCTGGGCCGCCGGAGTCACCCTGAAAGACAAAAGAAAATTTTATTTGACCCATATTCACACGGCACAAAAAAACAACAGAAAAATCTTAGTTGTAACTGTATTGTGTGGTTCATGAATGCGTCAGAGCGTAACATTTTTGCTTTTAACAAGCAACATACCAATCCTATCTATTCTGCTTTCGCGATTTAGTTTCCATAAATGTAAACAACTAATTATGTGTATTTGGAAAAATAACTTTACACTGGCATAAAGTTGATATTTTGAGACATGAAGAGACTGTATCTTTGATTTTAATATAATACTTTAGGCCCTTGGGGGATCCCCGCCGATATGTTTTGCAAATATATTGTAATGTGGACGACGTTACCTGACAAGAATCCTTGGTGCCGTTGAGGTAGCCAGCGCAGAACATCCTCGGCGTGACGGTCTTGTAGTTAGTGAGAGGAAGGGACTTGCATGTGTCCGGGGACATCACCGGGATTCGGACGCGGCGCACTATGTCTTGCATTACGCGTTGCTAAAGCATATTAAAGGTGAAAATAGATTTAAAACCTGCGGTAATCAATGACTCAATTAAGATTTTAAGCAGAATTGAAAAGACCTATAATTTTTTAAGGATGCAGACAATTTATCTGTTTAATTTATTTATTTATTTATTAAAACTTCATGCACAAGTAAAAATATACCGTACAAAGGCGGACTTAATGCCTGAGGCATTTTCTACCAGTCAACCTTAGGGTGGTGCAGAGACAAAACATGGCAGGTGCAACAAAAGGGATTGATAACACGAAATTAACTATAAAATACAAGAATAAATACATACATAAATACATACATATACATAGTATAAACAGAAAAATCTTTGTCAGGAGAAATAACGATCGGTAGAGGAGAAATAACGATCAGTAGAGGAGAAAACGAATCCAGCAAATCACCGCTGGGATGTTTCAGCCAACTTCTTGCGTATATGCTCACGTACCTTCACTTTAAATGACAACCGACTGGTTGCCGTTCTGATATTCAGAGGTAGCGAATTCCAAAGAAAGACCGCCTGGACAAAGAAAGAAGAGTGAATGAAACCAGAGCGGTGAGAAGGACATCGTAGAAGACGATTGTTGGTTGAACGAAGATTTTTGCTATGGGCAGAGCATAAGTATTGAATATGGGAAGTCAGGTAAGAAGGAGAGGTGGGTTTGTCGAGAATAGAGAACAACATAGACAGAGCCCTCACCTCTCTGCGCTGTCGAATGGGTAACCACTTTAAAAGCAATCGGTGCGCGGATACATGGTCATACTTACGAAGATTGAAAACGAATCGAATGCAATTATTGAGAAGGCGGTCAAGTTTATTGAGGAGATCTGCATTCAGATCATAGTAACACACATCACTATAGTCAATTATGGGAAATATTAGGGACTGTACAAGCATTGCCTTTATGTGTGATGGGAGAAGATTTTTTAACCGATAGAGCGACCGCAAAGTTCCGGTAACTTTTTTACTGACGGTTGTTACCTGCCTTCGCCAGTTAAGACAAGTGTCGACATGCAGGCCAAGATCCTTAACATCGGAGCCAAACGGAATGACTGAGTTGTCAAAGATTACAGATGGCACAGTTAAACCATTCAGCTTCCTTATGCTGTGTGGGCTCCCTATTATGATAGCCTGACACTTGGTAGGGTTAACCACCACCCCAAATCGATCAGACCAGTTTTTGACTACACCTAAATCCCGATTTAGCTCCGTAATCGCATCAGAAATGTTATCAACACTTGCCTGACAGTAAAGCTGTAAATCGTCAGCATAGAGATGATACGCAGTCCGAAGCACGGTGGTAATGAGATTAATAAAAATGGAGAACAAAAGAGGAGATAATATACCGCCTTGAGGGACGCCAGCTGCAAGATCACACCAACTCGACGAAGAGTCTCCAGCATGAACAGACTGCTGACGCTCCCGAAGATAAGAAGAAAACCATTCCAGTACCTCCGGGGAGACCATAAGATAGGAAAGGATGGATAAAAGGATTTCGTGACTGACGGCATTAAAAGCATTAGAGAAGTCAATTAACACTAAGACAGTAACTTTAGTGTCTTCCATTCCCCGCCTTATATCGTCAGTCACTTTAAGAAGAGCTGAAACGGTGCTGTGCCCAGGCCTGAAACCGGATTGAAAGGGACTGATGAGTGAGTTGTGGTGAATAAAGTGGGAGAATTGTTTATGAACACTGGCCTCGAGCACTTTAGACAGAAAGGGAAGGATGGAAATTGGGCGAAAGTGACTAGGAAGAGAGGGGTTGGGTACCTTAGGCAGGGGCCGAACAAGTGCTTTAAGCCACAGGGAGGGGAAAACACCGGTGTACAAGGAGAAATTTATAATGTGGGCGATAGCAGGAACGAGTTGATCAAGAGCCGTTACGATCATATGGCGGCTGATTTTATCGCAGCCCACGGCTTTTGACTTAATGGAGAGGATAATCTTTCTGATCTCTCCCGGGTCGACTGGGGTGAAGACAAAGGGGTTAATATTGGGACGTGTCAGACCAGCAAGGTAGTCGAGGGTTTGACATTTGGTTAGACTATCTAGAGTGGGAACAGTGGAAAAATGGCGATTTAGATCGTCTAAGCCAATTGTGTTAGGAAGGTCTGAATGTCGCGATTTGCCGATGCCTAAAGTTCCAAGGAACTTCCAAATATCGGCAGGAGAAGAAGTAGTGATGTTATTTAGGATGTGGCGGCGTTTAGCGTTGCGTATCATCTGATTACACCGATTTCTAGCAGCCTTAAAGAAGGTCCAATTGTCGTCCGAGCGATCCTTTTTAAATTTCCGGAACGCGCAGTCCCTCCGTCGCATTGCCATCCGAATTCCCCTGTTCATCCAAGGCGCGGGCGGACGCTTCAACTTAATTTTCCTAAAAGGAGCATGGGTGTCATAAAGCTTCACCACAACATTGTTAAAGATAGTAACTTTTTCGTCAACTGAAGCAGCTGCTTTCAGGGGCGACCAGTCAATGTTGGATGCATCTTGTTGAAGCCTCTCACTATTCATGCGTGCAAAGGCACGCCTGTACTGGAACTTAGGTTTAGGTTTAAGGGGTTTAAGGACATAGGTTAGGTAAATAAGGTCGTGATGGGAAAAGCCAGGAGCAGCATGTTGACCATGTGAGGAAACTAGGGAAGTATTAGAAGTGAGGATCAGGTCAAGCCAAGTATCATCACCAGCTACATTTAGGTGAGTGGGTTGGAGAGGCAATACGTGCAGACTGGCTGACTCGATTAGATGCAGGAGTTTACGGGACCGAGGGGAGTTGTGGGCAAGGAGGTTGGTGTTAAAATCCCCCATAACTATCTGATGTGTATACTCTGAACCTAAAGATTCAAGTACCGATTCAAATTCAGTGAAGTAATCAATAGAAGGGGGGCAATAGACGACACCAAGAACGGTTTTAACTCCCTTGACACAAACCTCGAGGAAAATAAACTCTGCGGATTCATTGGAAGAAGAAGAAGCTAGGATTTTAAAAGGGAAATCACCACGAAGGTAGATGGCTACACCACCACCCCTCTTACCAATACGATCATTCCTAAGAAGAACGAAACCGGGAAGCGGGTAAGTGGTTGAAAGCAGGTTAGGTTTGAGCCAAGTCTCGGAAATCAGGACGGCGTGAACGTTGTTGTCAGCAAACGTGTCGTGCAGTTCATTGTAGTGACTGGGAATGCTTTGAGCATTGAGGTGGCATACGTTAAATAGCCGGTTTGAATTTTGGCTGAATTGTTGGCGTAAAAGAACACCTAAGGTGTCCGTAAGGGAAGTAAAACTATCATTGCTGGAAGAGGGGCCAGATTCGTTGGCAGAATAAAAAGAGTCGCTATCAGATGTCATTAAATACTATTACAAATAAAATAAATATCTTTAAATATACTATAGCGCAAAAATAAACTAATCGAATGGTACGACGTTTGCATTTCTGCACCACCCGCTAGCTCACAACATCATCTAATTTTAAACACGTTTTAACATTTGGTTTCGGTTTTAATGTCACCTTACTAAGGAATATCTTCTATCTTATTATTTTATTCTTCTCGTCCGACCTAATATTATGATAGATCGAATATGGGCAACATCGTAACGAATGCTGAATCTAGAAGAACAACCACTTTTTTTCTTACTTTCTTTTAAAACATGTAATTGATCAGATTTCGTGACAGCTTTCTATAATATGCTCCCAAATCCTCTTCCACGCACTCTTGTTAAGGCTTTTCTAGAAGCACCAAGCATAAACAAAGAAATTCTAACGAAGAATAGAGATCTACATAAATGTCCAAAACAAAACATACCTTATACTTCGTATGCCCCCACCCACTGACTGATACCAACTCCCCTTCCTGAATATCCTCAACATTCCCTATAGCGATGGGCCTGGAGCTGGGGGTCACGGGGATAGGCTTCTCCAGCAGAATCAACTGGTAGTCGTAGTCATGGGTGTGCAACTGGGTGGTGTTCCAGAGGGGGTGGATGAAATGAGCGCAGACGTTGTACTTTGTGGCTAAAGAGCGCTGCGTCGAGCCCGCGAGGACGAAGGATTCCTTTTCCCTGTAAAGAAGGGTTGATGCTAGACTAAATAATCATTAGGAGTTTAATGCAAAGGAGCCTTTTTTTATTTACGGACAAGGGTTATGGTACGGTTAACGAAAGTCGGTTAACACTGGTTCTTTTACACATTTAATATACATAAATTATTATGATATAGGTACTGCTTTTCATCATTTTATATAACTCTGAATTTATATGATGGTAATCTTTCAAGTGTTCCGTCTTTTTAGAGTTCAATACCTTAAAAGGAAAAACGGAACCCTTATAGGATCACTTCGTTGTTCGTCTGTCCGTCTTTCAGTGTCAGTCAGTTTGTAGGTCTACGGTCCCTTGAAGCTCTAAACTCCTTTTGAGGTAAGGAACCCTAAGCAGCCAATTAAGGATTTATAAACTGATCAAAAAGTAAAGAATACTCACTTACAATGTGCGGCTGTGATGACCCACTCGGGCGCAATCATGGTACCTCCACAGTACATGCCGTATAGGACTTGATAGGGCACCTCCTTTATAGAGACCTGGTTGCCTCCTACTATCCTCCATTGGACCTGGGGATAGAAAACTCAGTTGTTTAAGAGTAATAAGAGAAGTTGAGATGTGTAGTCCTTCTCCTGTCTTCATCCTAATATTTTTGAGGTCAGCGCAGTGTCTTCTTCTGACATACACTTCTATTGCCGCTCTTAACCACATCATCTTTCACAATGAAACCATCGTTTCTTTGGTATTCCACTACCCTTATAATCATTGTATTCATTATCATCATCATTTCAGCTGAAAGACATCCACTGCTGGAGATAGGCCTCCCCGTACCCACGCGCGTCGCCACATCGACCGGTCCTGTGTTTCTCGCATCCAGAGGATCCCTGCGACCTGTACCAGTCGGTTCACCCTGTGGGTGGTCTACCAACCCTGCACCTACCACCGCCTACCTTTTAACCATCTATTACTTATATACAAGCAACCAAGATTTTTTCTCAATGAAAGTTGGGGATGCCTACGTCCATTATCGGATGTTCTCGGCCTGACTGTTTGGCCGTCATCATAAGTCTGACCCTTACATCGACAGGCCCGTCCTCGTCCGGAGCCTCCTCCTCTCTGCCCAACGGCTCAGGAGCCATGGCCTCGTGGAAGTACAGGTAGTTTCGAGGTGGAACTCTTCGGGTGATGTAGATCCTCCAGTAGTGAGTGACGCAATCTGATGTTAGGCGGCCAAAGTTTGTTCCTGGAAATGATGAAGAATGGGTGTAAGGCATACATGGTTAGTTCAACCATCAGATCCATTTGTACAGCTTTAAAATGTAGCATCAACCAGGAGCAGGAACGACTTATTAATTAACTGGAACTGAAAAGTCTTACCTACGAACAGACTGAACTTCTTCTACACATAGCATCCTAATAAAAAACCTACAATATAACAACATTTCCCATACCATACACACAAACGCGCTCACGCTCACTCACAACACACATCAGAACACCAGACACGTACATTCCCATCTCACACAAATTAGAGGACTTGCATGCAAACACTACACAAACTTGTTCTTTTTTATATTTGTTTCTCTTTCCTACCTAAGTATATACATTATAAAATGTTAAAATGATTATGTATACGAACTAATGCAATGTTAATGGCATTAGTGAATATTATTATACATGTGAATTACTCGAGGGGTTTGGCGCTGATAGCCGAAATACAGGCTCTGCCTAGTTCGGCTACAGATGAGCACGCCATTTAAAGTGACCTTAATTAGCCTGTTAAAATATTTTGTAATTTTTGTCTAAGTTTTCTTTAAATAAATAAATATTATATTATATTAACTTAAATTGTGTAAACTAAACAGATGTGTCTGACACGCATCCGGCCAATTCAATCAGATCTGATTCGTCTTGAGAGTGTATCTTAGGTAATACCAGCGTTATCAGATTGAGTGATATTAAGTTGAGTGTAAATCAGCGGCCAGACCAAGGAAAATGATTTTATAACACAACTAGTGACCGACCCCGGCTTCGCATGGGCATGCATTATACATATAAACCTTCCTCTTGAATCACTGTATCAAACTGCATTAAAATCCGTTGAGTAGTTTAAAAGATCTAAGCGAACAGACAGCGGAAGCGACTCCATTGTATACTATGTAAAGATAAAGATATCACAGTTGTTAACATCAAAAAGGGATTAAAATAGTTTTACATTTTCTAGTTTTTTCTATAAAGCGTTCTATGAACGTGTTCAGTGTATGTGTGTGTTGTGTTGTATGCGTTGTATTCGAAGAATAAATAGGTTGGTTCTAGGAAAAAGAGTGAGATTAATCTTAAATCGCGAAAACACTTTCATTTTCATTGCTAACGGTGTGCGGCAAATGCCAATGATAAAGTATGAACATACTGTAGGCAACGCAGAAGCATTCTCACAGCTATACTTTTTCAAACCATCATAGATATGAATCGCGTCAAAGAACTGGATTCTTTGCATTGAATAAATCCAAATCATCAATAGGCAAACGAACACACGGTGCCCTAAGCATTGGCAGCAGTTTTTTTTGTTGTTTTCCTTTAACTTTTTTGAATTCCTTCTTCTTAAGCGCAGGTCACACTGGAAACGAAGTCTAGTTCATTTAGCTTCGCTTATGCATAACGTAACTATCGCGTCTTTGCATACTTCAGTTCACACCGCGAACTATGAACCGAAGTATGAAAAAACACGGTAGTGTAGACACTTTGGATGCCTACGGTACCGGGTATTAAGGAAAAGACTTATTGGCAGTAGAACGGTAATACATTGTTTTATATTCTAATCGCCTGCTTGACAGCCCCGCGGGCGACTGTCTCCTCTTTTTTCTAATCTTAACATAAATTCAATGTTTCTTTCGTTTAAGGGCCAACAATTTGAACACACCAAGATTTTATTCCAAACCCCATACGAAGTAGAGCCTCTAGAGTAGCTACCTACATGAGCTAAGCTAACTGAACTTAGCTTCGTTCCCAAAGTGACCTGCGCTTTACTTTCTTTCTTTTCAAATCATCTATTTATGTCACTTAACGTACGAGTTGTTATTGAAAGCGTTTTACGGTGGGACGCGACTCTAACAAAACAATTTCTAAGCAAGAACAACTACCGGTGTCGCGTCGCGCAACAAGTCACGCTAGTCTGCACGAGCCTTTACTCTGTTATTCGTTTCCACTTCGCACATTGTTTATTTATTTAATAACTAGCTTTCGCCCGTGGCGTCGATCGCGTGGATGTCGGATATTATCCCACGGGAACCTAGAATCGGGATAAAAAGTGCCCTATGTGTTATTCCATGTGCATTCAGACAGCAAAAATCATCCAAACATACAAACTTTCTTATTTATAATATTAGCAGGATAACCAACTTATATTGTAATCTTCTGCATCGCTGTCTCTGCGTCAAATCCTTACTAGTATACTAAGTGAAAGTTCCAGTACTGAACATATAGCTTGGCTTACATATATGTACACTGGGATATATGTGTTTTCAGTGGAAGCACGTAGGTATCATTTAAAGTTGTGGCTAAGCAATAACTTAGAGGTAAGCTTACGGTAAGTAGAGATAGTAGTGGTAGTGAGGATGATGAAGTAAGTAGTGTGTTTTAATTACTTCGTGTATAGAGGTCGTTGTCCCCATTTTTAACCTTTAAATTGGCAGCGTATTCCAATAATTAATAGACTTACAAAACGATGTCTAATTAGTATAATATAAGGCGTTTTTTACACTGGCAGCTCAAAATGTCACTCCTTTGTTTTAGTCCATCCAAAGGTTGTCTGTAATACCTCCTACACACTATGCCGGTGGCATGGCCGGCCGGCTTTTGCCACGCGGCACGTACCGTACGTCCCGGCTTTTGCGCCTTCATTTTCTTTTGCGATCCTTTGTGCGGCAAGGCCGGGCGCGCCGCGACTTGCTCGGCGGCAGGGGCGGCGGCCATGCCGCCGGCATAGTGTGTAGGAGCTATAAGAGGTCATACATAGTATACAATTGTACACTAGTTTTAAATAATATGTAGGTCCGTTTTATTTTGTTTTTTGTGATGTACAATAAAGTGGTTTTTTTTCTTCTATTTTTAATCATTATTTTTAATTACTATTTTTAACACTGCTGGGCAAAAGTAAAACTTAAAGGAGTCAGCCATTAAGAGGAACCTATTGGGTCGTAAGTTTTGTTAAATAAATAAATTGTTTAATAAATCTATATAAAAAAGCACCGTCTGTAAAACATACAAAATTTCGGTTAAAATGATTTATTAGCATTATTATAAAAATGGAAAATTGTTTGATTGTGGTTGTATATGACAATGTAAAAATTATGATTGTTCACATCGCAAACAAATTGTTTGTGGTTTTACCCTACTACAAAGAAAAGTAATGTTTTTTTTTCAGACTAACAGCCCCACAAAATTTCCTTTCGCAGCAGGAACGAAAATCAAGTAGGTAATTAAAATGTTACTACTCATGTGGGGTACTCATATATTTTCACTGTACGAATCCAATTTGACGACTATTACAATTTTACAATTAGTGTTATTTAAATATTATAATAAATCCAGTGTTTATTTTTCATTTACATTCATCACAATGATCCCTCATTAATTAATGTAATCTACCGTCGAGTCTAATTAATTCACTTTTAATTAATGACTAGGTAATTATTTACCATGCTTCAACTAGCTTTTGCAACATGCTTTGTTCACGTGTTTTATTTTATATAATCTTTTTTTCGAAGAACCATAAACAAAGAAATGATTTACTCTATGCAGATAAAATCTATACTATATTTTAACATGAACTGTTAACACTTTATCTGTATGTGCTTCTCGATTGTAAAAATATTAAAATACATAAGTAATAATTTAATGCGCATTTTAATATGGTAATACCACCTAAGGACTTTACGAGACAGCTGGCTCAACCTAGTGTGGAATTCATAAGTAAAATACTTCCTCCTCCTCTTATTTCTATGAAATATAAACCTAGCTATTATTGTAGCATAAGCATGATCAGTCTATTATATTGCCACTGCTGGGACCCAGGCCTCCTCTCTGCGAGAGGGAGTGGGCCTGAGCGACGCGAGTGTTTCGTGGCCCTCGATATAAATCCGTTTTATTCAAGAGTTGCATACTATACTTTATACCATGACTCCGAGAAAAAGAAAGATTTAAGCGAAAATAGACATAAAATGAAGAAAAAAGGAAGGTCAAATTAATTAAAATGCACATTAAAATTAGAAAAATTACTAAAATTAAGAGTAATTTTCTTATTATTTCCTTTATTCATTTATATAAATATAATTTACATTTTTAAATATTTTTATAAAAACAAAAGAGAAAAGGATGGTCAACTTGTGAAGCGATATTCACGTCGTGTGTAGCGAGTATTTTTTCACAAGGAGGTTGTATACCATTGAGATGAAGGTGCCATTATTATATTGGTGTGTTCTTAATTCAAACATCAAAATAGTTATTAAAAGACCTTTTTATTCACTGTTTTCAGTGAATAAAATAATCTTTTTAGAGGGGGAATGGTATAAATAATGTTTTTTTTTATAAAACAGTGCTTTACATTTCCTTATACGTATAGTCTACAATAATGAGAGCAGTTTATTTACTCCGTAACATATGTATCTATGTCTATACCCCACTGATAGTCTCATCAATGTAAAATCAGCCACAAACAGATATAGGAATAATATTTCTTATTTAGAAAGTAAAACTTAATTTGGCACTGTGATTTCTCAGAATTATCCATATTATTCATATTTAGATTTTTGTGAAAATCTTCAATGAAGGGTGGGCGTTTTGGGGGACTGTCTTATGTAATTTTGACGTTCGAAAAGTGCTGATTCTCAGCCTAGTTTGAATAAATGACTTTTGAATTTTGAATAATTTATGAGGCAGTTTACCTAAGAAAATTTACTTCCGCAAATCTTCAGCACAAAATATGAATAGAGGACTTCAAATAAAATCTAAGTAAAAAATCCAGTCAGAACTATTTTCACAATAATAGTTATAACCCGCGGCACCTCTTTGTACATTCTACTCATTGTGCTGTTCGCAAAGAACTCAATCCACGCTTACCCTAAGGCGTTCTGCGCAATCCTTGTTTTCCTAAGTTCTTTGATAAAACGAATGAATAGAGAAAATTAACTAGCACTATTTTAAACCGACTTCAAGAGGTAGTTCTTATTTTCATGTGTTTCTTTTTTATGTACCTATATGATTTTAGGTAGGTAAACCTCTGCCTAGCCCTACGGGGAGAACAGGCGTGATGTTATGTTATGTGAAAATAAATGTTTAATTTAAGCGTACAGAGTCCTGCGGGTTAATGGCATAACAATTGCCTGCCTCACTGGTCCTGTGGTCACAAGCGCTACTGCTGAGCATGAGGTCCTGGGTTCGATTCCCGGCTCGCAAAGTGTTATTGAGTATTTCCAAAAGAAATATCTCAGTACCAGACCGGAGTCTAGATTTGTATAGGTACCCGATTAGCGGCGATAGACTAGCCAACTTACAACTCGCAAAAAGCGAATGTACATCATTTTCACACCATTGACGTAATTTTATGTTATTGTTTTTTAAGGGTTTCGTACTCAAAGGATGCCAACGGGACCATAATTAAGGCTTCGCTGTCCGTCCGTCGGTCCGCTGTATCTTTTGATCCGCGAGTCGAATTCGCTGCATATTCACACTAAGCCAAGTTAGTATGTGTAAATAAAATATAAAAAAACAACAAATAACTACCCACCATTTCCACAGCTAACAAGTCTAAACACCAAACACACACATACAACACAAAATACACGACTAATATCACACATTTTAAATATTAAAAAAACAAGTTATAAAATTAAAAAATATTTCCTAAAACAAACATGGCTGTCTCTGTCAAAGGTTAGGACTAAAATAATGAAGTTAAAACGTCATGTTATACCACTGTGACTGATGATTACTTCACGGCATTTAAATATTACTTTCGTGATTGAAAACGGGTGATAAACTGGACTAATGTGACGTCATACGGTGTAAATAACGCTATTTACATAGTACATTTTGGGTTTAGGTGACAAGAACCTTCTTCTGTCGCAAGAAAATAATGAGAATGAGTTATTAAAAAATAGCTCATCCTCATTATTTTTTTGCTTTTATCTCAATTTATTTGCGGTCAGCGCAGCATATTATTATCTTCTTCTTCCATACTCTCTCATCTCAGTAGTCACGCCCTCATCTTTCATATTGTTTCCTTGGTCTTCGCCTACTCTTGAATCCATCCACATCCATACCAACTCAAAACTTTCCTCGTGACATTTCTCGGCACAAACCGTGTTAAAATATTATACAATCGGCAAGGTGGTAGTGGTGCTGATTGCCCTGTGTGCGAAAGACGCAAATTTAATTACCGTTGAGGGTATTTTAATGCACCTTACAAGACCGGAGAAATAATCGCCATCATGATTGCAACTCCCATTAATTTACGCGGTTCAAAGTTAGCTTGTGATTAATTAGGTTATGAAATGAACCAATGTGCTTTGCTTAGCAATATATTTACTGAAATCAAATTAGTTTGTACTTACTTTTGAATAGTTTTAAGATTTTATTAGCATGCTGTGACTTTTTATAGATAAACATGGTATATTATCGCTACTCTCTATTATTACCTTCTATTTATTACACTCGCACAGTCTCTGTTATAGAGACTGCGAGAATAGGTCCGGGAAGAGAGAGTGCATTTATTTTGTGGTTGTGCAAACAAGGAGAGTTTGCACAACCACAAAGTAAATGCACTCTCTCATACACATCTCATTCTCCCATACAAATTAATATCTCCTGCGCAGTTGTGATTGGAAATTCGTTCAGGAAAATAATTACATTTCTTGCAAAAGACTTTTTAGATTAATCACCTCAGTAGTAATTAAGCCTCAACCTTTTAAATTACCACTACTAAGCTGACTCTACCCTGAAAAATCCATTTATTTTAATGAAAAATCAAGAAAGCGTGTCTAACGTATGATATATAATATCAACTTATTGTAATCATTTCTTTATATTAAAAATAATGTCCGTAACATCAATCGGCGCACGCGCACGTCTTCTTAACGTCACTGGTTTGTCGCGGCTAGGGTGCTACCACACTGGTGTATGCATTACCGCAACGCATAAAGCCTTCGTTTACACAACTTTCATGTTTACCGACTTTTGAGAGGCGAGAATGTCCATGGCACACTCGCAGACGAGGTCCACCAAGCGATTCTTTTAAATGTGTAGCCGTGGAGTTTCTAACTGGCTCTTCTCCATAGGAAACGAACAATTGAAACCGTGCACCTAGCTTCTGACGTTTCTTAAGTGCCCATGTAAGTTTATGTGAAATAAAACGTTTTGTATTTGACATAACGCACTAAGGTCGTAGGCCTATTTCGAAAGCGCTGAATGTACCCAACTAGGCCGCTGCCAAATTTGGTGAAATAGGGCATTACCGATTCATCCAACAGCCAGTGCGAGTGCGGTGCTCCTGAACAGACTTTGCCCCATCTGCTAGCGTGTCCCTAATGTCCGTTCACCTGCCCCCTTGACGACCAGAACAAAACCTTGGACGCCGCAATAAATGTGGCCACCTACTGGGCCCAAACAATACAGGAAACATAGATGTACGTTCGAAACGAAAAAATAAACTACGTAACTACAGTATTAATGTTACAGTAGGCAGGGATTCCCAACTTTTTCTCATACGCGCCTCCCTAACTTTCTTTTAAAATCATTACACCCCTGAGTTACTTTGTCGACATAAGCAGAAAAGCATAGAATGTAAAGCGAGCGAAAGTGAGGTCAGAAATGTTTGCACCCCTTTGGATAGGTTAGATTTTCTTTTGATCATTCAAACAAAAGTCAAGTTAAACAATTTATTTCCATTAGGCACATAAAAGGCACTTACGAACGTCAATTTTATAAAAAAATAGATTTGATTCTAGTCGCCCATTCCAAAAGGTAGTTATCGTATGGAGAAGAATGGGCAAGAAATTCCACCATTACTCTTTTAAAGAAAACAGAAATAGAAGTTAGTTTTTCAACTTATGCAAAAAAGTTGAAAAATTTCAACGAAGGGGGGTTCAGAATCATGTACTGAATCCATGGTAGCCGGATTCGCGTCGATGTCCCTGCCACCCAGTATAATTTGCCCCCCCATTAGTCACTCTACGCCCCCCGAGGGGGGCGTTGCCTGTTGGGACCGGTTGGGAATCCGTACAATAGGGTAACGTGCTTTGCAGTAAAGGTTGTTGCAGTAGCGGGATTTGCAGTACTTGAGATAAACACTGCAATAGCGTGCCTTACACATCGACGTTGCAGTTGCGCTTAGTCGCGTAGTCAGAACAATGTTAGTAAAGATTTTCTTATGTTACATGCGCCTAACAACTAAACACTTTGATGAAATGAAATGAAATTGTTTATTCTGTAAATAGGATATCGGAATCACTTTTACACGTCATATAAAAAAATATTAAAAATAAGCAAGGTGAGGTCAGTGTTTCCTATCTGACTACTCTGAGAAGAAAGGCCGAAACAAACTCAGAGGTCACAGTCTCTTTTAAAGTCCAGACATAATCTTGGTCAAGTCATGTGAGGACCATGTAGATTAGTGTCTGAAATGGTCTTTTGAGGAAAGAACCACACAGATTTGAGTGGACCTGTCCAGTCAGTGCAAGCATTTGTCAGTAATCGTGGAGTTCAACTCAGAACTTAAGGAGCTCAACTCGACGAACAATACCAAGGAAAGGATATTTGGGTAGGCCGCATCAACTACTCAAACTGCCAGACCATCATTAAAACTGAGAAAGGAAAAAGCAAATGAAAAGGGAAAAAAAAATATCCACATAGTCCTCACATTCACAATAATTAAAATAATATAATACTTTACAAAGTAATCGTGTCATTTTGAATATAATTTTCAACAATGTCAATGTGTATATAAAACTGGTTTATTGTGATGAATAATTAAAATGTCAAGTTTTATGGTTTTCACAAGGCTTAGCAGAGCGAGCAGCTCAATCCCAAGCTTTTATATCTTCTAAATAATCTGAAATTTTATAGTACCCTTTTTTACAAAGTTTGGTTTTAATACAGCTTTTAAATCGTTTAATGGGTAAGTTTCGAATGTCAATGGGAAGTTTGTTGTAAAAGCGTATACATTGACCCATGAACGAGTTGCTTACTCTGTGGAGACGTGTGCGATATACAGCAAGGTTGTGTTTATTCCTGGTATTTAAACTATGAATATCGGACATTTTCTTAAAATTTGATATATTTTTGTGTACATACAATAGGTTTTCAAAAATATATTGTGAGGCTACAGTCAGAATATTTATTTCTCTGAATTTCTCTCGAAGGGAATCTCTTGGACCTAGGTTGTAAATGGCTCGAACAGCCCTTTTCTGTAGAACAAAGATAGTATTAATGTCCGCACCGGTTCCCCAAAGAAGAATTCCATATGACATAAGACTATGAAAGTAACTAAAATAAACAATTCTGGCTGTATCTACGTCAGTTATCTGTCTAATTTTTTTAACAGCATAGGCGGCCGAACTAAGCCTTCCTGACAATTTTTCTATGTGTGGGCCCCATTGTAATTTACCGTCAATAGTTATTCCAAGAAAAACTGTTGACTCAACAGGGTCCAACTCTATTCCATTAACTTGAACATTGGTAGTTAGCTGCCTGACATTTGGCGTTGAAAATTTAATGAGTTTAGTCTTTTTTTCGTTCAGGAGAAGATTATTTACATTAAACCAATGCACAACTTTAGAGAGTGCATCGTTGACTTGTTCAAAGTTGACTAACTGACGTTTGATTTTAAAAATGAGGGAAGTGTCATCTGCGAATAATACGATCTTGTGATTATCCCTTATGTAGTAAGGTAAGTCATTTATGTAAATTAGAAATAAGAAAGGACCTAGAATTGAACCCTGCGGAACGCCTATGGTGACCGCAGATCCTGCAGATCTCTTGCCATTAACATCGACCCTCTGAATTCTGTTATTCAGATAAGAAGTCAGAAGGTCAAGAGCCTTGTCCCTCATGCCATAATGGTACAGTTTCCTGATAAGAGTATCATGATGTACGCAATCGAAGGCCTTGGACAAGTCGCAGAAAATGCCAAGAGCATCTTGCGAATTCTCCCAGGCCTCGAATATGCTCTTCAGTAATTCCACGCCCGCGTCTGAACGTTCGCTAGTTGAACGACCCTTTGTAAAACCAAACTGTTTCAAATGAAGTAAATTATGTGCATTGAAATGTCCTAATATTTGTTTTAAAATTAATTTTTCAAAGATTTTACTCAATATAGAATCTTTGAAAAATTAATTGTAAAACAAACATTTCAATGCACATAATTTGCTGCTTTTTCACATTTATTAATTTGCATATGTTATTACAAACCATACGATCACTTATCAGTCTTTAAATTATTTACGCATGTATTTTCATTTTCATCTTGTTAGCTGTTGTCGCTGTGACGAAAAGTAGAGCAAATTAAAATATACCATTATTTGTAATAAGTAATCGATAGTTGATGTTTGATGTTGTTTCTTTCTTGTAGCTAAGAAATAAGTGACGAAGGGCATTTCAAGTTTAAAATTAAAATTAAAAACATTATTTTATCAAATAATGATGCACTCTGTTTCGTTTTTCTATAAATCTTCCAAACAGGGTTAGTGTTTTGCCAAAAAAAATACAAATAAATACTTCAAAGTTCTAATAATAATAATAAGAAAGTAGGTAAGCAGGTGGACACTCAAGGCTTAGTTATTTCAAATCAGAAGTATTCCTTTAATACACATTTCAAAAAACAAAGCACAAGGATCAATAATCAACAACACCCAAACTTCTCGAATCCAAAATCTGACCGCAAAGAACAAAGAAAAACAAAAAAATAACCATACATCTTTCCCGATATGATATGAATTCAGCAAATAAGTCGCGAATCAATTTCCTCCTTGCATGAAGAGGCAGTAAATCGCGCCAGCCCCCCTTGGGGGTGGGCAGGGAGGGAAGGAGGGCTATCTTGTTACGGCAGATAACCGGCGTTTGTTCGACAGCACTATAAAGAGGAAAGGGAGGGACAAAATGTCTAAAAACTATGATAATATGTAAATTTTTTGGTGTTTCCATTGTTTGAGACGGTACGTTAATTTATTTTTATTGGAAGAATGATAAACTTGCCTGTCGTTCAATCAATCTGCCTGCCTTTTCCTAACTATGTTGGGGTCGGCTTCCAGTCTAACCGGTTGCAGCTGAATACCATATTTTACATGGAGCGACTGCCTATCTGACCTCAACAACCCAGTAACTGGGTAATACGGTATTCCTTGGTAAGTCACTGGTTGTCAGACTTTCGGGTTTCTGACGACCCGTAACGACTGTCAAAGATCCACGAATGACAGCCGGGACCAACGGCTTAACATGTTTTCCGAGACACGGAGGAGTCTCGGTATGTTAAGATGGTCACTCATCCACGGACCAACCCCGGCAAGTGTAGCTTAACCTGATGGATCAAACCGTGCGGCTGTTATTACTTAGCCACGACCTCCTCCCTATTTTAACACGTTGTTTATTTATAACGATTTTTATTTTGTATTTGAATAATGATAGACTTGTCTTTCATGTCACATGGTTTATTTACGAGTATAACAGCCTTGTCACACTTGACTCGAAAAGAATCAAAAAGCGTGGAGCGCTTTGTTTAAATTGATTAAAAGTATACATAGCAGCCGAGCGCCCCACGCTTTTTGATTTAATCATTGGATATATAAGAAGTGACAAGCTGGATTGGTACACGTAACTAGTACAAGTCAATTTAATTATTTTGTCATTTTAAGTTCGTGTACAAAGCGTGTTTTTTAGTTTTTATTAAATTAAAATTTTATTTTTTACTTTTTAGTCTAGTATATTTTTCATTTAGTTATTAAGTCTAAAGTCAACAAAGTTATGACTTGACCGGTTTAACTAGTTAAGTAGCCACTAAAGAAATCCACTATCCACCTCCTGGTTCCATCATCAGACCCTCAACACTAAGTGCAATCTATTAGAGTCATCAAACTGAATTATATGAGCTTAAACTCGAGGGGTTTAATAGTAGCCACTGAAGAGTTCCACTATACACCTCCTGGCTCCATCATCAGATCCCCGCCACCAAATGCGACATATTGAAATCATCAAACCGAGTCATATGAGTCCAAACTCGAAAGATTTATTAGTAGCCACTAAACAGTTCCAATATCCACCTCCTGGCTCCATCATCAGACCCTCGACACCAAGTGCAATATATTGGACTCGTCAAACCGAAACATATGAGCCCAAACTCGAGGGGTTTACTAGTAGCAACCGAAGAGTTCCACTATCCACCTCCTGGCTCCATCATCAGACCCTCGACACCAGACCCTTGACACCAAATGCAACATATTGAAATCGTCAAACCGTGTCATATGAGCCCAAACTTGAAGGGTTTACTAGTAGCTACTAAACAGTTCCACGATCCACCTCCTGTTTCTAACATAAGACCCTCGACAGCAAATCCATCATATTTAAGTCGTCAAACCGAGTCATATGAGCCCAAACTCGAAGGGTTTACTAGTAGCCACTGAAGAGTTCCACTATTCACCTTCTGGCTCCATCATCAGACTCTCGACACCAAGTGCAATATATTGGACTCGTGAAACCGCAACATATGAATTCAAACTCGAGGGGTTTACTAGAAGTCGCTGAAGAGTTCCACTATCCACCTCCTGGCTCCATCATCAGACCAGTTCCAAGATACTAAATTATTGTATTGTCTTCAGTTCTTGATACGTGTGCAAATTTTCAAGTTAATCGTAACATCTTGAAGTTGGTGAAAATTACGTTGAAAGATTCCGTTACATAGATACTCGTAGATAGATAGATAGATAGATAGATAGATAGATAGATAGATAGATAGATAGATACAGGTCAAGCTAATATAAAGCTTGTAAAAAGGCAGTAGCATTGATCGCCGCGCTTGCTCAAGGCAATTTCAGACTTATATTTTTGTTATAATCAAGATCTTTCAATTCTAGTTCCTTTCTTATTTCTAATTTATATAAATGACTCACCTTACCACATCAGGGATAATCATAACATCGTATTATTCGCTGACTACACTTCCTTCATTATTTTAATCAAACGTCAGTTAGACAACTTTGACCAAGTTAACGATGCACTCTCTAAAGTTGTGCATTGGTTTAATGTAAATAATCTTCTCCTGAACGAAAAAAGACTAAACTCATTAAATTTTCAACGCCAAATGTCAGGCAGTTAATGGAATAGAGTTAGACCCTGTTCAGTCAACAGTTTTTCTTAGAATAACTATTGACAGTAATTTACAATGGGGCCCACAAATAGAAAAATTGCCAGGAAGGCTTGGTTCTATGAGTTGTTCTATGGCTTGGTTCTATAGTTGAGTTGTATTGCAATTTGTGGTGATGTGAATTATTTTAGCATAAAAATATGCACTATTATATAGAATCAAGTTTTTTCAACTGAACAGACAGCTGTGCTGCTGGGGAGTTTGTTGCGCCACTTCTTCTTCCCAGCTTATGCACTAGGAAGTGGTGAAGGGTGGGCATTTTTGGGGGACTGTCTTATGTAATTTTGACGTTCGAAAAGTGATGATTTCTCAGTCTAAATTGAATAAATGACTTTTGAATTTGAATTTGTTCGGCCGCCTATGCTGTTAAAAAAATTAGACAGATAACTGACGTAAATACAGCTAGAATTGTTTATTTTAGTTATTATCTTATGGGATTCTTTTTTGGGGAACCTATAGAAAAGGGCTGTTCGAGTCATTTACAACCTAGGTCCAAGAGATTTCCTTCGAGAGAAATTCAAAGAAATACATTTTTTGACTGTAGCCTCACTATTGTGAGGCTACAGTCAAAAAACCTTCGGACCTTTTCTCAAAAATATATTTATTTTTGAGAAAAGGTCCGATATTCATAGTTGAAATACCAGGAACCTCTCAGATGTCGCATTATCCACCGTGGAGTAAAATCTTTAAAAAAAACAGTTTTAAATACACATTCACATTATTGAAAATTATATACAAAATCACATGATTACTTTGTAAAGTATTATTTTTAATTATTGTGAATGTGAGGACTATGTGGATCTGACGGGGTCCGTAAGCTGACGGGGTCTGACACGCCCTCTCTCTCCACCCAGAGCGGGAGAAGTTATTAGATAATTCCCACCCTCAATAAAAATAAAAAGGACTATGTGGATATTTATTTTTCTCTTTCATTATTTTTTCTTTCTCAGTTAGTTTTAATGATGGTCTGACAGTTTGAGTAGTTGATGCGGCCTACCCAAATGTCCTTTCCTTGGTATTGTTCGTCGAGTTGAGCTCCTTAAGTCCTGAGTTGAGCTCAACAATTACTGACAAATGCTTGCACTGACTGGACAGGTCCATTCAAATCTGTGTGGTTCTTTCCTCAAAAGGCCATTTCAGACACTAATCTACATAGTTCTCATATGGCTTGACCAAGATTAAAAGAGACTGTGACCTCTGAGTTTGTTTCGGCCTTTCTTCTCAGAGTAGTCAGATAGGAAACACCGACCCCACCTAGCTTATTTTTCATATTTTTTAATATGACGTGTAAAAGTGATTCCGATATCCTATTTACAGAATAAACAATTTCATTTCATTTCATCGTGATTATGATAGTAAAGCCCGGTAAACCACCTCACGAATCTTCATCATACAGGCCCATTTCCTTGTTGCCTATACTATCAAAGCTGTTTTAAATATTGTTCTTATAGCGCCTAAAACCTATCATAAACGAGAGAAACCTGATCCCTGACCATAAGTTTGGTTTCAGAGAGAAACACTCAACAATTAGACCAAGTACCAACCCAGCAAGTAGATAAAAAAGTCTGCTCCACCGAATTTTTAGATGTAGAACAAGCTTTTGATGGAGTTTGGCGGGTTTGATATAAAAGCTAAGACTATTGCTGTCAAATGATTTTGCCGATATCTTCTATCATACATTATACTTGTAGATAGAATGTTTCGAGTAAGTTAAAAATTATGAAAGCTGGTCAGTGAAAGTGTGCTGGGTCCAGTCCTCTACCTGTTGTACACGTATGATATACCAGAGCTGGAAAATAATACTAATGATAAATGCAACCTTTGCGGATGATACGGTCATGCCATACGGAAGCAATCGAAAAAGTAAAAATCGCTGTAAATGAAGTTCATTACGCGCACAAAAATGGAGGATCAAATTGAATGAATCGAAGTCACTTCACATTGATTTCAACAACAAGAATTATGATTTCCACCCAATCTTCATAAATAGCCACTAAGTGCCATACGCAAATGCAGTCAAATACCTTGGCATAACGCTTGACGGGAAAATGCGCTGGAAAACGCACCTTAAAAAGAAAAGGCAAGAGCTAGACGTACATTTTAAAAACATGTATTGGTTGATTGGACGCGGTTCCTGTAAACATAAGGAGCATACATATGCATACAGTCATAACAAAATGTTATTATATAAGAATATCCTTATGCCAATATGCATATGGCATCCAACTGTGGGGCTGTACCAAACCAACAAACATCAAAATTATAAAAAAATTGCAGTACTCAGGAGTATTGTTAATGCGCCCTGGATTATAAGAAATCACGAACTCCATCGTGACCTAAGAACGGAACCCGTCACCAACATAATCCAAAAATTAGCTGAGGCTCATGAACACCGACTCCACCGACATGTGAACATCGAGGTAATTCAGCTGTTAGACCAAACAAATATAGTGCGAAGACTAATACGAACAAAACCAAAAGGTTCGTTTTAGTCTACACTAAACTAACTCAAAAGAGTTAGTGTAGTGTAAAAGTGTAGAAATGATAGTGACTATGACACACATATAACACAATGAACAAAATGTTTATAATACGAGTATTTTATCAGACTTTAAGAAAGTGGACTTGCGTAAAGTACAATCAGCACTATTCTAAGTTTTAAAATAATTCAATCTTCTGATACTGCTGTTGGGGTGTAACGTAACGTTTTCCTCCGTGGAGGGAAACGAGAGTCACAAATTAAATTATAATAAAAAGGTATTAAAATTAAAAGTTAAATTAGCAAAAGTAAAGGTAAGTTTAGGACACAGGACAGGCTCGGGTTAGGCAGGAACAGGCAGGCAGTGGAACAGGTGGGCAGGTAGATAGGTAGGCAGGCAGGCAGGCCGCAGGCAGCGTGGAGGAGGCTGGGCCGAGGATTATCCACCCTGGAGATACACTCCAGCCTGTGGAACGGAGAGGAGGTTGTGAGAGGTTGTAGATATCGGAGGCGCTTTGAGGCGCCTCACCTAGCGTTAGGACCGCGCTAGCGTCACAGATGACGGCGGAGGTATCTCTCGGAGAGGAACGTCGTCTAGCGTCGGAGGCCTTTGTGTGCGGGTGCTCGTGGCGTTTCACGCCGCGTGGTTAAGAGTTCGTTAGAAGTGAGCACCTCCTACAGGGCTAGGCAGGATGGCCGAGCGAATTAAACACAGGTATTACACAGTATTAGAATGTTTATTGTTATAATACACTCAGGGTCGATAGTTCAAGTTACACAGTATGATTAGAACACCCGCGCACGCTAGTTATGCTAGTTACATGAGACTAATATTCGAGTAGCTAACAGTTCGACAAATCAGACTTAAGGGCAGAAAAACAGCGACTGTCTCAAGTAAAAAAATACGACTCTCCGAAGCTAAAGACAAGACTAGACTCTAAAATTTGAAGACCGTTTTTATCGTTCTGTGTCATATTTTAAACGTTTTAAAAACATATTCAAGTTAATTCTTAATTTAGATATGACCAGCACTAATAAAAACGGCTTACAGAGGAGAAATCTTAGATCTACGCTTATTGCGAAGGTTCAGTGTGTACACCCACTTTATGAGAGAATATAGAGTGTACTTATCTATGGTGTGTTCTGTCTATGTTTTAGAAAAGTAAATTACGACAGATGACAGTTTAAGATGAAAACGTCAGAATATAAATATTCTAAAGTTTTTACAAAAGGGAAAGTTAAATACTATAAAATCGATTTGGATGCTAAAACAAGAGATAATTAAAAGTATGCTTTACAGAGGTAAACAGTGCTACAGAATATAAAAGTGAGTTAAGTACATGTGTCATAGAATATCAATAGGTAAAAATAAATCGAAAGATGGTTTGTTTAGTATAATAATATAAAGAAAGACTAACGTGTTTCTACGTAAACAAACTAAAAGATGTGGTTCCAAATAATCGAATACCACAGGGGTCAGCTTCCAGTCTAACCGGATGCAGCTGAATACCAGTATTTTACATGGAGCGACTGCCTATCTGACCTCCACAACCCAGTAACTGGGTAATACGATACCCCTTGGTAAGACTGGTGTCAGACTTTCGGGCTTCTGACGACCCGTAACGACTGTTAAAGATCCACGAATGACAGCCGGGACCAACGGCTTAACGTGCTCTCCGAGACACGGAGGATTCTCGGTATGTAAAGATAGTCACCCATCCACTGACCAACCCCGGCAAGCGAAGCTTAACCTGATGGATCGACCAGTGCGGCTGTTGTTACTTAGCCACGAGCTCCTTAATTATTAAGAACCTGGTTCTTTTTAATAAAGGATTAAAAAAAAAACATTTCATTTAAAAACTGATTTCCTGAAAAGATCGAAGAATTCTCCAGATCTGGAGAATAAGCTTCTCGGCTATGAAATGAGACAAAATCAGGACATTTGATTGAAAAACGGATAAAATATTCGTTCGTAATAATTACGAGTAAGCTACCTACTTAAGGTCAAGGAAAAAAAACTGTTTTGACTTTGTAGTTAAAATATATTATTTTTTTCGACTACCTGAAAGACAGACATATTATCTGGTCCAGTCCCCCGAATAGACCAGAAATGTCTGTCGCATGTCAGATTAGCTATGGTTTAAAATAAAACCGAATGATTTTCGGTTTTCGCCAATTTTCGTTTTCGTGTTTCAAATAATTTATTCAGAAAATATACAGTCACAAAACTAAAAAAAAAAACTTGTTTTGATGAATAAAAATTATGTAGGTATTCGAGAAAATTAAAAGTTTTGTGTGATTTAAGTTTGAACGATTAAATATAATAATTAAAAGATTGATACTGCAGACACGGCATTTTTTTTACTTTTACGAAAGAAAAACTCGTCGAAAAACAAAAATAATAATAATGACTATCAAACTAAAATATGACGTCGTAAAATTCCTCCGCATCGCTGTCGACTTGTAATACATAATAAATTTTATAATATTTCTAATTGCAACATTCCGTACCGTCGGCAACGACGCTCGCACGTGTATTTATTATACGTTTCCTCGTGTGACAATGAGAACGCGCGGTACACTCTGCCGATAACAGAACCGCCAAAGTTTAATAATTGCGCAAACTTGTGGAGATAACTGAGGGAATTATTTCAAGCATTTTATTCGTTTCGATAGGCGTTTGTTTACCTTTACTGTATGTGTAACTACAACTATGTACATGAAATATTATTAATAGTTTCAGCAGACTTCGTGGTACTTTCTATCCTATACATTACTAGAGATCCTGCTTCACACGGTTTTATGACTTGACAAAACATCGAGTTTTATTTTAAGTAAGTTTAATATTATTTTATTATACACATAAACCTATCGGAATAAATTCTTGAAATGTTTTGAAGAGCAACGCGGTCCCACGGCCTAACACGAAAAGCGACTTTATTTTTTAATGTGTATGTGTAATAGCCATTACTTTAGCATATCGATTTTTAGAATAAGACTGTCACACAGGACGTATGAGTGACGCTCTACAAAAAGACTGTCACACAGGACGTTTGAGTGACGCTCGAACAATAAGACTGTCACACAGGACGTTTGAGTGACGCTCGAACAATAAGACTGTCACACAGGACGTATGAGTGACGCTCTACAAAAAGACTGTCACACAGGACGTTTGAGTGACGCTCGAACAATAAGACTGTCACACAGGATGTATGAGTGACGCTCCACAATAAAACTGTCAAACAGGAGTTCACAGGACGTATGAGTGACGCTCTACAAGGATGACTGTTAAAGAAACGACCGCTTAGGGTACGGTTAACCAAACATCAGTGATAACAATTTGATATTGACACTAGTGCCTTTATGTCGTAGCTGTAATGGCAATTTCTGAAGTGCAACCAAACTTATGTGCGATTGACTGTACTATACTTTTGACGGGATTTAAATAATCGTATGGTTATAATTTATTTTCCTCACTTTCGTAATCTAGCCGTACGGCAAAAGGCAATAGAAGACAGCAAGTATCTTTTCACACCTTGAAGATGTTTTCCACCATATACACAAACAAAAAAACCTCTCAATAAAAACAAGAAAAAGTCGCCACCTAAAAAAAAGCACTGGCGTATAATCAAAGGAGGTAGTAACACAAGCGGCAGCTAACCGCTTTGATGTCGCCGTCCGCGTATGATTGGCTGGCCGGCACTGTGGTCGCTTGCACCTGTCAATTAAAAGTGATATACTGCCAAGAAGGATGGCCAATAAAGATTTTGTGGGTCGCTATTAAATCTTAGAAATGTCAATTGGTAACAAAGAAAACTACAAACTTTTTATTATCGACTATATTCTTAAAGGGGGATTTATTAATATGTTGGAATTCACTACAAAATGCTGTGGAACGCTGATTGCTTTGATTATTGTTTGGAACTGGCTTTTGCTCGCGGTTTCGCCCGCGTGGATGTCGGAAATTATTCCATGGGAACTTACTACCGGGATAAAAACTATCCTATATCTTAACCCAAATCATGGTCCACCTGAGTGTTAAATTTCATTGAAATCCGTTCAGACGTTTAGGCGTGAAAAGGTAGAGAGATAGGGTTACTTTCGCATTTATAATATCATACCAGCTGCGTCCCACGGTTTCACCCGCATAAGTCTCGATCCCGTAAGAATATCTGAATAAAAAGTATCCTATGACTTAGCCCAGGTCATGGTCTATCCATGTGCCAAATATCATGCAAATCCGTTCAGCCGTTATATAAACAAACTCACTTTCGCATTTTATTAGGTACGATATTATTGTACGGAAAAGCTTCACGAGACAGACAGCCCCGCTATCACCTTTCTGGCAACATCTTTTTCTTAATGTGTAACTTTATGAAAGAACAAACAAGCTTTTTAGGGTTCCGTACGTCGAAAGGAAAAAACGGAACCCTTATAGGATCACTCGTGTGTCCGTCTGTCTGTCTGTCCGTCTGTCAAAGCCAATTTGGTACACATATGTATTTCTATCACCCAGACACGGACGTGTAACGTAAATAAATGAATTTTAAATAGGCTCACTATTGAGGGGCAAATAAGAAAATTAAAATAAGAGTTTTGCGAACTGTATTGTGATAAATAACAAATTGCAATTGTAATTGTGGCTTGTTGCGAGGATCTCATATACATTTTTTATAATTTTAAACTAAATACTTTTAAAGATATTTAAGAAAATAGATTTTAGGCTCATTACTGAGCCTAAAATTTTGAAAAAAAATACAGAGTATAGTTCTATGGTTATAGATTACAGGAAAATCTATAAAAAGTCTATGGTCTTAAAATGACGTGGTAAATCACTCAATATTGTGCGTAAAAACTTACATTTGCAGTTGGAATGTATGGGGAACATGTTTTTCAATTTACAATGCTAAGTTTGTTCTTGGGATACATTCATCCCAACTACGGAAGACGGAACCTTTGATTGTGCGTGGTCCGACACGCACTTGACCGGTTTTGTATTTTTAAGTGGACAGCAAACCTTTATTGCGTGGATTCGACACGAACGGGGAGATATATACGATACAGGGCAAATCCAAAAAGTTAATATCACCAAGGAGTTTCCATCAACTTTTGTAATGGAACGTTAGCGGGGGACAGCAGCACTGCTCTAGCGCATGCGCGGTGATGTGCTGGGTGCAGGCGCCATTCATACGTGAAGTTGTATTGAATTTCGTGGGAATTTTGTATTCTTGATCTTTAACTTTGATCTTTTATTTACGAGTAGTAGGTGCAATCCTAATTTATGAGAGTAGATAAAATAGTGTATGAAACTTCACATAACTAGGTATTAAAAAACTCGTGTGATACTATTAAAAAACATAAACATACACTCGTATATATTATTTAAGGGTCTCCCTTGTTTCATCGAAAAGAAATTGCCAAATTATCACTTCCCAAACAATTTTCCGCATAATTTCATTTGCCAAATAATTACTTAGCAAAAAATCTCTTCCCAAATAATTGTAACGCAAACCTAATGTTTTGCAAGTGAACGTTGTTATAACTTGTTTACCAACTAGTACTTTTACCAATTTTTATTTAGTCAAATATTTCAGTTGGATAACTCATTTTACGCAAAATAAAGACGTTTTTTCCACTTGGGACAAATTCTAAACCGGTAATAATAATCTTGTCTAACTAGTTCAGTTTCGGGTAGCCTGTTTTTTTTCCATATTTTTTTCTATATAATCTATCGTCGTTTCTGGCGTAGGAGGTCACAGTTTTAACCTAACCTAACCTAACCATTTTTTTTAAATAATTAACCTACTCTAACTAGTTCCATAACAAACTGACCAAACGTTTATTGTCTAAAGATTGTTTACTGTAATAAATCATTTGATTAAAGACCAAATGGCTAAATGACATTATCCTTGATAATATTCTGCCAAGTAAAAATTTGAAAATGTGCGTAATAAAATCATTCTAAACATTGCATTGGTATAAAAAAAGGTTGCTAAAATTTGTTTGGGTAGTGAAATTTGGGCAAAATCTTTTCGGTAAAACGGCAGGCTCCCTTTATTTAATACCCCCCATTATGCAACAGTTTCATAAACTACTATTCTAAACCAGGCACAAAGTGATTATGTTTGCAATATACATTAGGGTCAAATAATTAACAGGCAAGAACGGAAGTTCTTTAAACAATTTTTTTTTCTATAATTCTAGTCGTTTTTGCCACTCGCCGGCCGCGTGCGTCGGGGTCGCAGTTCTAATCTAACCTAACCTAAACCTTTTTTTGCGAGCAAAAATATTTAACCTAAATAGTTCGGTTCCGGGTAGGCTTCCATTTTTTTTTCGGTTAGCACATGTCGTTTCTGGCATTTATATTTTTTAATTAAAAAAAAATTTTATTGGTTTATAAATTTAAATTACCGTTTTGCCAAAGTAGTTTTTAATTTTTAGGAAATAAAGTAAGTAAGTAAGTAAGTAAGTAAAACATTTTTATTCCAAACGTACACAACGTTTGGAATAAAAATGTTTTACTTAAATAAAATAAATAAAAAAATTGTTTGTCAAATAATACTTTATTAAAAAAAAGTTTATCGGATAATTATTTTCTTATATTTCGTTATTTTTTTTGTATTTAATTGCAAATAATACAATATTCTATATAATTAAACATGTTGACATTATATCAAAGTAGTTGAAATATGGGGTATTCAGATCTCATATCAGATCTGAATACCCCATATTTCTCAGTTCAACCATTCAAGTATCCGTATGACTGTTCAACATTCATAATCCTCTATTCAAAACGAATGATAATTGTATTCAGAATCATCTATTCAAAGTGACTGTTGCATTCAGATCGAAATGAGACATCTATTCAAGATCGTCTATTTAGAATACTCCATTCGGAATGAAACTTTCACGATTGGGATTTTATTCTATGATGGTGTATAATACCGAGAGTTACCTATTTGATATTTAGAAATTACATGTATTTCATCCCGTTGCAGAGAGATTAAAAAAAAATGTAGTTATGTATGATGCAGTGATGTGAATTTATTATGGGTTAATGTGGTCTCTGAGCAAAATATCAAATACCTAAATCGTTTAAAAAATCGTATTCATAATCAGATGCTAAGCAGGAGTGATTGTTTATATAACAAACACATTGCCATTCCCGTAAAGGAAGCAGATCATATTCTTTTCTACCCATCGTGAGCCTCATCGCTATGAAGTTATAATTATTTATTTACATCAGAAATTTACATGTAGTATTGCGATATACCAATATACTACATTCCTAATATACCTAAGACAAATAAATAGGTTTACAAAATGAGTACAGACATGAACAATAAGAAATGTATGTGTATAAAAATGTAAACCCTATAATAAAGAAGTTTTAAGTAATTTTAATTAATTAAATTTAATATAATTTGACTCTTGGTATGCAGGAACACATGCATAGTACCTACTTATAAGATTTTTTATTTTTTTATTTGCTGAAGGCAACTATTTGTACATTTTATTAACAGGAGTGGTAGAAATAAAAGAAACTGAAATATAATTGATAGTTTATTCACAATTTTTTATGCAATTTGCTTAAAATATCCTTAACACATTTATAAATATCATCATTAAATACATTCCCCACGACATGTTGGACACAAATATTGGCACTACAGTCACATTGTGAATTTGTGAATTCTTCTGCGTCAAAAACTTGTATTCGTATTATTTTGCTACGATGACCCGTTGATGGTTTCTGTATATATGAGTATACAACATCACTTCTTCGTCTTTTATTATTGTTACTGTTGGTACTATTGTTGCAAGGCGGTGTTTCCTCAAATTGAAATGGTTGAAATGGTCTTTCTCTCTCCAAATAGTTGACCACATTTTGACGTAGGGTTTGTTCAGCAGGAATTGGGGAGTATGAAGAATTTGTGGGGAAATTATCGCTGGACATCTGAAACAGAGAAGTAGATATAAGTTAAATAATACTTTAATTACAAGTTTACGAAATACAAATGAACTATTCTAGAATAGATCCCTGTTAAAATATTCAAAATTCATATAAAATACACATTTCAATGTTTTTATTAATAATTTAAAATACTTTTTAATATTTTGCTTACCGACATCGTAGAGCAGATAAGACAATTTGACTGTTATTTTTGGTATCTTGGATTGGTTTATATACAGGAACTGATCCATTTTTTTTTTGTCACTAAGGTTCAATTTTGTTTCGTTTTTATGTATGTAAAGTAATCTGAAACTGGCAGCTCTTCTTGTCTCTATATGACTAGGAATTTTTGACACGTACACAAATATTTATTTCAATCTACAGACGAGCGTTATAACCGCTGCGTTTTAAACGCTTAATTCGTTGAGCGTTAGTTTATATTTTTTAATAAGGTTCAAATTATAAGACAAAAACAAGCTTATTCTTATATACCGAAATATGAGATTCTGACTCGTCATATCTCCACTCCTCCACGTGTCTAGGAGTTACATGTGAGCGTGCAAACCGCAGCGATTGTACCGTCGGCGTCGACAATATTCAGCAAAAACAACAACCTTCAAACTTTTTTCTAAGTAAGTATGAAATTCCCTATTGTTGATTTAAGTAGGTACTTACATAACATTCAAAATCGCTTATCATTCATCTTATATTAAACGCTGAAACTTAAAACCTTAACGGCTACGATTTGTACGCTCGTGTACGCAGTTGAGAATATTTGCAAGTATGCAGTTTTACATATTTGGATTGAATGACGTGATTTTAGGCCTATAAAAACACCTCACAAATTAGTTTCCGGTACAATCCCTCTCTGGAACGGATCCTCTCTGCAAGGAATCAACACACCGAGCTCCTAATCAAGCTACCTGTCTAAGCATCAATCCAGAATGTAAGTACCTATTCATAATCATATCTAACTATTGAATGTAGTAATGTATTAATTTATATATTAAACCGTCAATAGTTAGCACGCTTAGCTCAAAGACTGAGTGATGCTTTTCTATGCTGCAGGTTCGATTCCTGCACAGATCAAATGCTATGTATATTATTCATCTATTAAAATATATTTTTTTCAACACGGTCAGCGTAGTGGCTAGTAGTGGTCGATTTTTGTAACCATTTGGTGTCCTGAATTCGATTCACAGGAATCGACAAATCAAACGATATTTATATAGGTATGTTAATTATTTATATTCGTCACGATCAGTTCCTTTTCAAATGTAGAAATTATGAAGGAAAAGGATTGATTGCAATGCACTAATAATTTGGATTCGATTCCTACACAAATAAAACGATATTTATATCTGTTAATTATTTATCTTCGTCACGATCAGTTCCTTTTCAAATGTAGGAATTATGAAGGAAATGGATTGATTCAATGCACTAATTTTTTATGTTTTTGTTCGCAGGTCGAAACTACTTAGCAACGACCTTTTCCTCTCCAGCGATGACTCTGATCAAGAGGCGAAGTCGAAGAGGAAGACAGAGGAAAGAAAAACGAAGCGGGAAAGGTCCGGTAAGTTGAGTGAAGAGTCAACAAGCGCAAAAAAATCGAAACCGATCGTTTCGCCAGTAACACCACACACTCGAGTTACAGCGAGTGAATTATTCGGTGAAGATAGTGATAATGAAGAAAGCGTCACCCCAACACAGAAATCCCACAAAACTGGTAATATACCACCACTATACTCATATTTTACTAGGAGGATGGCCAAGGGATATTCTCGACAGATAAGCGAGACTAAAGAAGGAAAATATTATGTAGAAGTGAAAATTTACAATACGGAAGAAATAAAAAAAATAATGCCTATAAATAGATGGCGCTCGGCCATAACTACCATCAAGACTAAATTTGATGAAAATAAAGAATCTTGGGCTCACTTAAAGGAGTTTGTCAAAGCAACTCAGAATGATTTTAAAAACTGTGCTATTACCCACATTGGTGGTTATGATACATAACGACTTTATTTGATTAACTTGGTGTCAGTCAATATTTACATAGACTTACTTTAAATTGTATCTTCTTTTAATTGTATTTACCTACATACATACATGTCTTACTAATAATTGTACTATATTTTATAAATAAGATGTTGTAGTTTATATAAATATTATATAAGTAAGTAATCTCGTCATTGGTTTTCTTTTTTACAGTTACACACCTCAACAACAAATCGAGATCTAGAAAGTCAATAACCTGTCAAAAATGTAAAATTCAAATACCAGAAAATCAGTATTCCTATCATATGAGAACGAATATACATAAAGCAAATTGTTTATTGAGTACCAAGTTCACACATATTCATATTATTGCAACAGCATTCAAAAACAGATTAATGACATACAGATTGAATGTCACCCAGGAAGACGAGTACCTCGGTTTAGAGGCGTTCCTGGGTGATCATCTAATAAATATAACAGAATTGATAAATATGTCACTTAATGAACACAATTGCATAAAATTGAGTTTTGAATTGTTCGCCTATTTTATGTTATCAAAATCAGACGAACAACAATTAAAGTCGTTTAATACCAAATATAAAATTATTTATAAAAACACTGATTTGAATGAATTATTAACGAAAGTAATAAATAAACTAAATAATAAATTAACCGAATTCCAGCACTGTCAATCTGGTTGGACATTTGTTTCTATGAGTCATCTCGAAATTAATATAAACAAGTACTCCCCTATGAGAGGTGGGTCTTATATAGAATTGCCATCAGCTATTAAGCACTCGAAATGTTGTATAAATATTAAAAATAAAGATAATTGTTGTTTACTATGGAGTATAGTTGCTGGATTATACCCAGCAAAAAATAATGTATGCAAAACAAGTTCATACCCCCATTATACCTCTGTTTTAAATATTGAGGGAATGACATTTCCTCCTACGATAAATGACATTAAAACGTTACAAAAAAATAATTCCAATATCAGTTTAAATATATATGGCATACAAAATAATACTGTGACTGGACCTCTTTATTTAACACAAAATAGAAGAAAAAATCATTTTAATTTACTTTATATCGAAAAAAGTTCTATCGGACACTACTGTCTAATTAAAGATTTAATACGTCTAGTGCGACGTCAAGTGACTCGTTCTAAAGGAAAACTTTATTTATGTGATGCATGTCTACAACTGTTTAGTAACGAAAATAGACACAAGACTCATAACTGCTCTAAGATTTTGACTATATTACCTGAAAATAATTCTGTACTAAAATTCAAACATTACGAGAGGCAGCAAAAAATTAATTTCATTATTTATGCTGATTTTGAATGTATGTTAATAGACTGTAATAAAAGTAACTCTTTGAATACTCAGAAATTAAAAACACATCAACCTTCATGTTTCGCTTATTATATTTGTTGCGCACATAATGATCAATTAAACAAGTATGTTACATATCGAGGTACAGATTGCGTGGAAATATTTGTTAAATATTTAATAAAAGACGTTAAACATATACATAAGATTTTAAGTATTAAAAATCCAATGATCCCATTATCAGCAGAACAAGAGATGGATTATCGAAATTCGACTACATGTCACATATGCAAACAATTATTATTGAATGATAAAGTCCGAGATCATGATCATATTACATCTGAGTATCGTGGGGCAGCGCACTCCCATTGTAATTTGATGTATAGAGTTTGTTCATTCATTCCTGTTGTCTTTCATAATTTGTCTGGATATGACTCACATTTATTCGTTGAAGAGTTAGCAAAGTATGAAGGTTCTATTAATATAATACCAAAAACTAAAGAAAAATACCTTTCAATAATAAAAGAAATAAATACGGAAAAAACCAATCACCCTATACAAATAAGATTTATTGATTCCTTTCAGTTTCTTAGTTCTAGTCTAGATGCATTAAGTAAAAGTTTGTCAGAAAACGATTTTTTAAACTTATCAAGAGAATTTACTGATAAAAGACAATTTGATTTAATGCGAAAAAAAGGTGTTTATCCGTATGATTATATTGATTCTTGGTCTAAATTTGATGAGACGAAACTTCCCTTAAAGTATCATTTTTATAACAGTCTGTGCGAAAAACATATAACTAATGAAGAATATTTTCACGCTCAAACAGTTTGGAATATTTTCGAAATACAATCTCTTGGTTAATATACAGATTTATACATAAAATGTGATGTACTTTTACTATGTGATATATTTGAAAAATTTAGAAAAACAAGCTTACATTACTACAAGTTGGATCCGGCTTATTATGTAACATCACCGAGCTTAAGTTGGGATGCAATGCTTCTATATACCAACATTGAACTTGAGTTGATAAGTGATTTACAAATTTACGAGTTATTAGAAAAAGGAATTCGTGGTGGGCTAGCACAGTGTTCTCTACGTCATGCTGTAGCAAACAATAAATATTTACCACATTTTAATGAGCTCGAACCGAGTAGTTATTTAATATATCTTGATTGTAATAATCTATATGGCTATGCTATGATGAAGAAACTTCCTATTAAAGAATTTAAGTTCTTGAGTCTGAAACAAATTTGCGAGTTTGATGTAAATGATGTGTCAGATGATAATGATTACGGTTATATTTTGGAAGTAGACTTAAATTATCCAAATTATCTACATTACAAGCATAAAGACTTACCTTTTGCAGTTGAAAAAATAGTACCTCCTTATGGGAAATCAGTAAAATTGGTAGCAAATCTCTATGATAAGCAAAATTATGTAATTCATTATGTTCACTTGAAAGAATGTTTGAAAAATGGTTTGATTTTAAAAAAGATTCATCGTATACTTAGCTTCAGACAAGAATGCTTCCTAAAAAAATACATTGATTTGAATACTAGTCTTCGGCAAAATTCCAAAACTACTTTCGAGAAGGACTTTTTTAAATTATTGAATAATGCCATATTCGGAAAAACTATCGAAAATAAACGCAAGCAAGGTGATGTAAAATTAGTAACAAAATGGACAGATACAAGAAATAAAACAAATAAGCATCTTGGCGCTGAAAAATTGATATGTAAACCGAATTTAAAATGTATTTCAATTTTTTCAGAAAATTTCGTAGCTGTAGAATTGTACCGTGAAAAGGTTGTTTTAGATAGACCTATTTATATTGGATTTACCGTTTTGGAATATTCGAAGCAACATTTATACCAATTTCATTATGACGTTATTATAAATAAATACGAAAACAATGCTAAGTTGTGCTATACAGATACTGATAGCCTGTTATATTTAATTTATACAGATGATTTTTATCATGATATGTATGATGATCTTACTAAGTTTGATACCAGTAATTTTGGAATAAATAATACATATCACATACCACAACTTAATGCTAAAATTCCTGGATTATGGAAACATGAGGTTGGTGACGATTTAATTACAGAATTTACCGGTTTAAGAGCTAAATTATATTTTATAAACACCGTGAAGACTGAAATTAAAAAAGCCAAAGGTGTTTCTAAGTATGTAACTTGTAACCTAAAATTGAATGATTACAAGAATGTACTGCTGACAAATAAAGCGCATAGATGTAAAATGAATATGATAAAATCAATTAAACATGTTTTATACACTCAGCAAGTAGATAAACAAGTTTTAGAAAGAAACGATGACAAAGTTCAAGTATTACAGGATCAAATTCATACATTACCCTGGGGGCATTGTGATTCTATGTTTGTAGACTATTCCAGTGATGTGTAATCTGTAAATGTGTATTATTTTTATTACTAATAGTAAACCATTTTACGCTGTTTGTACACAAATTAGATTATTTTTTTAACTTTATTGTAAGTGCCTACTAATATAAAATTACTGTTCAATAAATATTTAATGTGTAATAACTATGAGCGTTTTATTTTAATTTCCATTTACACAATATTCTTCATGCTTTACTTTCAAGTTAAGAATTAGTATAAAAATAAAACATAGCGCCTTTTAGTAAAATAGTATAAATACTCAGGTCATTTCTTATTACCTCACATTTCACAATGAAGTTCGTTAAGCAATTACAAACTTTTAAAGTCAAAAATATAAAATTAGAAAATCAATCACGTAAAGTGAAACATAGTGCACTCTTACCAGATACTATTAGATGTATAATATGCGGCCCATCTAACTGTGGGAAAACTAACATAATGCTTAATTTACTATTACATGAAAATGGTCTGAAGTTTAAGTATATTTATTTATACTCGAAGACAGTTTTCCAGCCGAAATATTGTTTTTTAAAACAAGTTATGAGCTACATACCAGGTGCAAATTTATTTATCTTCCATGATAATAAAGAAGTTATACACCCAAATGATGCCTTAACCAATTCAATAATGATTTTCGATGATGTCGCATGTGAAAATCAAATAAATATTCATAACTACTTTGCAATGGGGAGACACAAACAGATAGATTGTTTTTACTTATCACAAACCTATTCCAAAGTACCTAAACAACTTATACGAGATAATGTAAATCTTTTAATAATCTTCAAACAAGACGAGATAAACTTAAAGCATATATACAATGAGCACGTAAATACGGATATCGAATGGTTTCAATTTAAAAAACTTTGCTCTGATATTTGGAAAGACAGATTTGACTTTTTGTTAATTAATAAAGATTGTCCTCTAAATGAAGGTAGATATAGACAAGGGTTTGACATATTTATATACTTTTAGAAAGTGTATATAAATACCAACTCATTGCAGAAAATATATCAATCGAAATCTGATATCTGTAAATAACGGATGGGTCATTATTGAAAAAAAGAAGATATTATGGAGGTTAATATTAAAGAACAATTAATAAAGTCAGTCGATAGTATAAAAAATAAAATCAAAACAATGCAAAATGAAGAAGATACAACTCATTTAAAATTTAAAAAGGTCTTCAAACCAATAACAGATCCACTAGAAACATTAATTAAAGCGAATGATATAATTAAACCAATAATTGATATCTCAAGAGATGACAGTAAATCGCTTCAAAGATTTAACTCATCAACAGATTATGTTCCAGATTATGAAAGATTTAAAGAATGTATAAAAACAGATTCAAATGAAGATTCTGAGTGTTATAAAGACGTTCTTTCAAGAAATCCTTTTAAAGATTCTAATGATACATTGATTTCACTAAATAAAGAAGACATGATGGAAATGTATGATAGTATGAATGTCCCATTTGGGATACGTAGTGAAAATAAAAAACTGATGATGGGGGATAGCAAAGTTAAGTTTTCTCAATCTTACAAAGAAACAGCTCCCCATTAAACTGTGTGCTTATGGAGAAAAATGATAGCCTAGAAATGGATATACAAAAAATACAATGGCGTGTGCCACATATCAAAGTTTCTGATCGTAACAAATTATTATTGCTTAAAAGTTTGGACAGAGATCGTTCCATACAGTTAGCATTTAGAAATTGGGATTTGTATGAATATCCGTTATTACCAAGAACAACAAAGCATTCATGGTCGGTGAAGACAACTTCACAATTAGAGAAACCACGGTTTATTATATTTGGTTTGCAAACTAACCGAAAAACTAATAAAACTAAAAGTTCTTCCTCATTCGATCATTGCAATGTATGCAATATTAAATTATTTTTAAATTCACACTATTATCCTTATGACTCACTTAATCTGAAATTTGATGAAAATAAATACAGTATATTATACGAAATGTATGCAAATTTTCGTCAGTCGTATTACAACTTGGGGATAGATCCGTTGCTTAGCTTAAATCAATTTAAAGAAATTGGTCCACTTTTTGTGATTGATTGCTCAAGACAAAACGAATCGCTCAAAACTGGACCGGTCGATGTGCGATTAGAAATTGAATGCTCTGAAGATATTCCAGATAATACATCTGCCTATTGTTTAATAATAAACGATCGACTTTTCGAATACAAACCTTTGAGTAATATTGTTAGAAAATTATCATGAATGTCATCGTGGATGTCCAAGGGTTTAAGAATGAAGAAAACGAATTTATTCCAAAAGAAATAGCAATGATGTATGAAGGACGCATACAAGTAATGTTGATAAAACCACCACGACCATTTTATGACTTGACGAAAAAAGAACGGTTACAAGTAGCGTGGATTGAAAAAAACAGAGGAATTTATTGGAATGAAGGCTCTGTACCATACTTTAGCTATAAAGCTAACTTAGCATTTTTTTTTTTAAATAAGTCTATATTTACGAAAGGTAACGAAAAAGTGTTATGGTTAAAAGACATATTCAAAATTGATAATGTATATAATTTAGAAATTAAGCAGTGTCCAAGTATCGTAACATTGTATAAAAAATATTCTAGTTCTCCTGATATTGTAAGTTGTATCAATCATACCAACATTTGTGCCTTAAAAAATGTATTTTGCTTAAATAAGTGGTGTGTCGAAAATAATATTCTTTTAATTTAAGCAGCAATAAAAATATAGAACTAAACCAACATTTTAGTTTTATTATTATACCCTTTCTTCTTTAAATTATAAAAAAAAAATAGAGGCAACGGTTTTCCTAACACATGGAACAGCATGTTAATTCTGGTCTGAACAGCACATGATGAACAGATGCTGTTCGTGAGTGCGCCCCATTCATGCAACACACATACACACATGTACATATTTCTATATTACGAGTATACGCATACGTAGGTATCATGGAACACAAATTGAAAGATTAATAAGTGAATCGTTGACACCTTTACTTTTAGCAATGGATTATTTAGATATTATATTTTATGAATATTTTATTTGTTGCCAGACTAAAATAAGTTATAACAGTTTAACACGATTATTAATCGCAGCATCATTACTACTACTACTGTATTACTGTTTGATGATTCTTGGATGCAACATGCAATATCTTTTTCCTGATTGATTTTATTTAATTGAAAGCGAGTTCAGCGAAGCGTTAGGACGCAAATCGTCAATGAGGAACATAATGCATGATTTAGTAATAGCTGATTCAGAAGACATAATATGCTGCCAGATTCTACCGGAAGATGAAATTCCTTTTATTTAAATCAATTTAAAAGAGCACGGATCTTGAATAGATGTCTCATTTCGATCTGAATGCAACAGTCACTTTGAATAGATGATTCTGAATACAATTATCATTCGTTTTGAATAGAGGATTATGAATGTTGAACAGTCATACGGATACTCGAATGGTTGAACTGAGAAATATGGGGTATTCAGATCTGATATGAGATCTGAATACCCCATATTTCAACTACTTATCAAAACCAGACTGTAACAACTGTATACCATGTTTAAAGCAAATAAAGTCTTATCGATCTTATCTTATCTTATATGAATTATTTGCCAAACTTGTTGTTGTTTATTGATGAAACAACAAAAAATGTTTTTGCCAATTTGTTACTTGTCAAGTGAAAATCTGTAAATAAATTTTTGTGAAATGACTGGACAAATTGAAGAGAAAAAACAAAAACATACATACAACATAACATAATTTAATACATACAACATAAATTCTTCATTGGATTATAAAGTATCAACAGGTAACTATCCATCTATTCAACCCGTGTGTCCCTGCAGGTAACCGTAGTGTTAATGGGGACGATCAAGAGAAGATCTTCACACATACTCCAGTAACCACGCTTGAGCCTGGCGTCTGTACATTGAGAGATATGCCTATGTACAGTCGGGGAAGGTAATTATTTAGCAACAATCTGCTAAACAATTATTCTCCTTATTTTCTTGTCATACACGGGCTCTCTAAAATAGGGTTGAGCTACGCGATGACTTATACATGCGTGTCGTCTGTCGGGAACTCGGGACAGGTCAACTCAAAGGTGCAATGGCTCCTTCTTCAAAAGACCCTTCCAGACATGGCCCTGCATTGTAAAACTCGTTATATATCGTAATCCTAACTATATTAATAATCCTAACTAATATATACGGATAGTGCCATCCACGAAGACGCGCCCCACTCCGCGATAACTGTACTGTAAGCTGTACTTTAGTACGGAGCGGAGCGGAGTGGGGCGCGTCTTCGTGGATTGCACTATGTATATATCCTAATTAATATTATGAATGCGAAAGTGAGTTTGTTTGTTACGCTTTCACGCTAAAACGGCTAAACGGATTCGGATGGAATTACGCACACGGGTAGACTATGACCTGGAAAAGAACATAGCCCAATTTTTATCCTGAATCACAGTGCAGTCGCGGGCAAACGCTAGTCATATTTTAAATGCGAAATTGAGTTTGTTTGTTTATTTGTTACGCTTTCACGGTAAAACGGCTGTACAGATTTCGATTAAATTGGGCACACAGGTAGACCATGACCTGGGTTATGACATTAGATACTTTTAATCCCGGTAGTACGTTCCCTTGGGATAATGTTGGACCTCCACGCTGGTGAAGCCGCGGGCTAAAACTAGAACTATATCAATTGTACTTTAAAAGAGACCATGACCTCTGAGTTTGTTTTGGCATTTCTTCTCAGGGATCAGTCACATCGGAAATGCCGGCACCATCTACTTTTAAAATATTGACCAAAGGAATAACACTTAAAAGATCTACTAACAGAAATAAACATATTTTTCATCATTTTATTTCACCGATATCTATCGATCTATCTGTAAGAATCTTAGGTAAATCTTGGGTAATATAAATTTGGGTGAAACGAGCTCGTTTCACCCAAATTTTTACGGTGAAATGACTTGAGCTTGAAGTTAGCTGATTCTAGGGTTTGACACTATTGATAGATATCAATAGTGTCAGATAACTTCAAGCGTGTAAGCCCTTTTTAATTTTTTTTTTTGAAAATGGGAAATCATCATATGACTTCTCCCGCTCTGGATGGAGCGAGAGGGTGTGTAAGACTTTTACTGACTACAACCTACCCGCGTTCCTTCCGTTGCCTGTGTGCCGAGGCTGCGATATCCCTTTCGGACAAACTCGCAACTCTGGCAGGCATTGGCCCTTACGGACCCCGTCAGTTGGTGCTGACATCTCTTTGAGGCGCGCGTGGAACACAATTGCTTACCGTCCGCAAGCCCACGCCTACGGTGGCCTTAAGTCGGCTCGCGACTCTTGACGCCCGGGGCGTCTCCTGCGGCGACTAGGGGCGCGAGGGCGCGAATCTTGCCTCTCCCTCGCGCGCTCCGCCTCCTCCTTCGCGAGCATTACTGCTTCGCAGAAGGGAGTGATGGCCTACCATGCACTCTCGCTCCGGACCATGGCCTGAACCAGGGCTGGACGCGAGAGATCACCGCCGCCGATCGCCTCCGTGAGGACACGGCGGTGCTCCGCCCAAGCAGGGCAGACCTCCACCGTATGCTCCACCGTGTCCTCCGGGAGATCCACACAGTGGTGACACCCGGGCGTTTCCTCCCGCCTTATTCGGAACAGGAACCTCCCGAAACAGCCGTGTCCAGTGAGGACCTGCGTCAGGCAGAAGGTGAGGACGCCGTGGCGCCTCTCTAGCCACTCCTCAAAGACCACTTATCGCCACAATTGTGGCGTGCCCAAAGCGTGTAGCCTTGTGTACGAATTAAGCAAATAGACCTTCAAAGTTTCAAATCAAAACTACTGACACATAACTTTAAGAAAATACCTTTTTGTTATCTATACTAATAAACTAATAATAATATTGTAAAGAGCTAAGTTCGTTTGTAAGTTTGTATATAGGGGGGGTAATCTCCGGAACTATCAGTCGGATTTGAAAAAATCTTTTTGCATTGGATAACCCAATTATTTAGGAAGGTCTTCGTCTGAGCCTACAGGCTCGCGGAAGAAGTCGCGGGCTAGCGGGAAGCTAGTGATCAAATAAATGTTGGAATACAACGAAAATATCCATGGATAAAAATATCACATTTATCTTCTAATTCTTTTGAGAAATAGCTTACGACGTGCATGTTTTTTTTTTTTGGAATTTCAAAGTCTAAGTTTTTCATTATTTTTACTCTCCGTAGTCTCAATAGTAAATTTTTACATAATTATAATAATTTGATATCAGTTTTCATATACAGGAGAGCAGATATTAGTAGTATCACGTCGGTGCTGGTACGTGTAACCTTAACCTTACCTAATTAATAAATAAATACCACATTAAATCATCGACGATAATTAAGTAACAAGGAAGGAACATACATTTATTTTATATTTCCTCGTAATCATCTGTTTTTGTTTGTTTGTTTTCCTGCTTATCCGACGTCACAGACCTATTTTACCTAAAATTAATAACATTATATTGTCATTGATTTTTACTTATATTATGAATAATGTAACTACCATAGGCACCACTAATTTCTTTAATTGCATTTTTAAGCATATTAATAACATTTTTAAATATAAAAAAAAAAACATTAAAAATTATCTATCATTAAAAATTATAAAAAATTGTGGCCTATCGGCATCAGGAACAAGGTCCAAGCTGCTGGTGCACCGGCACTAATTATTATTATACTAGCTTTTGCCCGCGGTGTCGCCCGCGTGGATGTCAGAGTCTCGCGGGAACGCACTACCGGCCTAAAAAGTATACTATGTCCTAACCCAGATCACGGTCTATTCCATAGATATAAGAATATTCCTTTCATCCAAAGCTATTCAGCATATTATTATATCAGCCGTTAAAGCGTTCGCCGCAGGAGACGCCCCGGGCGTCGGGAGTCACAAGCTGACTTCCGGCCACCGTAGGCGCGGGCCTGCGGACGGTGAGCGATGGGCAGCTCGCCGTCCGATAAGGACCAGGCCCGGGTCGACGGCGCGTTGTGTTCCACGCGCGCCTCAAAGGGATGTCAGCACCAACTGACGGGGTCCGGAAGGACCAATGCCTGCTGGGGTTGCGGGTCTGTCCGAAAGGGATATCGCGGCCCCAGCACATAGGCAACGGAAGGAACACGGGTGGGTTTTAGTCAGTAAAAGTCTGACACTCCCTCTCGCTCTGCCCAGAGCGGGAGGAGTCATTTGATGATTTCCCACCCAAAAAAAAAAAAAAAAAAAAAAGCCGTTAAAGCGTGTAAAGGTAACAGACAGATTTACTTTCGCATTTATAAAATAAAGATTTGGCCGCGATTTCGTCTGCGTGGACTTGAGAGCGTGTTTAGAAGTAAAACAAAAATGTGTGAGTAATTCATCCGTAGGTATTTAAAATGGCAATAATATGGTAGAATCGCAAAGTTTATACTGTTTTTTTTGTTTTAAAATTGAGAAACTTCAAATTTGAATTAAAGTGAAAACAACAAAATAAAAGTGAAACAAACTAATCACAACACAAACCCCAAAATGAAAATTGTTAAATAAAACGAAATCAAAAGAACAATACTCGTACCAATTGAAACACTAGGGCCGTGGGGTCCGAGTGCTTATCTAGTATTTCGGGACATCGCCAAGCGGTTGGTCAACTCTTCACGTGACCAGACGGTTGGCAGAATTTTAGGTCAAAGAATCAGCATTGCCATTCAGCGTGGCAACGCTGCCAGCCTTTTGGGCACTATTCCGGCTGACAGCGATGCGGACAAATTTTGAGCTTCTTATTTTGATTTTTGATGTGCAAAATCTTTCCTCTCACTTTCCTGCAATCTGTCGAGTGGGAAATCTATGGGACTGATTTCTTGAAAAGGGACGGAAGTGTGTTACAGGAAGCCGAGGAAGCGCGCACTATTTGATTTGACCAATGAGCGCGCGCGGTGCTAGAGTTCGCCGGCAGGAAAGACCTTGACGAGGCCCCTTTAATGTTGCTTATTACCGAGTTATTACCTTAATGTTGGTTAGATGAGACGAGGAAGGTGAGAAGTCGGAAGTAACATATCATATACCGACTACTGCAAGGATCACTCGTTTTTTTTTTACGTTTTCGTACTTGTACATAATATATATATTTTTGTGTTAGAATAGAATAGTAGTTTATGAAACTGTTGCTTAGTGAGGGGTATTAAAATACGAGTGTGTGTTTAAAAACCGAGCCATAGGCGAGGTTTTTAATAGTATCACACGAGTGATTTAATACCTAGTTATGTGCAGTTTCATACACTACTTTATCTACTCTCATACATTGGGAATGAACCTACTAAATAAAAAGATAAAAGTTAAAGATCAAGAATTAAACACCTAATTAAGCCTAATTAATTAATTATTAATTCGAGTAAGGTTGACTGGTAGAAAATGCCTCAGGCATTAAGTCCGCCTTTGTACAGTTTTTTTACTTGTGTATGAAGTTTTAATAAATAAATAAATAAATTGAAAAATCCCACGAAAGTATCGGCACTAAGAAAGCCCTCAGTACAACTTCACGTATGAATGGCGCCTGCACCCATCACATCACCGCGCATGCGCTAGAGCGGTGGTGCTGTCCCCCGCTAACGTTCCATTGCAAAAGTTGATGGAAACTCCTTGGTTATACGAGTATTAACTTCTGGGATTTGCCCTGTATCATAATAGAAAAAAATATGTTTTATTACATTAGTTTTTGCATTTGCTCGAAAAGAGCGTTTTCCAAGCAGTCAATTTGTGCGGAAAGTTTCATTTTTTTCACGAGTGCTTTTTACTTTTTTGTTTATTTTTTATTTTTGAGGCTGTCGTCAGCCCGTCTCAGAGATTTTATAATTTGAGTAAAGTTTTTCAAATCAGATTATGATGATAACGACGACAAATGGCGATGGCGATGGAGATGACGATGGCGATGACGATGGCGATGACGATGGCGATGATTATGACGATGGTTAAAATCAAAAAGTCAAAGTCAAAGTCGAAGTGGAGTCGTCTTAAGTTAGATGTTACACATCATAGGCGACTACCGTAAGGCTCGCTCGTTTTTTTTTCTATTTCCTCGAACAATGCATAGTAAAACGTTGTATGATACACGTGCGTAAGATGGTTTCTGACTCGTGTCGACTTATACACTCGCTCGCTTCGCTCGCTCGTGAATTAAAATGCCACTCGTCAGAAATCACCTACCTTCCGCACTTGTAGCATAAATAACTATTACAGCAATATTTTGTTACAGAAAAAGTGTTATAATACGATTATATTTTTCAATTTCGGTATTGTGTTTTTATAGTATGTCAATATAAACTCGTTTTGAAGTTTATAATTCGAATATTACGATATGAGAGTAGATAAATAGTTTTATAAGTTCTCGTATAGTATTCAGAAATTGTGCAACGGGTCGTGAACAGAATACTGCCTTGTATACATACAACGTACTACCGGGATAAAAAATTATCTCATGCGTTAATTCAGGTTATCTGTGCATCAAATTTCATCCAAATCCGTTCAGCCGTTTTTGCGCGATTGAGTAACAAACATCCAAACATGAAAATTTTCAAATTTATAATATTTTATATTATAACTAGCTTTTGCCCGCGACTTCGTCCGCGTAGAAGTCGAAAATGGTTCTAAAAGGATTTTTTATTGGTTTTTTACGTTATTAATATTGTTATAACATATAAAAAACAGTATTTTTTGTTTTTCCTTCGGGTGCTAGAATCACCAGGCTACTCTGTGCGCTTACTCTGGAGCATGCCACATACAACTGGCCGTGGGAGGAGCAGCTTTCCCTCAAGTCTACTCCCGCCACCTTAAGAGTATGACCTTGAGCTTTGTTTATGATCATTGCGAAGTAGACTTTGATGGGAAACTGCACTCTCTTGAATTCGAAGGGATAATTTGATGATGTTACGGGAATCCTAGGAATAAATACAGACCTCTGTGAGGCTAACTGTCCTCTGGAGTGGAGAAGAGAGGAGAGGAGCGGAGATGCGCCAATATTAACCAATTGAATCTAAACTCCGTACCGCTCCTCTCCTCTCGTCTCCGCTCCAGTGGACAGGCAACCTAAAGCTTAGAAACCTTCAAATGCGGTACTAATATAGTACGGTGACTTTCGAGACATTCCAATTTTAAAGAGTATTTGCATTGCACCAAGCTTGTATGTGAGTTCAACCTTTTTTGAATAAAATCGGATTTAGTTTTCAAACATGTGTCAAAATAAATAAAATGTAATTTAAATCAAAAGCACTTCGGCTTTTCGTGTGGTTAGTGACTAACCTAGTGTAAGCGTTTTAAAGCCACCCATGGGTCTCTGACTTGGCTTCACATGCCGTCGAGAAATATCTCTCAGGCATGCCGTTTCCTCACGATGTTTTCCTTCACCGTTTTTGAAGCAAGTGATAATTGTACAATACGCACATGAATCCGAAAAGTCAGAGGTGTGTGCTTTGGGTTCGAACTCGAGACCTATGACTTGGCAATCCGACGGTCACACCACTAGGCTATCACTGCTTGCAAAAGCACTAAGGAGTATTGATATCAACTTCGAAGCAAATCACTACCAAAATAACTTTCTACCCCTATTTAACCTCTTATGGGATGAATTTAAATAAAATACGAAATATGTCTTCCATCAATTCTGTTATAGAATGTTTATGCAAAATTTGAAGTAGATTGGACTAAGGAATCACGTTGTCCCATACAAACTTTGACCCCCTTTTTCACCCTTCTAGGGGTAGAATTTCGAAAAATCCTTTCTTATCGGATGCCTACGTCATACAAAGAACACACCCTCCGAGTTTCAAGTTTCTACGATCAGCGGTTTAGGCTGTGCGTTGATCCGTCAGTCAGTCATTCAGGACAAAGCATTTTATATGTATACGTATATAAGATAGATTACGTAGATATAAAATATTATAAATTTGAAAATATTAATTTATTCTTCTTCTTCTTCTTTTCGTGTGACTAACCTGGTGTCAGAGTTTTAAAGCCGCCCATGGGCCTCTGACTGGGTTCACATGCCGTCGAGAAATATCTCTCAAGGCATGCCGGTTTCCTCATGATGTTTTCCTTCAATGTATTTTAAGCAACTGTTAAATATACGTATACAATACGCAAATTATAATAGTAGGATAATTAACCAATTAGCAAACTTTGTGGTTTTCCTCTTACATCTCATCAAAAGAACAAATACATGAGACATTGAAATGATTCAGTTGTACTTTAAACTAATACGGTTAACGATGTGTGCAAGTTGGTAGTTAAATAGACATTACGAATATTGGAGTAGTCAAATATATCGAAACTCAGTTTTGTCATATTATTGTTAAGATGAATACGTTAATATTTTGTGCTATTCTTAGTTTATCTTCAAGTCTGGCATTTAAAGTGGCTTTCCACGCAGTGGATCTTGAAAATAATACGTGTAAGTATCTTTATCATTTTAACCCTTAACCACTGACGTACGAATGACATTCGTAGCCGAAACCATTATTCGTTCAAAACTTAATTTTGCGCGGGAACACGTTCACGCCATTTTTGGTAGTTTCCGAGCTGCCTGAGACGCGTGCGCGGCGGTGTAGAGCGGACGCGTGAAACGAATCTCAACGGGCCTAAACAAAATCCCTTTTCTGTAAGCGTCAACGCCAACGGAAAGATCAAATTGTGTAGAGTTGGCAGTAGTTGGCAGTAGTTGGCAGTAGTTGGCAGTAGCTTTAGAGATGTCACGTGACTGCTGCTAAATTGGTAGATAAAGTCACTATTCCTCATGCTCATGAAAGGAAGGTTGAAGTGTGCGTGACGTAGAGACGCCAAAAATATTCATCAAAATGGTAGATAAATGCCACTTTTGACAAACGTCAACGCTATTTTGGCGTTTCCGCAACACGCTTCATTAGCGGGAGCCCTGACACTAACAGCTATAAATAGTAAATAGTGTTATTTTTTTGTATGTTTATTTCGAATTAATCAATAAAAATGCATAGTTTGAGATTATTAAGGGCTGCTAAGAATAAATTGCAAAGACGTCAAACAAGACTAAATCATCCAGCTTATGGCCTTGATCACCATGGCTATAAATGTACAATAAGAATAGGAGTCAGTAGGTAAGCATGAATTTTGGTACTGGCATTATAACGCGCTGGGATCACGATTTGCGCAACAGTGTGGCGGTAATTAGGTCACCAGTCGATGCGTCAAACGTCAACACATGTCGCGGAGCCGGCCTCGATATATCGTCGTCGAATTCCGCATCAGCAGTTTCGTCGCCAGCGCATCCGTCGATTGCTGAGCTTGCAGAGCGCCCCGCCGGCGCGCCCCGCAGCCCCGCGCTCGTCACCGCGGAACCTCCGCGCAGCGCCGCCCGCGCCCCTTGCCCCGTCCCGCTGCCAGTGTCTGCAGCCCTGGCGAAATCCCTACGAAGGAATTTCGCTAGCGTCACCGCGAGTGCCCCTGGCGCTCTAGCAACGCCTATTAAGCCCATGCCAGAAAAGGCGCCGAATAGGGCTGATAATGAGGATGGTTTCGTGACGGTGTAAAGGAGGAAGCGCCGATCGCGAACGAATAAGAACCGCTGCGGCAAAGCTCCTACGGACCCCGAAGTGAGCCTGCGTGCCGCAAAGCCGAACACACTGGTGTACATCTCCCGCCTGCATTACACCACTAAGGCGGAGGACATCGTGGAGTACGTGCGCCAAAAGACGAGGTACACGCCGAGGGTGCAGATACTAGAATGGCACCGGAACGTCAATTTCAAGGCGTTCGTCGTTCGTGTACCGAACTGCTATCTGACCCTCGTCATGGAAGAAGACTTTTGGCCTCAGGACGTGGTGTTCCGTCGCTTTCGCGGACAAGTTCCACACGACAGCACTAATTAAAGCTAGTGCAAAGTGAAGTGCTACTAACATAGTCTAAGCTTTATTTATTAACACAAGTTTTTTTGCTTATATTAAAATATGTATGTTTAGGTTAAGGTATTTTTCTATGGGCCTGTGTCGCCTGAAATAAATGGTATTATTATTATAACACCCTACCTATGCAATAAGTATTTAAGGTATGAATTCGAGTTTATGTAAGTATAGACGAATAACAAATGTAATAACCACAATCATAAACCACCATTGTGAGGTCTTTGTTTATATTCCGCATTCCATAATCTCAAGTACTTCAAAAACATGTGTGCAGTTCACACGTGGTAGAAGTGTAACCTTCAAAAATTTTGGCCCAAGCAAACTAACACTATGCCTTGGTAAATACGAGTGGAGGGGGTACGAAGCAGAGCCCAAAGAGAACCACGAATATAAGAAACATTGTATAATGCTTCCTATCTCATTTTCTCCCACGTAAAATCTTATGAATTTATGTGTCTGTCTCTTTTTACTGTCGCTTTTTCGTTTCATCGACTTTCAAAAAACAACGATGCTAAAGAAGTTTTCACTTCAAAATGGGAATGAAAATAAGAAATAAGGGTAACAAAATATCGAGATAAACATGCCTCTCCATAAATTCTATCATCAAACTAAATTGCTCGGGACTCGTACGTAGTCTAGATTCCATCTAAAATAAAAATTAAATCTATTAAATACGCATCTTATTAAAAACTGTAATTTTTTTTACCATTATTTTGGTATAGTCAAGTTTTTTAAAGATACTAACTGAATCACAGTTCTTACACTAACTTAAATAATTATTTATTGCCACTTTTATAAATTCTTTATATTATAATAAAACACTTTAATTACTTTCAAGTCACATCACACTTTTAAATTGTTAGCGCGCTATCGTGTTTGACACATATTTGACAACTGCTTCAAACTATTCTTATTTCTATTTATTTATTTAATACTTCAAGCACAAAAATGTTCAGAGGCGGACTTAATGCCATAGGCATTTTCTACCAGTCAACCTTTGGGTGATGCAGAGACAAACAGTGGTAGGGGCAATAGCGAGAATTGAGGAATATATATGTATTTTAATATAAAGATATACCTAATAAAAACTATAAATATAAAATATACACCTAATTATAGATAAATATAAGTACCTATAAATAAATACACATAATTATAGACACTAAAACAACTAAGAAAATCAATGGGAAAACATTACCGTTGTGATTATACTGCCTTCTACTTACTTACTTACCACTTACTTAATTACTTAGTGTTTTTTTACTGCTTCTTGCGAATGTGGTCGCGAACTTTACCTTTAAAAGATAATCGGTTGGTCGCCATCCTGATTTCTTGGGGGAGCGCATTCCACATTCTATTTAACTTGCCTAACATTTTCGTCACGCTAACGTCAATTCCTTAGCGTGAAAGGAATAAGTGTGAGCGGCAAACGCTTGGATTTTGTCTAGGCCCCCTGGTGAGTTCGAGGGCCTGACGCATTGACATACGTATGGTCAGTGATAATGTCCATTTTTTAAGGTATTTCTTTTTTGTTGGTAATATGAATGAATGGTTTTTAAGTATTTTTTCGTTACTACCCTTTTCTGTCCGACACTTCCATCTTTCGCGATCCCGCGCTTCCTCCTTCCAGTTTGGGCGGCATCTGTCCAGTTCGACCCGCCATCTCCTACGTGGCCTGCTGCCCGTCTCACTGTCTCAGGGCATCAGTTCTGTGCTACTTTGTGCCCACAGTTGGACTTAAAAAAAAAGAGACTTTGACCCCTGAGTTTGGTTTGCCATTGCTTCTCTGGAGTAGTCAGATAGAAAATGTTGACTCCATTTCGCATTTTCATTTTATTTATGACGTTTAAAAGTGATTTATTTATCCTATCTACAGAATAAACACTTCATTTCATTTCATTTCAAATTATGCGGTAGGCATGTTCTGGGTAGCCTTTTGACAACATGAATGAAACTCTTATTTACTCATGTGCTTTTGAGCCCCATAATATCTGTTATCCGTTAAATTAACACCTATTGTGAACAATCTCTTTGGTTGTTTGGTCCTTCTTCTTCTTTTCGTGTGGTTGGTGACTATCCTGGTGTCAGTTTTAAAGCCGCCCATAGGCCTCTGACTTAGCTTCACATGCCGTCGAGAAATATCTCTCAAGCATGCCGGTTTCCACACGATGTTTTCCTTCACCGTTTTTGAAGCAAGTATAACATAATACGCACATAAATCCGAAAAGTCAGAGGTACGTGCCCTGGGTTCGAACTCGAGACCTTTGACTTGGCAGTCCGACGGTCACACCACTAGGCTATCACTCCACCTTTTTGGTCCTTGATCAGTTATGATTAATCTAGAATAAAACCTTTTTTTTTTCAGTTTATGCTGTACCTGTACTAGTTTGTACTCGACATGAGTTTATATATCACAGAGGTGATGAATTTACATTTTATATACAACTAACGAAAAATTCATCCGACATTACCAAAGCACTTTCCGTTGTAAAAAATTCAGGTAAGCTTGTGAAAAAAAGACAACTGTAATAAAAATACCTAATAAAGAAACAATTAAAATTAAAATACATTTTTCATACATTATTAGGTGTCACGGATTTTAGCCAGCGCTTTTGGTCAGCAGGGCATGGGCCTGGGCCTGGAGGTAGTAATAAGCTACATTTTCAATCGAGATCTGATAAATTTACAATTGATGTGGAACTGTCATTGAATAATACGTGTGTACGACAAAGAATTTTGGAAGGGAGAGAGGTGCCCAGAACATTGCACGGAGGGACAAACATCACGACACTTAAACGTAAGAGTATGTAATCCGCCTGTAGGTACACGTTGGTATAGCTCGCCAAGCTGAGCCGAGTACCAACTAACACCAGGTCATATTAAATTAGCTAGTGAAACTCCGCAGACGGGATGCGTATCTAAACATCAATCAATCTGCCTAGCCTTTTCCCAAATATATACTGTTTTCGGGTTAACGACCATATGTAATGTAGTTACTTGAAATATCAGTTTAAAAAAATCAGTTTCTTTTTGTGTAAAGTTCACATACGTAATGTGTATCGATGTCTTAACATGATAAAACAAAGAAAAAATATTTTCTCAACTCTTATTTCAAGTAACTAAACTACAAGCAGACGTCGACCCAATTTTTTTTTTGTAAAATTTTTCTAACATATCCTCTCGTATATCGATACCCATCACGTCTGCGGAGTTTCGCTAGCCAATTTAATTTAACCCGGTAGACACAGACTTTTAGCCTGATCACGCCGTAGCACACCGTCTGTAAGTGAGCACCATCGTATATTGGGTTCGTTTTGTTCGATAGAATAGAACACTAACAATCACGGCTTCTGTTTTCATTTGCAGTGTATTAATAGGTAATATAAGGCCGGCAACTCAGGATGGATGAAATGGCGACAGGTCTCAGGAACAACTTGTCTGTCGTACTGTATGAATCGGAATGCTGGGCCGTGAAGAAGACGGATGAAAGAAGATTGCATGCATCGAAGATGAGAATGTGTGGAGTGATTAAAATGGTTAAAGTTATAGAAATGTGTATAAGGGCAAGTTTAAAAGTGGAGCCAGTGACAGGAAAGTTGAAAGGAAATCTTTGGCTTGGTATGTGACGAGGAGGGAGGAAACGCATATGACTAAAAGACTGATGAATATAAATTTTGATGGATGGAGAGGGAGACAGAAGCGAAAGAAAAGATGGATGGACTGAAGTTCGTGAAGTCTTAGACAATGTGAGTGTAGGCAAGGTGATAAAAAGCAAGTGCTACCAACTAGATATTGGTAAAGGCGGGTAAGGCAGATGGGCGGTCTGTACTCGCCTTATCTTGGTAGGCAATGTATTATACCTATAGCCGGCTTTAGAACGTCTAGATGTAGAAGGGACTATAAAGTTTTTTTTTTTTTTCTTTCAGATAAATTTAAAATAAACGATATGTGTTTAAATGAAAACCATTGTGTGGTTCAGGTGGACCCGAGTACAGTATGTGAAGGTAAATATTTTGATACTCTTTACTCTACTGTAGGTTTATGGTATGGTTTCGGTCGGCCCGGGTACGTTAACAGTACGAGAGCGGGTAATACATAATAAATTATAAAATATTTCTGTGCAATTCCTTTTATTAGCGAAAATCACATTATCGTTACCCGTAACACCGTTTTGCCGGTTTTGTTATAAATGACAAGCCGTCGAAATACGTTCGCTCTCATTTTAATCGAACAGACTTCTTGTCTTACAAAATAAATTCATCGATTTTTTTTCCATCATTTTGTTAGTCGATCGATGGAACGCTTCATCGAAGATGTCTTTTCCAAAGTCCATAGTTGTCTAAAATACAATGTCCCAGTTAATAAAAACCTTTTTTTATCTAATTTTAGTTAATTGATTTTATCGATCATCATCATCATCATAGCAAAACATAAGGTCGGCTTCCAGTCTTACCGGATGCAGCTAAAATACAATTATTTTACATGGAGCGACTGTCTATCCGACCTCCATAATTCATCTTTTCATTCATCATGGGTAACACAATACCCTTTGGTAAGACTGATTGTCAGATTTTCGGGCTTCTGATTACCGGTAACGACTGTCAAATATATACGACTGACAGCCAGGACTCTATCCTAGGGGCTTAACGTGCTATCCGACGCAAATTAATTAATACTCGTACTAGTGGTCGCCCAGTGATCGAAATTCGACCATAATTAATTAAAATTTTATTAGGATAGTTCGTACTAATTCCATGCTGCCATGTTATTATTCTAAAGTAGCCATCTTTAACCATTAGTATGTGACAAACACATGGTAGTGTGTAATGTTTTTTTTTTTATATTTTTTTTTTATTTCGAATGCATATTATTAAAAAAATATTAGCTTTCTGCACCCCTTGTTCATATAATCTTTAACTGTGCCCATACTCCTCCGTCCGCGCAATATATAGATATCAATATCACATAATATAACATCACGCCTCCATTCCTCGACGGGTTAGGCAGAGGCCTGCCGATAGTGGGTTGGGTACACCCACATTTCGCCAGTTCTGTTTTGTTATGTTATTTCAATATATATCATTGAGAATTATTATGAGTTAAACGGCGCGATAGCATGTTTCATAGATTGCTTATTATAAATCTTTTCCCTGTCTCAGACGGAAACCTCACGCTTCTGCCGTGCGAAGATGAACGTAACGTAGATGTTGTAGCACCAGCTGATGACCAGCGCTCGAAAACTGCAAATGTAACCAAGAGTAACCCGGAAACTTCAAGAGCAAAAGCCGACCCAAACGAGGGTTTGTTTTTTACATATAAACCCTACTTATGTCCTAAACTAGGTCAGGGTCTACTCGTGTGCAAAATCTCATTAAAATCCATTCATCTGTTAAGCTGATTGATAAACAAACTAAATCACAAACTCACAAACATACGGACTCTCAGACGCTTCATTTTTGTTTCATTGGACGCGACGCGACGTTCGATACCAACAAAATTATAAAGGAATTAACGTTCATCTGCTCTTTTTTTTTTTTTTTAATCATTGTGTAAGATGTGGAAAAGTGCTGGAATCCAACATCGTTGGATCGGTTCACTAATGAATTTTATTTTAATTCATTTTGCGATCAGACGTTTCAATTCGAAGTGAAAGATGGCGAATGAAAGGTAAGAATGAACAAAAAGTAAATCGTCTGATATCGACTTTATATTAATAAAGATAGTAGGGTTACAGTTTGAAACTTCAGAAAAACATACAAACTATTATCTATTTTCAGGCGCAGAAATGACTTATTTTATTATCATGATAGTTACATCAATAACATCTGCAGTTGCATTGATCCTGGTACTTGTAATTGCAATCAGGAAACGCTGCTGGATGAAATACAATCCACCAGGCATACCACAAATTTCACCAACAATTAATAATGTAAGTATAGGTATGCAATATTCACAAAAGAGATTACAAGGTTCTTGTGGTGCGTGGCTAAATTCCGAACTAACGGCGCCATCTTGTTTCGTCATTACAATTTCTGGGGGGCGTTGTTGGTAAATACGAGTATAACAACGCTCCCCTGACAATATCATTCAGGCGCCAATAGATCCTTTTAGCACTCTTTCGGGTCAGCGCAGACAGCAGCAAAATGCTAAAGTAGTATAAGATTAATACTAATTTAAATTAAACTAAATCACAACTAAAATAGAGTTCAAAGTTCCGTACAAGAAATTATTCCTTGTGGCGTCTATTCGAGCATGCTCGCTCAAATTTTCGCTCATAATTTGACAGCGAAGAACATGCTCTGTCTGTGCTAATCCTAAGTCACAGAACTATGTATACAAATAAATGTTTTCTTATTTATTTGTTTATATCGTCACATCCACGGCAAACTTACGAATCTCCAGTTTTAGTGAAATCGATATTTAGTTAAAAAACTGTACCTAATGTGGTACACACACCGTGTGTGTTTAAGAATTTTGATCTCTGACGGTTACAGAATAAAAATTGTTCGATTCTGCGTTTTATGTTAATACACCCATTCATATGATGAGGCTGTCTACTACCAGGCTCCATAGAAGCGGTGAGAGGACGCCCTTTTGCGGGCAGCCCGCTAGGGGGGGAGGGGGGAGTCACATCGATGACTAGTGTAATTTACTGTGACTTGTACAGCTCTCAGTTTGAGCACATTGGTGATCCAGCCACTCAGGGTCGAGTCTATGCTGAGTCTATCGAGTGCCATGTTTATACTGTTGAACATGGTTTTGGCAAAGGCGCCCTCAATGTCAATGAAAACAGCCAGTCCTGAGCATTTGTGGTCCACTGTACATTCACCTCGCGCCATGCGAGAGGTTTGTGTCTAAGGCCCTAAACGTCGCTCAACAACGTACTTAAGTGCGCTATCATTTGATACGCCATTATTACGATAACAGCATCTCAAGATCATTGCTAATTAATAAACACATGAGTACAGTATCTCAGTTATGCGCTGTACTTAATGCCGATCTCGTGAACGATTACACACACATTGACCGAAGTTTAGAATAACATTCATCACGTTTCGTTATTGTTATGTCGTAAGATTTATTGAAACACTTGTATTTTGTTAAAAAAAAATATGAATAGCGCTGTATCACGTTATAAAGTTGTTGTCTACCCAAGAAAACCTTAAATTGTTAAAAATGTTGTATAATTATTTCTCAATATGACAGAAATGCTTACTACTCAACTTAGCAGGTACAAATAACATAACGCAATAAAGCGTCTGGAGGAGTCTCAAAAAAAAGGATGAAATATAAATTTATTAGATTACTTTTTCATATGAATATATTGGGTTTGTTTCTAATAATATTAGATTAATTGGATTTATAAGGTACCTACTTTTAAACTTTGTTTATTTATTAAACTTTATGCTTTAACTAAATAAGTGGCGGACAACATATGCGGATTTAATGTCTTTATGTGTTACATCTATATATAAATAGTAATTAAATAAATGATACTTATATAAATGTACTTACAATATTTATATAGGTAACCTACCTGAAATGATGCTGTAGCATAAAACCTTAAAGATAATAGGACGATATTTCTGGGGAAATTGAAAGACCTCTGTTACACATTTCACGAATGAGTATTTTAATTAATGTTACTGTATACAACACTGACTCTTGATAAAATCTGAATCGTTTGGAAAAAAAATCACTTGTTAACTCAAAAGGATTTGAGGTCGCCTTTATGTATATTTTTGCTACACGATATCGCAATGGCCATAAAATATCGTCATAGTACTATTTGATCGTAATAATTAATTTCACCCAAAATATTTTCAAAATCCATGTTTCGCGCTACTAATCACGACCCCAAGTCACGTACTGCCTACACTCAGGTTTTAGCATGTTGAGTACACTCACCTATTGTATACTTAAGTGTCGAGTTTCGTTTATTAATCAGTCCATCACTCGGTTGATAACGTAAACCTAAACCGTAACTTGAGTACATCAATTCTTATGTTTATTAATACGGTCGAGACCTCAAGATTGGTATCAAGTGCGAGCTCTTGGGCTGAGTAACGTTTATTAATACGGGCCTAAGTGCTATGCAGGCTCGATAGATCTCCACCAGCCATGGTATCAGATAATCTACCCTCCACTGCAATAATGCTGGGAAGTCTATCCAACGGGCTCATCCATCCAAGGGGCTATCCAACCCTGCCGACTTGTATGGCTGAAAGGTGTTGATAGCCCACTTTACTCGGTTTTCTGTTACTATATTGCGGGCTCTTGACCAGTCTTAATTAATTGGGGTTCATTCTGGTTGAGCCTCCCACATCCAGTCTTCTAGGACTCTACAGTCTAGGTAGTGAGTTTCGATAAGGACCTTACTGGTTTCATGGTCAGTTAGTATGTATGATTTATCGGGTTTTTTAAACGCGCCGAGCGTTCGGTCCCAATAGGTTGATAAGATCTTCCTTACCCTTGCGGCTTCATTATTAGTCTCGATGGATTCTCAGAATGTACGCCATGCTGTCCTCCTGAAACGGGTTTTCGACGGAAGAATAGACAAAATGTGATATCGTGATTGTTTATCTGTAATTTTGTATATTCTTCCGTCGAAACACACACAAAACCCGTTTCTATTCTGGTTATGGTAAGCGTGGTAGCTGTTCTGATTTGTCTCTTTGTACGTATATATCTCCCAGTTGTCCGGGAGTCTAATGTTTTTGGCTCTTTTATTACTTACGTAGCTCATCTTTGAGTTTACTAAGTTCAGCGTTCCTCGTACTGTCGCCCTAGCATTTGTCGCGTATTTTTTTGTCGCTACTATGATACGAAGTCAGGTTACTCTCGTTTTTGGTTTGTGGCGCTCTTAGTTTGCAGCATGCGTGTTATGCTTCAGTTAGGTATTCTAATAGTTTGGTTTTGTTTGTATTCTAATTGTGCCTGGTCTTCTACAGTTACTTGTGTTTGTCTAGTTAATAGGGAGGCCAGGAGGCGTTGGTACCCGGGAACATTGCTGCGCCTCGGGTTTCGCCTCGGTTCGGGTTTCCTATTGTTGGTGGTTAGTGAAAAGCGGATCCTTCTGTGATCTAATTAGGAAGGCTCGTCCGACACGTGCCAGTTTGTAATAAGATGTGTCGCGTTTTCTGTAGCAAGTGTTAGATCTATAATCGTTTGTCCTTGGACTGTGACCCAAGTGGGTTCTGAGCCACGGTTTATAATATTGAAGTTACTAGAGAATAAATAAGTGGATAGTACCTTTCCTTTGGAGTTTGGTGCGTGGCTGCCACAGAGCATGTGGGCGTTAACTTCTATATACAGGGTGTTCGGCAGAAGGTTGAACATACGAAAATGGCGGATCCGTGGGGCCGTCTACTACGTTTTTAGGCCCAATAACAAGAAGGATTTTTTTTAATGATTTTTTTTTATTTTTTTTCGGCATTTGTCGTTGCCAAAACTTCAAACGTCAATAATTTCATATAAAAACAACAAAACTGGCAACATTTTATTTTTATCTTCATCTAAAGTAACTGTAGAATCTTGTAAAATTCGTATTTGATGCAGATGATTGCTAAAAAAGTAAATACGAGCCCTTAAACTACAAAGAAATAAAAAATAAATACCGAAAGCCCGACTTTGAACTGCGTTAAAAAAAAAACTAACAGTGATAGAGCAGTTCTAATTTTAGGAAAACATCTTTGGATCATTTGGATCATTGTGCATATTGCATACCGCTAGATTGGGCATGACCCAATCTAGCGGTATGCAATATGCACAATTTCTTTTAAAACATCTAGAATAAATGAAAAAACTGAAATTTGAGCAACCACGAATTTCCTTTAAATTTAAAGGAAATTCGTGGTTGCTCAAATTTCAAACGTCAATAATTTCATTTAAAATAACAAAACTAGCAATTTTTTTTTTCTAGAATAATTGGAGAATATGTAAAAAAAAATCGGTTCGTATACGAGTATTAATTAATTTCACTTTTCCCCAATTTCCTTCGCAATCCTTTCGGTGAAAAAAGTCCCAGGCAGTTAAAATTGGCGAATTGTTCTAGTTGTTTTAAAAGAAGTTGTTCTTGTGGCCTGGGTCTTGTTATTGAGCCTAAAAACGTAGTAGACGGCCCCACGGATCCGCCATTTTCGTAAGTTCAACCTTCTGCCGAACACCCTGTATAATAATGTAAAGTAACGAATGTGTATTTATTTCCGATCCTTGTAAAATATTGGCAATCCGTTGATAAAATAAAAAATAAAGTACAATTTTGAAAAGCAAATGTACCGCGGTACCTTTAAATCTGTTACAAAAAAAAGTTATCATTTATGTTTGCTTTCAAAATGCTCCCCTGTCAAATGCATTTTCTGTAGATTCGTAAGTTTGCCGTAGATGTGACGATATTTTACCTGTGTTTTTTACCTTAGCAAGTAGAGTTGCTATCTATTTACCTTACTAATTAAGCTAAGGGGCCATCCATAAATTACGTCACTCGTCATGATTTTTTTACGCCTCCCGTCTTTGTCAGAGGTGGTCATATAGTGTGACTCCTGGTACGACGACATATTTTCGTCATTTTAAATTAAACCTTAATAATTATATTTATAGAGTTGGTAATATTTTAAATATTTTTGTTAACGCTGAAGTTTAGAGGTTGCATACTTTACATTTATTATACACTAGCTTCTGTCAGCGGCTTCGACCGCATGACATCTTTATAAATAATAGCCTATGTTAGTCAGTAATAATATGTGAGAGAATTTTTGAAATTGGTCCAGTAGTTTTTGAGTTTATCCATTACAAACAAAAATACAAATATTTTCACTTTATAATATTAGTGTAGACTAGCGACCTGTCCCGGCTTCACACGGGCTCGATCTTTCAATATAACTAAAATATTATAGTTAAAGGCCTTTTTGTTTTACTTGTCGGTGGATTAGTGCAAGCAAATTTTGGACTACTTCCTATTGTTATAATTATCAGGTTTGTTTGTATTCTCGTTCGGTCCCTATGACAGTATATTTATTAGTAGAGATCATCATCTATCAGCCTTTTCCCAACTATGTTGGGGTCGGCTTCTTGTTTAACTGGATGCAGCTGAATACCAATATTTTACAACCCAGTTTCTAGGGTATACCCGTTGGTAAGACTGGTTGTTGGACTTTTGGACTTCTGACTACGTGTAACGACTGTCAAAGATCTACGAATGACCGCCGGGACCAATGGCTTAACATGCTTTCCGAGGTACGGCGTTATTCAAGCAACAATCAATACACACACTGACCCCTCCCTCCTCCTTAATGAGTGGCGTAATTTAAGGATAGCCCCTAAGTGTACACTAATTTCGCGTTTCAGTTCACGCGTTGTAATAATGTTTATAACCAAATGCAAAAAAAAAATCTGCTCGATGTTTTCAGAACCCATTTTATGAAAACGTGGACTTACGAACAGCACGCCAGAAAGAAGTCGAAGAGCTGGAGCAACGTGAATATGACGTAGTACCCGCAGAATATGATTATGTGGAAATTTATAACCGCAGTCAAGGGAGAAGCAATAACTGACTAAACTATGAAAAATCTCTTTATGCACGGCAAGTGATTTTTATGAGACGAATAGAAATATAACATAATAGAATTACAATAAAATTGAAATTTCAATGATAATCATCGTTCGTACAACAAAAACGGTATGCTTAGGCATACCGGGTCACCACCCATCGGAACGCCTCGGCATCTTTTGTTTTCGTTCGGGATGCTGAGGCAAGGTGGAGCGCAACGCAGAGCGTTACGACTGTTCTGCTAAGGAGCTACTGTTGTGTTGTGAACGCGCAAGCATGACATGACACAGCATGCCTAAGCATACCGCAGCTTTGTTTTTGTACCTACAATGATTAGGTATCATTGAAACGGGTGAGCACAGTATGTATTTTTAAATTTATTTATTTACGCAAATCTTACCTACAACTACCATTACAGATCAGTCTGCGATCCAATGCGATAGAGTGGCCTTAAGTACATGCTAAATCCTTAATCTACATCTTATAAAATTACATACTATATCCTAAATCCTAACCTACATCTAAATAACATATTATAAATAACTACACCCACCACCACCACCACTATTACTCTTCTTCTTTTCGTATGGTTACTGACTAACCTGGTGTCAGAGTTTTAAAGCCACCCATGGGCCTCTGACTTGGTTTCACATGACGTCGTGAAATTTCTCTCAGGTATCTATATCTGTCGCCGGTTTCCTCACGATGTTTTCCTTCACCGTTTTTGAAGCAAGTGATAATTACGTTACGAAAATTCGTTGCGCTGCGGCACGTTGCGCTGCGGCACGTTGCGGCTGTAATGTGCGCTTGGCTTTACCCTCCAAACTGGAACATTTCATTGCTCTTTGGCGGCAGAAACAGAGGGGCCATTCGCGTACTTTCAAGATCGTTTGCATTCTAATCCCAGATTAATCACCAAGCACAGAATCTCCGCGCCGGGTGGCCGCCGAGAGTTGTCTCCGAGTTCTGTGGTATCAATATATTAAAAGTACTTCTAATTTGCCAGCATTTACAAATTTTTGATATTGATTGTCGCTTGATTATCGCCGTGCCTCGGAAAGCACGTTAAGCCGTTGGTCCCGGAGGCAGTCATTCGTAGACCTTGTATCGTGTTACCCAGTAACTGGGTTGTGGAGGTCATCTAGGCAGTCGCTCCATGTATAATGCTGGCTTTCAGCTACATCTGGTTATACTGGAAGCCGACCCCAACATTGTTGGGAAAAGGCTGTTATAGTTTTTTACCGCCGAGATTATACTGTTGAATGGGTTTTTTAGTATATCAATGTGTTGAATGCAAAATTCTCACATAACTTACACAAAAACACGAGTAATTTATCCTTCATATTGTATACCATATCATTTTTAGTGCCTAATTTGATCCTTGTGACGAAACATTGTTATTTTAGAACAGACAGCAAAAAAATTGTCGCCTGACACTATTTATTTAATTTACATAATCTTATACGCCTACTGTTTTGCGATTGCTTAGTTACTGACTTGGGCACTTAAGTTATGAATAATGTGCTAATTGTCAAATCAATCTGCCTTGGCTTTTCCAACTATGTTGGGGTCGGCTTCCAGTCTAACCCAATGCAGTTGAGTATTTAACATGGAGCGACTGCCTATCTGACCTTCACAACCCTGTTACTGGGTAACAAGATACCCCTTAATAAGACTAGTTTTCAGACTTTGGGGCTTCTAACAACATCTCAAACATCTATGAATGACATCAACGTGCTTTCCGAGGCATGGAGGGGGTCTCGTTAAGTAATGGACGGTCACCCATCCACAAACCGACCGCGGCAAGCGTAGCTTAACCTTCAATCGACCCGTGCGGCTGATATCATTTAGCCACGAGCCCCTTGCCCCGTGTTAACTGTATTAGTAACATAATTATGGTAAATTTTTGTTTGTGTATAGGTGTGTTCGACTTTTGTTGTCAACCGTACCTCCCTTGACATAAAACAGGATACTTTTATATCACAAACGGATTTGTCGTCCAAATTGAAAAGGTAACGTTGGAAGAAAATAATTAGGAATCTCTATAAATACGAGTACATATACCTGTGTTTTAACTTTTGGAAGCACATTTTTTATTAATGTCATTTTTTATTTTAATATTTTTTCCTTTTTGAAGTCGGATACTGCTTTGTAAAATTACCCTTCTCCGTTATTTTTTGTTATAAAAAAGATGATATCGTTATTATAAAAGGGAGTTTTTCAAAGCCAGAGGAGAGGATGGTCACAAAGTTTTAATTATGTCAAAACTTTGTTACTTGTACCATCGTTAACTGTTATCATCAATATCAATCGCCGTAAACACCAATGGAACTTTTTTATTCCTAGACAAAACAACATCACGCCTGCATTCTCCAAAGGGCTAGGCAGAAAAGTAGATCTATGTAAGTAAGTTTTCAGTAAGTAATATATTGTAAATATAAGTCCTATGTAATTGGGGGCTACGACTAAGAATTTCTGAATAAATAAAATAAATAATAAACAGACCTGGGGTTTAAACCCACGACCCCCAGCTCGACAGCCGCGCTTGTGAATAAAATAACATTAACCACCTTTTCACTTCGCCGCTGTTGGGTTATTAAAAATCCGCAAAATCAGAGGAATCGCTGATACATCGTTAGCAACCTGTTAAAACTGTTGCAGATCTGGGCGGGCCACAGCCCGTACCGCATTGCAAAAATACAAATATAGAAAAATAGATAAAAAGTTTTATATAAAAAGTTTTTATTTTTCACTTTTTAGTTTTGGTACCCCTAACAAGACGGGCGGCGTTAGTTCCGATTTTGATTGTCAAAAGATTCGATTAGATCATGCCGCCCGGCTTTGCCGAATCATGCCAAGCCGAACATGTGTGTAGCTCCCCTTAAGTCAACATTAACAGTATACACTGTACTATTAAATTAACGACGTTTGATCAATTAAGCAAAACGCACATTATACTAATCAAATATTTGTGTTAGGAATTGAGGGTAGGTGTGTTTGCGTACCTACCTACGTGTCGACTGGGCAACATTCTGATGGGATGGCTGATAACACATGGTGGTTAATGATAAGACTGTGTACAGTCGACCGCTCATCAGTGGTAACACTTTGATCTTGAGCTGGCCTAGCATAGTACGGAGTTTCAAAAGAATAAGAGGCCAGTTTATACTAGGTATGAGGTTTAAAGAGTCCAACCTGTGTAATTGGCTGTGCAGATCGAATAGGTACTTCAGTCATTCTTTAAGCTTTATCATTTCATTTTCTTTGTAAGAACCACAATTTCTTTAAATTAACCAAAAACAAAAATCAGTCTTTTTCCTTCCGAATATACTACCAGGACTTCATGTCTCCATTAAATTTATTTCTGTAATTTGTATGGTGTGCATAATAAAGAATATTCTATTCTATTCTATTCTAAATTATAAATAATGTCCATAGAATACATAGCCACGTGAGCGAAGCCACGGGCATAGCTATTAAAAAATACAAGGCAGTTGTTGTCCTCATAAAAAGATAAAAGAAAAGTGGGCACATACCTAGTACTATAGCCAACAGATTTAGATGTCCTTTTAATCCTGAAAGTTGCCCAAATTAATCTGTACAGCTCCAAAAGACCTTTTTAATTCATTCTCCTTATTTATGCCCTCCTTCAATTACGCCAACCGTCCCATCTTGACAAAAAAACTAAAATTTTCTTTCCATCAGCTAAATCAACAAGTCACGAAGCAAAAGTAAAACAATAGGGCCCTGAATCCGCCCGTTCTCGTCAACACCAAATTTCTAAGCGAAAGGGAGGATTCTTGAGGGTATTTGCACAAAAATAGCACTGAAAATAATTTCACTTATTGTTTCAGAGGAGGTAGTACTTGGGCAAAGAGTAGCTGGAGGTATGTGGGTTGGTTAAGAAGGATTTGTGCCTTATTATGTATGAGCTCTTGAAGGAATGAGATAGTTATAAATACTGGATTATGAGTTACGAGTATAAAATGTGTAGCGCCGCAGATTTAAATCACCACGGTGAAAAGGGTTCCATATATGTTTATTACGGTTGCAGTCTACGGATGTGGCGACATGTCAAAACATTGAGATTTCTGTAGTTAATCTAAGTTAAATATTAATGTGTATAATACAATACACATAAACCTCCCGGAATAAATTCTCAAAATGATGCTGAAAACCGCATCAAAATATGGATTTTGATGCGGTCAATTCTTCTGAACTAGAAGAATTGAATATCAAGAACTGTGCGTTTTTCCTGGATAACCAGTCTATAACACTCTCCGGATCTACTATCTCTATGCACAGAATCGCTTTTGTCAATTCTATTGAAAGTCGTTGTAATTCGAAATGCTTTGAAAGCGATTGCCAAGACTTGTCTAGGCGCTCTGGACAACTGTCTATGTAAAGTTGAAGAGGCATCCAGAATTTAACTGAAGCCAATGATAGAGCTGTCCAATCGACACGTAAAGGAGAAGAATAGAATAGAATATTTTCTATTGTTGCTGGATGTCAACAGAAAAATAACATACATCACGCCTGTGTTTCCCGAAGGGTTTAGGCAGAAGTGCACCTATAAAGTACACCCACATTTCGCCAGTTATATTTAAGTCCCATATAATAGGGGGCGAGCCTATTGCTATCAACTTGGCACAAATCCAGACTTTGGGCAGCTACTGAGTAATTTCAGATGGAAAAACCCAAAAACACTTTGCCCGACCCGGGAATCGAACCCAGGACCTCATGCTCAGCAGTAGCGCTTGCTACCACTAGACGAACGAGGCAGTCCAGAAGAAGAAACTATATTAACTGTGTTATGTCTGTGTATGTTGTGTTTGTTATGTATGTTATGTTATGTTATGTGTGTTACTATGTTGTTGCCATGTTATGTAACTGTGTTATGTTGTTGTACTTAAGGCCACTCTATCGCATTGGATCGCAGATCTGTAATGGTAGTTGTAGGTAAGATTTGAGTAAATAAATAAATAATAAATAATGTTAAAAAACGATTCTAAGTAATTTAATGGAAAGATAGAAATATTAAAAAGAAGAAAGGCATCTTTCCCATTCCGTGACCCATCTGCACGACCTTTAAAACTTATTCTAAGGCGGCGGGATCTCTAACGAGGGGTCGGCGCAAGGGTTATTTGAACGAGATTTGCCTGATTCTACTCCGGCACACTGTTTCGTGTTTACTTTTAGACTTTTTTCCCTTTTTATAGGGGCTGCTATAGACACTAGAGATTTGTTTTAGATTAATTTGATGGGGGACATTGCGTGTTAATAGAATTAAAGTCGTAAGCGAAATTTTTGGGTTGTAGGTACGAGCCTATAAAACGATACTGTACTGTGCGGTAAGGGCTGTGGGAATAAAATTGGGGAAACCTAACTTAGCGTTAACTGTGTTTTTCTGGACTTTTTTTACAAAATAACTTAATGGTTAGTCGGTACTAGGGTAGTGGGACAATGTTTCAATTTCAAGGGACTACTAACATAACTTAGATTAGGTACAGTCAGCATCAAAAGTTCATGAACACATTTAGATTTTCAAAATCGCTGTACACCGTATTCACTATGAAGTGCTAATAGTGAATACGGTGTACAGCGATTTTGAAAATCTAAATGTGTTCATGAACTTTTGATGCTAACTGTACAACTATAGTTGCCAACTTTATGTGGAAGAAATAAAATATTTCTGATTTCAGAGAGGGTAATTATACAGTACAGACTTATAAGAAAGAGTATAACTTTATGTTATTTTTAAAACAGCATTTTTTGTACTTTTTTGCGGGAAATAACACCATTTTTGTGTTTTTTTTTTTAATAATTGTACTACTCAGTTTATTTTCTGTCTTCCTGACACTTTGTAATCTTGACCGAAAACACCGCAGGCCGCCTTAACTACTCAAACTTCTGGCAGCCTCTATCTAAGACGCTGGCAGGGAACTAGGGGGCCACACGAATCACTGACGGTTAGCAACCGTAGGTACAACAGGATTTACATAGATACGAGTACTTATCAATGTTTTGCTTATAAAAAACTTAAACACCGAAAAGCCAGACTTCTGACAGCTCATCCCGGTTCCACCAGGTCATTTGTGTTACAAAGATTTTAGTTCAGGCACCTGTAAGATGCCTATAAATTACAATTTTATGTTTCTTCTCTTGCCAAATTAAATGCCCTTTTTTTTTTTGAGTGTGGGAAATTGCCAAATTAACTTCCCTGGAAAACTAAAGAGAAGAAGGTACCTCCTGTTCACTAATTATATCATACCTATTATTATAATAACCTCCAGCCTAGCCCTCCATGTTACAGGGTGTGCCTATAACAACCTGTCATCCAGTTTTACAATACCCGCGCCTAAACTAGCCCCATTTACAGCATGAGTCGCCCGAAACATTGTGGTCTTCTAATTCAGACGCGGTAATTAAGTCGGCGCGCATGTCATTTATAATTATAAGAGGGGGGCATTATGCTAATCGAATTAGAACAAAATGTAGCCCGCTGTAACACTTTATTAAAGTTTGGGATACATCTGCGGGAATATCGGACGCTTTTAGACAAAAACGTTACGCAGAAAACGTTTTGAACATGTTCTTTGTTTATGTTTCCCGATAGTTTTAACCTGGGATTCCCATTAGAGTGTCGGTACCTACACTAACTTAACTCAAACTCAATGATTTATTTCAAACACATAACGGACACTTTTGAATTGTCAAGGAATCGGTCAGATAGAAAAATGAAGCTGACCTAACCTAACTACGCTTCGGAATGGGGAAGATATAACAGAACATCACGATTGTAATCCCTGAAGGGTTATGCAAAGGTGTACCCGGTGGTGGATATGGAGAAGAATGAGCAAGAAACTCTATGGACACTGTTTTAATAATTCTAGGCAATCCTATGTAGTAGGTAGGTACTTACATAGGTACGTTGCTGTTAATATGTACCCAAGTGTCGGAAAGCATTCCTATTGTGACAAAGAAAGGAAGATAGACTTAAACCACAAAAACATTCGCCATTCAGCAGGCTCATACAGCTGGGGGCCTACAACCACCTCGAAAGCAGTATTATTTTAATCTTACTTCAGCAGGGGAAAGAGATAGAGCTATACGTCGTGTAGAGCTTCATCTCTTTCCCACACTAAAGTCATATTAAAATGATTCTTCTGGACAGACTGCCCACGGAACTCCGGACGGCATATTCAAATATTATTGCTCATACAGGTTATTTTAACGCAACCGGTCAAGACTCACCAACTATGTAACTAAACATCCATTAAAATATATTTTCGCAAAACAAAATAATCTAACACCAACTAAAAGTGACAACACGTGTGCGTCCCCCCTTACTTCCGTACCCAAACGAGGACAGACAAGGGACCGCTGTCCCAGAAACGTCACGTTTTTGTGTGCTCACGCCCCTAGGGTCAATGCTTGAAGATGTAACATACATAGACGTGTTAATTTTCAACTTTGTGAAACTGTGTTCGGTACATTTTGCATAGTGTGGTGGGTGGGGTGGCTGTGGCAGCGAGTGTAGGTATTTTTCAGCTTTATGATATTGGTTGCTAGTGAAATGGTTTGAAATTATTTTATTTTTCTGTAAATAGGTTTGTACAAATACTTTTACACGTCAATAATATTTTGAAAACTAGATGAGGTCGGCGTTTCCTAACAGTGGACGTCCTAAGAAAAGATACAAGCCTCTAACATGAATCCCTGACAAAATACTCTCGACTGAGCACGACCGCGCGGCGTAAATGTTACGTAAATTAGAACGATATTTTATTTGAACCTACAACTACCCTATAACTTTTTGGTCAAATTTTATAGATATGAATAAAGTCTTAAACTTGACTAAATATTATGTGTGAAACGACCATTTTCAATTTTGAAATCGTTTGAGTTTACGTTACGTACCAACAAAGACGAAAATTGGCGTAAACTTACGATCGATTGGTCTAAATCAGTGCATTTTTTGTGTGATTTTGAAGCATTAATAACGCTAAGTTTCGTCTTTACACCTTATCCCTAGACGGCTATAGGTAATAGGAATATCGCAAACTTGTAAATCACCATCATGATTAAAAAATATTCGTAAATCCTTAGAAAGAGACAGCCACCCAGGTTACATAGTGGCAGAGACAACGCTCTACAAAACCAAACTTTATCTGTATCAAACTGTAGTTCATACAAATATTTTTTCTGATCGAACAAGCGATCCGTAGCGCAGAAGCATACCAATTATTTCAACTTTATGAACCCGCTAAAACTGACACCGCACCAAAAGGGTTACTATTTACATAATAATCATTTTGAACCCGATAGCGAGAACATCTCGAATGCCATTAGCTAACGACCCAGAAATTATAACAATCATCATAATTTTAGCGTCTCGACAAGTTGGCTCTATGCAAATACCTACTAGATGACTGGTGATTATTAATGTGCTTAATGGCTACCTTCCTAAAAGAGGAATAGAAACAATAATTGGTCTAAAGATGGAGATGGATCGAACAGAAGTAGTGGATGACAACGTAAACCCTGGGACGATGACGTAGTTGAGACAGCTAGGTCGCTGTAGGCTAAAGACGAGAGATCGTGACAAATGGAGGAGCCTGGGGGAAGCCTATGCGTCGAGCTCGTCTTCCTTTTTGCTCTGCCATGCTGCCAGTGAATGAATGAAGAATGTTATAAAGTCGACTTTAGACACGTTAACGCATGTTAACGTGTCTAAAGTCTACTTTATAACATTCTGCGTCTTGCAAAATTCCCACGGCTCTGATAATTTCTTCTCGACTCAAAAGACGTCTTCTCTCTTCTCCATATTAACGTTCTTTTGTGTTGATCCAACTCAGAAGTATGGCAGATTTTTTTCTAATTTGGCCTCAAACCCGCAGGATTTTAGAGGAATACAACTTGACAGAAGATTTTCCTCTTTTGACCGATATTCAAAAACTATTTATTCCCTTTTCAAATGACGAAAACTAAAAAGTATCCATAGGAGTTACAAAAAATATAATAGAATAAACAGATTTTTTGTAAATAGAAAAAACGTGCTTGATGAAACGAGACACTTTTGATGTGTGTATGTTCTTCAGAAAGGTCTGCAGCTGCGTAATACTTGTAACAGGCTTGCGTGTTTGACCAAAAAGAGTATACAATGGCGCTCTATAGTTTCTGCGTAGCCCCATAGGAAGAAGGCGTGAGCTTATCTGTATGTAACTTTATTCAAATCAGTTTTTTATTGAATTTTGTAATCAAATTCAACCCGCACACGGGTGCGTGCTGCACTCGCTTGTTTGGGGTTTCACTGAATGCGCGCCCATGCTGCTTTATTGCACCTTTAACCTTAAATTTAAGTATACTGCACTTCATAACCTTTTTCCATAATCTATTTGCATTAATCTCTTTAAAATGGATTATAATTCATTGTTAAAAAAACGTGCTATGCTCTATAAAGCCTTATAGAGCATAGCACGTTTAGTTAACTCAGTTTAAATCACTTTTAGAAATAATGAAAAGTTGTGATTCCATATTTTATGTTCTTTTCAGATTATGGAATTAAAACTTAGATTGACTAAAATTGAAGAATTGTACTAAGACATTGTGATATAGAAAATGTATCTGGTATTCCAGAGGAGCAGTATGTAGACTAGGGAATGTAAAAACGGTCAAAATTAAAACCTGGTCTTATTTTCGGGTTTCGTGTTAATAAACCTGGGTTTCGGTGAAACCGGTTTGAATATAAGTTTTTTGAAATTCTTTGTCTAAATTATATTTTTAAACTGCTTGTGAAATTCAGGCCGCCTAAATCTTGCATCTTTTCAATTATTAAATATAAACGTATGTTGTATTAAAAAGAAATACATATTCAAAATGCAGAAATTTGTTTAAGGTAAAAGGTTTATTTGCTTTTTGTGCTTAAGCTAAGTAGGCACAATAATATATTAAACAACAATATCAAAAAGATCAACTAAACATAATATAAAAATAAATTATAGGTAAGTATTATGCATGAATAGAAAAAACCTATTACATACAAAACTTTTTTTTTAACAGGACTCACTGTTAAAAAAAAAGTTAAAAGTTATAAATTACGGTACTGTTTCTGGACATAAGGGTGGGACCAAACTTAAATGACCTACAATACATTTGCCTTCCTCTTCGGGTCTTTATTATCACACAATATCATGGTTAGAATTTCGTTAAACATACACTTCATAAATTCATTCAAACGACACCATACCGAGAATTAGTAGAGAAGTTTCATTGCGGGCATCTGTAATAGCTGCTACACACTATGCCGGCGGCATGGCCGCCGGCCGGCACTGCCGCAAAAAAGCCGCTCAAAGGATAGCAAAGGAAATGAAGGCGTAAAAGCCGGGGCACGTGCCGCGCGGCAAACCGCCGGCATACTGCGTAGGAGCCATAAAGGATAGTGCTGCTCTGATCAAAGTCTACTCGCTTTCTCAGAAGAGAACTATGATGTTGCATGGAAGCTACTATGTGACCGTTATAATTACAAACACCTAGTTTATTATATCTTGACCGCCGGCTTTTGCCGCGCGGCACGTATCCCCGGCTTTTGCGCCTTCATTTCCTTTGCGATCCTTTGTGCGGCTTTACACGGCAGGGCCGGACGCGCCGCGGCTTGCCGGCAGCATGGCCGCCGGCATAGTGTGTAGGAGCTATATACCATCAGATACCCACCCACTCAAATACATACAAAAAAAAAATATCGGTCGTTGAGGAGGAGTTCAGTGACACACCTACACATGTACAGAAGAAATATATTTATAAAGAAGATAAAATATTAAATTAATATTCCAGCTTTCTTTAACATTGAGAAAATAATATACCTACGAACAATTGACACAGTCAATCGAAACTTGAAGCTTTAGACGAATAGGAATATTATAAATAGTATGACAATGGTGCCGATTATCTTGTACACCGAACTAAACTAACTAAACTATCACTAAAATATAATCTAATCTATTCTGCAAATAAAATTCTCTAAACTAAAAAATAAGTTTGACACAACTAAAATAGAATTTGACATTCGCGAAACCACGTGGTACCGTGGTTTGGCCTCACCCGTGATTTTTTTTAGAGTCGGAGGCACGTAGGGGGTGCCGCCTCGACGTGTTTTTAACCGACTTCCAAAAGGAGGAGGTTATCAATTCGATTGTTCATATTTTTTTTATTTTTTTTTTATGTATGTTCGGGCATAACTCCGTCATTTATAGACGGAATTGCAATATTCTTTTTTTTGTTTGAAAGGGTATACTTCCGAGATGGTCCCATTGTCATTAGGTCAGGATCTGATGATGAAATCCTGGAGAAATCGAGGGAACTCTTCAAATATTATAGGCACACCTATAGCGATTTAGGTATTTTTTACAATAATACGTGCCGTTGCTCTTGGAAAGCACCATTTGGTGAAGTCGAACTGATGATGAAGACTACAGATGGCCACCGGAACTACTCAATAATGAGTATTTCACGGGTTGCGATTCGATTACATTATTATGAATACCAATCAATTTATGCTCGTCACAATGTATATGGACAAGTGGAGCTGATGGTGAAGTACCAGGAGAATTCCCCAACGATTAACGACTCTGCTTCGGGAAAAGCAATATTTTGTAAAAGGTGATGAGTAGTCAACATTAGGCTATTGTAACTTAGATAAATTACAAACTGACCCACTAAAAAGCGAAAAATAAAAACTTTTTTACAAAAAAAAAACAACCGACTTCCAAAATATAAAACCAAAGACACCGACTTCCGAAATTTAAGTTATTTTTCACTATGTAGTGTTTTTTTGGAAGTCGGTTGTTTTTTTTTTGTAAAAAAGTTTTTTTTATGGAATTTTTCACTTGTTGTATGGAAAACATGAAAAAATATTACCTACATGTTGAGGTTTAGGGGTTTATGAGTATCATAAAGGGGGTCGATAGTATCATTATTTTTGCGATAGGACTCACCATTTTCGAGATATAAGCAAAACAAAAAATAAATACAGTACTGTTTTTGCACGTGAAGTCGAGATGTTGGTGTGAATTTTAATTCATGACAACTTATTTTATACCACACCTTTTTGATCGCGATTAAAAATTGTCAGAATTAGTCTGATTTGGTATTTTACAATCAAAATTTTAGGGGAAAAATGTCAAATTCAGAATAGCAAAATTGCCATTTTCACTAAACTAAAAACTCAGTACTATCTTAGTGTATATAATAGTTAAATTGTGACACTTTAGTCTATTTCAGAATGGGAAATCGTCGTTTGATTGGATTAAACTTAATTTTAGTGATTTTTATTCTAGTTTAGAGGCATTTGTGACAAGAGAATCGGCACCAATAACATTAATTTTAATGGTAATCATCGTAGTTACAAAAACAAAGCTGCTTAGGCATACCATGTTGGCACCCTTCCGAACGCCTAGGCGAGATACTTAGACAGGCTTCGGAATACTTCGTTATCCCTCAGAATGCTTCGGCAGCCTTCGAGACGCTGAGGCAAGGCGGGGCTCAAGGTAGCGTTACGACTGTTCTGATGAAGAGTTACTGTTGGGAAAAGAAAACGCGAACACGATGTCGCGACGGTACGCTTCGGCGCGCCTAAGGATAAAACGGCAAAGTTGCCGTCAGTACGCGCTTGCACGTAATGGTGCCGAAGGATGCCGTGGCGTGCCGCCAGTGGGCGCAGGCCTTAAGGAAATTTTTCATAATTATATATTTAGTCTCTTAGTCCTACTGTGGCTATTCATTTTCGGCGGCGACTACATCATATTCACGTTGTTCCAGCTCTTCGATCTGTTGCTGGCATAGTGTTCGTAACGCCACGTTTTCATAAAATGGGTTCTGAAAAAATCAAAGAGATACATTTTTATGTCAAAAGAAAACACTATTGAACTTATGGAAATTAATATACATTCAATAAGTAGGTACTACTATATCATTACAATTCGCCTGCATACCTAGTTGGTCTAAAGCTTTTGCTGAAAGATGTATTATTCGCGGACTTACAGATTTATACGTTCATATAGCCTTATTAGGGTCAGTTCACATCGAGACGTGACGCGACGAGTCGATGCTTGAAGAACGCCGCGAGACGCATCGTAACGTCGTCGCGAGGCGTATCGTGACTTCGCTGCCAGCGCCAAGCCTCGCTGCGCAACGAGACACAGCGCTGCGCAGCGAGACGCCGCGCGGTGCAGCGGAACGTGCGTATAGTCCCAGTCGCCCCCACATGGATTGCCACCAGGTGGCAATTGGGAGAAAAAAATCCCAGTTGCCACCGGGTGGCGACTGGGACCTCTACTTTCGCTGTCATCTTGATTTTTATTATAAAATTTCTGTGACAATTTATGTGTTTAAGGGACGACACGGTTGGTGCAGTGGCTGAGCGATCGACTGCTGCGCAACGTGTCGCGGGTTCGATCCCCGCACGGAACAAATATATGTATGATCTGATCTGCAAGTAGTTGTTTCGGGTCTGGGTGTTAGTGTATGTGAGTTTCTATGTTTGTAAACGCACCCACGATGCAAGAAGAAATTCTTAGTGAGGGACAACGTTTGAAAAAAAAATAAAAAATTGTTTAAGTACCAACAACATGTGCCTCTGATACGAGTATCATGCTGACGCCAAAAGATACTTGTACCATTCTACACACATAGGTACATAAAGTTGCGCAAAAGCCATAACTTCATGTTAGTACCAGAACGCCAGCTGCTACGTTAATAATATGTGAATATTGCATCAACTTACTTCATTTGTTGGTGAAATTTGTAGTATGCGGTGGATTGTATTTCATCTAGCAGCGGTTCCTGATTGCAATTACAAGTAGCAGGATCAATGCAAATGCAGATGTTATTGATGTAACTATCATGATAATAAAATAAGTATTTTCTGCGCCAGATGATAGAAAAAAATAGTATTAAACTATTTGCCCTACCATCCCAAATAATATAAAGCCGCTAACAGACGCTTCGTTATGCCTTTCATTCGCCATATTTCACTTGAAGTGAAACGTCTGAACGCAAAATAAGTTAAAAGTAAAATATAAATTCATTAGTGAACCGATCTAACGATGTTGAATTTCGCCACTCGGTATCTTTCACTCACCTACCGAATGATCGAAAAATTAAATGCAAGGAGTAGATTATCGTTCATTGCTATAAAATTTTGTCGGTGTCATGTGAACGTGGAATGAAATAAAAATGAAGCGTCTGAGAGTTCTGATGTTTGTGAGTCTGTGATTTTGTTTGTTTATTTATCAATCGGTTGAATGGATTTGGATGTAATTTTATACACGGGTAGACCATGACCTAGTTAGGACATAAGTAGGGTTTATAAGTAATAGCTTCCCGCCCCGGCTTCGCACGGGTAGCACTAAGTACCTACTTATCTACCTATCTAAGTACCTACTACCTACCTATCTAAGTACCTACTACCTACCTACCTACCTATCTAAGTACCTACTACCTACCTACCTACCTATCTAAGTACCTACTACCTACCTACCTACCTATCTAAGTACCTACTACATACATACCTTCATACCTACCTACCTACCTACCTACCGTACCTACATACATACCTACCTACATACCTACCTACCTACCTGCCTACCTACTTACCTACCTACCTACCTACCTACCACCTACCTACCTACCACCTACCTACCTACCACCTACCTACCTACCGTACCTACATACCTACTACCTACCTACCTACCTACATATACCTACCTACCTACATACCCTACTTAGGGGTATGAAAAATAGTTTACCGCGATTTAGAAAAATTACGTATAAAATATCGTAGAACGCCATCTATGGGTAAATGGATAAAACGTATAACGCGCACATTTTGCGTTTTAGTAGTTTTATCTCCGAAACTATATGACCAATTGACATACTGCAAATGACAAATCTTATCTCTATGATGTCCTTGTGATCATGAAATAATTCATATTGATAAGGATTAATATTTTGTTGTTTAAATAATCATCCAAACTTAAGTATGTCGAAAAAAATTGCGCGATGCAGGATTTTTGTGACGTCAGGTCTTTGATGCGTAGTTCGCATGTAGCAATGTAGATGCCACCACATAGATATTAGTTACATCATTAATGTGAGAACGATGTAAAGAAGAGAAAGATGTACAGCAAATAAAAGCCAAAAAAAAATAAAAAAAAATAAGCTGTAGTAGCTAACATATGACCACGCCCAACTGCCGGCATCCGTTCATGAACATGACGCATGTATCAGCACCATTCAGCTCAATCATTTTGAAGGGAGTTAAATGATCCAACACACGCTCTACCACCAGCGAGACATCTGAGTGAGCATGACATACTCTCAGCCGCCAGGGTACATTCAAGTCAATGAAAGATATATTACCCGGTAAATGGTAGCTCTAAAGAAGGTACACAGTACTCACACCAACGCTATGCTAGGGAGATTGAGTTTATGCAATGAATTATATTGATATAGCAAAACAAAAAACAACTGGCGAAATATGGGTGTACCTACTGTAGGACGTGATGTTATGGGTAGATATGTGATATTGATATTTATTAAAACGCCTTGGAGGGCACGCTGAGCCGTCGGTCCCGGCTATTATTCTTAAAATCTTTGACAGTCGTGATGGGTCGAAGCCCGAAAGTCTGACAACCAGTCTTACCAAGGGGTATCGTGTTACCCAGTCGCTGAATTATGGAGGTACTGACCAAAAACCGAACAATTAAAGTGATTGTTCTCAATAAGTGTTAGGAAGGTGGAACTAGTTCCTGCCAGGGTTGTGAGTTTGTCCGAAAGGCATATCGCGGCCCCAGCACTCTGGCAACGGAAGGAACACGGTGGGTTTTAGTCAGTTAAAGTCTGACACGCCCTCCGTCCGCTCCTCCGTCAAGTTATTTGATAATTTCACAGCCACAAAAAAAAAAAAAAGTGGAACTAGTTGATATTTTTTCCAGTCAATGTGCAGTAATAGTGCCAGAATGCGTCTCTTCCTTCAATCCCTCTGTTTATTAGCACGTATGTGTAATACTGCTTGGCACTTGTATGACGTGATTGTATTCGTCCCCTCAGTAAGAAAATTCCTTGTTCCACTTCAATGTCTCTGTAGTATAATTCTATATTATACATTCCATAGCTTAAATGTTCAGCTCAGTAAAATCTGTCTTAATATGATTAGTGCCCAGAGCGATCAGAATATGGTGTTCTTCTTCTAATTAAGAAATTATCATCAAAGATATTATCAGAGTCCACTCCGTTCTGAGTGCACGTAGCAAATTGTCACTAAAGTACAAATTGCGCATTCGCCCCATCATTAACTATGCCTGCGCCGTCTTCGCACATGCAAAGTCCTCCCACATCCATAGGATGCAGACCCTTCAAAACCGGTTCCTTCGAAAGGCTACGGGTCCCCCCTGGTACGTTCGAAACGAGATCCTCCACCTCGACCTCAAAATCTCCACTGTCCACCAATACCTAAAAGGCGTTTTCAAGCGTTTCTTTGATATCGCCGCCAAACATCGCAACCCTCTGGATGTCGAGGCCGCCAGTTATATCCCCTCCAAAATCAGTAGATACTGCCCTCCAAGGCATGTTCTCACCAACTCAGATGACCCCATAACCCTCCTCCAGGAGAGCAGTAGAGCCACTAGTGCAGTACACAAAAACAGATGGCCGTCATTCCGACCTCACCGTTCCCCGCGATCGCTACCCTGATGTTATACTCCCCACAGACCAGATATTAATAATTATCTAGTTATGATTCAGCCTGTCCCATTTTGCTGTCCTCCCCCCAGCGACGCCCTAAGCCGAGGTTCGTACCCCACAGGGGTGCCCTTAGTAAGCAGTCGCTTAGCTTGTAACTAGTATTACGCCCTGGTTGGAGGCTTTAAGTTACTATAAGGCAGCCACAGGATAGCCCGGTTAAGTAGGGTAAAAAAAGTTACTTAATCCTACCCCGCTCCCCAGCAAAACACTGTTGAACTGTAATACAGTAGATGTTAAGTCTGATAAAAGTAAAAGGGAGGGGAAACCCTACACTACTATTATTTTTGACATTTAGGTAGGTACACAAAGAACGCCATGAGTTACACATTTGCGGTCATATTTGTTGCGAGTGAAACTCACATATAGAATGCTTATTTTTTTGTTTTATTTCTTCATCAAGTAATCGTGATTTTAAGAACTCGAACGATTTTCCAAAGGACAATTCGAAATTTTTTACGCGCTCGTTTGACTAAAATACTTGAACTTAAACGTTTAATAACGTTGAAAAATACTTAAACGTTGTGCATATGTAGACCAGCATCTTACTGCTCATCACTGATACAATCTCTGTTGGGCACGATGTCAGTTCATACAGTGTGCTTTTTGGCTACGCCAACCAGTGAGAACCTTAAATTAATTAATCGAGTTAGAAACACTATAGGCACTGCGCTCCAAAACAAACAAAGCAGCACAAAAGGCTGCCCAACTTAAATGGACTGGGCAGGACATGTCTGCCCAGTCCAGCACAAAAGTGGGTCCCTGAGCCAGAGGCGGGGTCGCGGCAGACCGCTAAGTAGATGGCGGGCCGAACTGGACAGATTCCGCCAAAACCAGAAGGAGGAAGTGCGGGATCGCCACCGAACGGCAGGAGTTGCACAGAACAGGGAAAACTTAGAAAAACATTGTAACGATACTTACAAATAAATTTCTCAACGTTGACCGAGTGAAAAGCCACCTTAAATGCCATACTTGAAGATAAACTAAGAATAGCACAAAATATTAACGAATTCATCTTAAAAATAATAATTATGAAAAAACTGAGTTTCGATTTATTGACTATTGCACAGGTCTATAATAAACGTATTACTTTTAAGTACAACTGCAGCATTACATTGTTTCATGTTTGTGTTGTTATGATCGGATGTTAAAGGAAAACCACAAAGTTTGTGATTTATTGGTTAAATAACATAATATTGGTTTTCACATGATTTTCCATTTTAGATATAACTAACTGCTGCCCGTGGCTGCGCCCGCGTGGACCCTAATTCTTTATAAAATAAAAGTAGTCTAAGTTACTCCATAATACTTACCTATATGTATCAGTAAGTGAAAGTCCCGTCAAAATCGGTCCAGCCGTTTGGGAGATTAGCCAGAACAAACAGACGGACAGTTTTTTTTTAAAATTGTATTTTTGTTTATATAAATAAGTACCTAACGTAATATAGGTACTTTCATATGCGTTTAGAAAAAAGCTGTTATTTTGAGATTACAAACAGCTACTTCAATTTTATTTATTTGTATAGATAGATAAAAACTGGTGTAATGACGACGTTTAAACAGGAAAACAAACAAAAACCGGAAAATTCAGAGCAATAATAAAATAAATAAATTATAATAATTTGCTATTCTGATGATTCAATCGGGTATTTTTTACTAGCTTTAACCCGCGACCCGCGTCAATGTCGTAAGATACCAGAATATACTAAATAGTTTTAGTTAAGTTAGTATATAATTTTCCTACTTTTATTAATTAATTAGTTATAAATTGTTTGTACCCATTATTGCAATATACATACGTATAATTAATAATGATTATTAAAGTCTAAATAACTAAAATAACAGCCACATTTTCATAAACTTCACTGTATACTTCGTTTGTAGATTTGGTCTCAGCAGCCAAAATAAGCTGATAATTTAATTTTGTGTGATTCCATTTTGGGAACAATAATTCCAGGACGGTCGAGTGTAACTGATGTGACGTCAGCCAACATGCAACCCGGCGGAGCCAAACCGCCATATTTGATGCTTTCCCTCCAGCCAAGCTAAGATTTCCGCCAAAGCAGTGAGATGTGTCGCGGGCAAAAGCTAGTTATTTATTAATGATTTTATTTAGGACATAAATATAATCAAAACAACATGAGTTTATACAAAAAAGCGTATATTTCCAGAGTACAATAATGTTCTTAAAATAAGCAATCATAACGGGTGAAGTAATACTATAATATTATCATGACAAAGGTATTGATTCTTGTAAACTGTCACAAATCTAGAATATGTACAAAGTATTTATATTTTGTAGAAAATTGTTTTTACCCGACTGCGGCGGAGTTTATTATTTACGTCATGTTCCCCAGCAACCCCATCACCTGTTTTTCTATTTATAAGTTTATAATACTTTTGTACCCAACATGTACTCAATTTGTACATACCTTTAAAAAAAAGTACCTTGAAAGGTTAAGAGTACAGACACTTCATTTTTATTTGCTGAAGAGCATCTCTCTAGCAACCCCAAGTTAAAATATGAAGAAATTTACCTAGATGCTTATTGTATTAACAAAGAAGTCTCTGAAAATAATTGTACTGTTGTTTTTACCATTAAATATGCTAGCTATATACTACTCAAATTATTGCTTTGCAACGTCTGACAATTGAATGTGCGCAAAGCTTGTACTTACACTTTGCCATGTATTTTTGCTCTTATATTGCCCGATAATTTTAAACTTGACATAACAACTCACAGCTTGCATATTTAATGGTAAAAACAAAAGTACAATTATTTGCAGACACTTCTCTGTTAATACAATAAGCATCTTCGTCATAATTCTTCATCTTCTTCATTCTCTCTAGCAACCCCAGGCTAAATATTTTAGCTAGGGGTTGCTAGAGAGATGCTCTACAGCAACATAAAAATGAAGTGTCTGTACTCTTAAACTGTCAAGGTACTTTTTTTTAAAGGTGTGTACAAATTGAGTACATATTGGGTACAAAAGTATTATAAACTTAAAAATGGAAAAACAGGCGATAGGGTTGCTGGGGACCATGACGTTATTATTTCGATCATTGGAAACTTGTTTCTTTCCATTTCCGTTGATTTATGTACGATGATTGAAAATGTTTATACTTATAACATACCATAACATCACGCCAGCCATCCCTGAAGGGTTAGGCAGAGGTGTACTTATAGTAGGTACACTCATATTTCGCCAGTTATGTTTAAGTCCCATGTAACAGGGGTCGAGCTTGTTGCCATCAACCGGGCATGGGCTGCTACTGAGAAATCCCAGATGGAAAAACCCAATAACACTCGTGTCTGACCTGGAAAATCAACCCAGAACCTCGTGCTCAGGAGTAGCGCTTGCGACCACTAGAACAATAATTGTTTAGTTTGATTCTGATTTGATGTATTTACTTTTTACTGATATACGTACATGATTGTGACAGTTCAAATAATGTCAATTATTACTGATAATAATATCTACTGTGATAAGTTTTATTATAGTTTACGTGTCGTTATAAATACAAAAAAAACGCCAAAACACAAACAGTTTGAATTTCATTCAACAATTTGACAAAAAATTACCAATGCTTTCTTACATAACAATTTGTTGATCACAGACGAATATAGACCTTATCACTACAACTTACAGTTTATTATTATTTGTCCATGGACATGTTAATTTGTTACTCTAAGCCAAATTCTGATATAGATTTATTTTAAATTGTTAGAAAAATTATGTGATCATGTAAGTCCAACAAGTATAATAACTACGGCGTTTTAAAATGACTTCTCGAACTAACTCTTATGTAGTGGACATAAGGTCTAAATTGCAATGATTTCATCATAAAATGCAATATCTACATATATATTATACTGCCTAAAGTTAGGTAGAATAGATGCAGAAAGATTTGTAGTAAATAAAGTTTTTTTTTTTTTAAGTGTGATTTTTGAAGAATATTTTCTTTGGCTACTCTCAAAAGATACAAAACGCGGGTTAACAAAATAACTTTATTGCAATTTTGCTGACCAAATAACATAATTTCTCTCACAATTTAAAATCAACCCAATAAGCTCACATTCTGATTCGAAACTTACATCGCGTCACTTTTATGTTAAACTTACTTAATAAATTTTATAAAATAACTTAATAATTAACAAGACTATCATTAGTTATGTGACTGATCCGAATCTGTAGACCCGGGAATCGAACACCGCACTTCAGTCTTACTTCCTTATTTATTGATGACAGTTGGCGTAGAAAAAGAATTATCACTTCATAATAAATTTATAGATTTAAAAAAGAATAATAACAACGAATTAACCAGGATCTTTTGTCGCGCGGCCAAAACCGGAACTAACACCGCCAGGCGCCGCCGGCAAGTATTTTTTCAGGGGGGTGCTTCTTCAGCTCAAAGAAGCGAACTTGATTCTCATTGCTCTTCATCTCGGATATGTTAGGTTATCATTTATCCAATCATACAGGGGGCGGGCAATTTGTCGACTTTTGCAGAAAAGCTTGAGAATGTAGACTGCACGAGCGAGCTAGATAATTTTTGCATCTCCCCTCGAATGGGATAGGTTTTATTTTATCCATTCAAACAGAAAGAGGACTAACTGTGTCGATTTATACATAAGAAGCTTAAGAATTGAGAGAGTAGGATGCAAGATGAGCGGAGGAAGCTCGATAATGTTAGCTCCCCGTCTAGGGTCGATTAGATTTTCGGAAATAGGAGTTCGGGTCTTGTCCACTAATCCACTGAAGCTTTAGTATTGAGAGCTTGCAGAATGGAGGAGCGAGCGAAGCGAACTCGAAAACTTCAGGATCTGGCCTCAAATAGGTTAAGTTCTTTATTATTGTATTAGGCGTTTTCGGATATTTCTTTAGTTTTGAATGTTTTTACACCTACATTTTATTTTGAAGCCAGACAGGTGCAAGTGCACCCTCTTGCAACCCACTCCCGGTGCCCTTGGCCGCCATCTTGTTTTTTCAATACATTTCACAAAACTGTTAACCACAGCTCCCCGGTCATCATCATTGGGGCGCCTAAAGATCCTTGTAACAGTGTAACACTAAGCGACACCTAGATAAAGGCGCACTGTTGGATTTTCAACGCTCGACTCAGTGCAGAGAGTTGAAAATCCAACAACGCAAGTATAAATATTTTGGCGTTCATTTCGGTGTTTGCTAATGTTAGTGAAAACGGGCATGAGTAATCATGGAGTTTCTTGCCAGTTCTTATCAAATAAACAACGACATAGAACCCTGCATCTGATATTTCATAAGTGCCCATGTAGCTTTAAGTGGAATAAAATATTTATAAACGCCCATAAGCTGTGGCTAAGAGTGCGATTAGCGCTTGAGTTTTGCATCTGTTTGAAGTAATAATTTAAATGTTCAAATAGCCTCGGCTCCCAGAATAATAATATAACATCAGAAAATACTATAAAACGACAAGAAATTAAGTTTTATTTTTATTTGTAAAATTGGAAGACAAAAACCTTTTAAGTGAATTTTAGAGTAAATTGTAGTAAAAGGAAAGCGATGCTGCCATATAACTATCGCAAAATGTCGACGGTCTTGAAAATCCGTCGGTTTCACCAGCGTTTTGACTTTACGGTCTCAAAAAACACTTTCTAGATACGCACGCCCGTCATTGTACGACCGCTATATGACAGCACCGCTTTCTTCGGTAATCCAACTTGAAGGACAATCAATCTGCCTAGCTTTTTCCCAACAATGTTGGGGTCGGCTTCCATTCTAACTGGATGCAGCTGCATACCAGTATTTTACATGGAGCGACTGCCTATCTGACCTCCACAAACTAGGAACTGGGTAATACGATACCCCTTGGTAAGACTGGTTGTCAGACTTTCGGGCATCTGACGACTCGTAACGACTGTCAAAGATCCACGAATGACAGCCGGAGCAACGGCTTAAGATGCTTTCCGAGGCACGGAGGTGTCTCGGTATGTAAAGATGGTCACCCATCCACGGCCCAACCCCGGCAACCGTAGCTTAACCTGATGAATTGTCCCGTGCGGCTGTTATAACTTAGCCAGCCACGAGCTCCTCTAAGGAACTTGAAGGACAGATGATCGGTAAAGTTATTAACAAAATTCTTCAATCACCGGTTATAAGTAGAGATCGGATATTTGGATGTATATTTACCTAAAGTTGAGGTGTTGGCTATTATGGAAAGCACTATTGTAACGAAAAATACCGGGATTCGGAGATCGACCAATTTAGAGTTCTGATTATAGAATCGAATGTACATTTACTTACGTTCAGGTGTTGGCTAATATGGAATGCACTTTTGTATTGATCGCAAAAATCTTGCGATTCCGGAATTGATCAATTTAGTACTTTTTGACTATAGAAATGCTAGCTTATGTTGTAAAGTAGGTTGCCAAATTAGCATAGCACATAGCGACAAACAACTCGGTGCCTTTAGTTTCGTAAAAAAATATTTACAGTAGTTATATATAATGTTAACACAAAAGTAACGTTCATAAGAGGGCTGACGAGTCGTTTCCATACCATATATCCGATTAGTTGTGCATTCCCGGATTTTATGGAATTCCGGGATTTATATTAATTTATTTATTTATTAAGAAGCATAATTTGTTAGCCAAAAATTTACTTTAAACTGTAAATATACATCCGAATATCCGATCTCTAGTTATAAGTCAGACTGGTTATTCCGGCGACATTTTTCGAGAGGTTTTGCTTATCTATAAGAGAGGTATAATTAACATGATTGGACGTCCGCAGTCTGATATGCATTTCATTTACACATGTTTTCTATAAAGGTGAGTATAGACTAGAGCATTTACTTGTAACAGAACATCGAACATCCGCCGTTTTTATTGAAACGCACTTCGAACACGACGTTCGATGTTTTGTTAAAACCTGATTTGAAAATCCAACGAGCGTATTGGTGTAACATTTGATCGAGCAAAGGCACGAGCGCAGGCGCCGCGGAGTGAGGTGCGCGGGCCGAGGGCAGGTCGTTACAATGAACGCAAGGTAGAAATAAATGTTACAGGCCGTGAGCATTACGTCGAACGCAGCGTCGAGCTTTCGCAGGAACGTTACATTACCTGGAAATGCTTGACAAAATGCTCTAGTATATACTACCTACCTTTAGACAGATCACTAAATCCGTCTCTAGTCCATTCGCATGTCTGTTGTGATTGATTGGCAGAATAAACAAAACATAATTAGCCAATCAAATTACTGGACTTGAAATATGGCAGCACGCGAATTTCAAATATTCTTTTCTTGTCTTTCGCAGACTAGTTTGAGGCACCTCCCTTAAGACATCTGTCTCACCGCCGACGAGGAAGAAACTAGCTATTAACGATTTTCTCGGTCAAGAAACTAACACAACATTGTAGGTCTCGGGTAAGTAAAAGAGATAGAATCCGGCCGTCGAGAATGCGTCCTTGACACCTGTCAGTTTCATACTAACGAATATGTTTTGTAAATTGAATCCTTATTTACTAGAAATTGTCCAACTGACAGGTGTCAGGAACGCATGCTGTCGATGAGCGGACTGTACATATATTAAAAGTTGATCGCGGACTATTCACACCGCCGGCGAGTACTCGCTCAGCGACGCTCGCTTGAGACTCACGCTTGGTACATACGCATACCAGCGAGAAATCGCTCGTCGCCGTCGGACACTCTCTGCTCGCCTCGTTTTTAGTTCTCTGGTTAATCGTCGGCGGTGGGATAGTTGCCTAAATTAACGAACGTATTAATCACTAGAGAGTCTCCATACAAAGATAAAAAAATATTTTGCAGTATCACGTTCAGAGATAATGTCGAATGACATTTTATAATTATTTTTCTTTATAAGAAATTGATCACACATAAGCTTACTTTTCACAAAACATAACAAAACATCATACCTATATTACCGGAAGGGGCAGACAGAGATGTATAGGATACCTACAGGTCCCATGTAACAGGGGCCGAGCCTAGTGACAAAAACTCTTGAAAAAAAAAATCGGGCACTAGGTGTCACACAAATCTTCGTTTTTTTTTTTTCTGAGATATGATATATCTCTGCCTACTTCTTCGAGAAATACACCATATTCTTTCTACAATCACATGCACTGATCAGCCATCATAATATCAATGCTGTCTTCATCAGACATTTCATAAGCTTGCGTCCCTCCATCCTCTTGCTGTGTCGTCTCGCAGAGGGCCTGTTCGTGTATTCTCTCTAGTTTGGCCTGCACGTCACCGAGGAGGGCCCTTTGGGAGGGCTCGGAGGCCCAGCAGGACTCCATGACCTCCCAGCAGTCGTCTGTGAAGTGAGGTAAGCGTTCGGGGCGAAGACCTGGAAAGGAAAGGTTTTTGATTATTTTATTGCAGAATGGGCCTTCTTTTGACCTCGATCTCGCCTGATGGAAAGCGATGGATGACGTCAATGATGGAACGAGCGTGCAGTCGAATTATATGTGAATGGGAACACAGAAGCTTTATAAAAAAATCATAATCGTCCGCCGTAGTCGGGTAAAAACGGAGCAAACTTTGGGTGTAACTGCCGTTTTTACAGTAAGGGAAATTAATTGATAAGCAAATGGAAACCTTAAGTCAATTTGCCATGTGATTCCACATATCACACCTATCAAAGAATTACATTTGTGATTTGAATAGACGGACAATTCAAGTTGGTAGTCAATTTGCCTAACAATCAATAACCCTCACTTTACACAAGCTGTTTTTGAAATGTCATAAATAACATTGTATGTGTAGTTTTCAATTTATAGAGGATAAGAATACGGAATATTAACATTTAAGAAGATAGGAGAAAATGCGGCAAAGCATAACGTTAACACTAGTGTAATATTCTATTAAAGAACTTGTTTACATTCCACAGAGGAAGAAAAAAAAAACCGGCCAAGTGCGAGTCGGACTCACACACGGAAGGGTACTGTACCTTATTAAAATCGATCAAAAAATGTGAGAAAAAAAACGTTTCCTGTTTGGCCCCCTTTAATTTTTAACTTTATTTTATTTTTATAATAATATACGTAGAAATACACAATCTGTGAAAATTTCAACTGTCTACCTATTACGTTCCTGACCGTTCATGAGATACAGCCCGCTGACAGACAGACGGACAGCGCAGACTTAGTCATAGGGTTCAATTTGGCACCCTTCAGGTACGGAAACCTAAAAAAGGCTTCAATAATATTTTGAATGAACAGAATATTATGATAATAACAACTTACCTCTTTTGACTTTACTCCACAGTTGTTCTTTGTTCTGGAAAGTTTCAAACGCTGAGGGTAGTTTTATGTTGCCGGCGCACACGTACCTGTAAACATACGTAGGTTATTAAGTCATGTCATACAACCAATGGGAGTGCGGGTGTTTCGTGTTGTTGACATAATCTTCTCATTACAATTTTTTTATGAGTTGTATTGCAATATGTGGTTAGCTAGTGACCTCGACAATTGATCATATTATTTATTGTTATTAAGTAATTAACTGTTTGTTTTATTTACTTTAGCTCGATGGTCCTAGTTTATCATTTATAACTTCCAGTTACAACTATATGTAAGCGGGTACGCCCTTTATGCCTGGAGGCTTTTATTTAGATATAAAGTTCTGTTTACGTTTTGTTTTTATTTCTGCCTGAGTATTGTTCTCGATGATTTTGTTTGGTATATTGGCGTGTGCTAGCTTATATTTGGCTTATAATTTAAATTATGTTTTTTGTTGCGTAATGTAAATTATTTTGAATACTATTATATAGAATCTTTTTGTTCTTCTAACTGAACAGATAGCTGTGCTGCTGGACAGTTTGTTGCGCCACTACTTCTCCTCAGCTAACGCACTAGGAAGTGGTGAAGGGTGGGCGTGCCGGGGGACTGTCTTATGTAATTTTGATGTTCGAAAAGTGCTGATTCTCAGCCTAGTTTGAAGAAATGACTTTTGAATTCGAATTCGATAGGGCTTGACTCACAGTAACGGTAACAAAACTTCTTGGTTGGCTCATATTTCAACCAGGTTTGAGCTACCTATCTCTACTAATATAATAAAGCTGAAGACTTTGTTTTTAGGGTTCCGTACCTCAAAAGGAAAAAAACGGAACCTAAATAGGATCACTTCGTCCGTCTGTCACTCTGTCAAGACCCTTTTTCTGAAGAACGCGTGGATGTATCAAGTTGAAATTAATATCAAATACGTAGGTCTATTGTCCCTTGGAGCTCTAAAATCAAGCTTCTAAGTAAACGCAATAAAAAAATACGGCCATTTATGCTACATATTTTGATACTCGCAAATAAATCAATACCTACAGGGTACTTCTCGTTGACCTAGAATCATGAAATTTGGCAGGAAGCAAGGTCTCACATCACATGTAACGAAAAAATTGATTAATTGGTCGTTTTATCACACATTTTACACGACGTATATCGATGTATCGGAGAACATGTTTTTCAACTACAATGTTGAGTTTGTTTTTGGGATAAATTCATCGCAACTACAGAACCCTACAGGACCCTCACGTGGTCCTGGTGGCACATGACCGGATTTTTGTTTGTTTGAACGCGCTAATCTCTGAAACTACCAGTCGGATATGAAAAAAATCCCAATTCTTGAGGAAGACTATAGGCTATTTAAAATTGCCATTAGGAGACGAGCAAAAAGAATACAAGTCAGAAAGAACGCTAAGCGAAGTAATAGCGAGGGCAGGCATTGCGATGTGACGGGGTCAGGGATCAAGATATTTCACGCGAACATAGTCGCGGGCCGAAGCTGGTTCAAACATAAATTCCATGCAAGCTTGTCACAAATGGGATGAGGCCTATACTTAGCAATGGGTGGGACAGGTCTCCCAATGATAATGTCCAACAAAGTCCAAGAATAATGGTGTGGTAGCGTCTACAGCGCCTTATGCGAACTACGCATCACACTGACGTCACGTAAAATCCTGCATCGCGCAAGCAAAGTTTATCGCGCGATTAGCATTATACAACATCGTGACATCAACCGTCGGGTAGTAGCCCACCAGACACAACACCCATCCGGTCAGAAGATCCTCCCTTTTTCATGGAGGATGAAGAACTTTCCAGCCTGTTCCTCATAGATTTGAGTTGGCTTCAAGTTTTTTCTTTTAAGATAAAACAAAATTTGGATTCGTAGGTTGTTTTCTTTTCTGGCCTTTTTTATGTTACACTTTACTAGCTGCGCCCCGCGTTTTCATCCGCATAAAAGAAGAAATAGTATCCTATGTCTTAACCCAGGTTATGGTCTACCCATGTGCCAAATTTCATTCAAATCGGTTCAGCCGTTATCATGTAGGCGTAACAAACAAAAAACAAACTCACTTTCGCATTTATAATATTGGTTAAGTTAAATAAACATAACCAACAGTAAGTGAGCTACATTTATGATAGGTACTTAAGTGTTTGTTAAATGCACCGTATAATACTCGTACTTTGGATTTTAATATGTATAAATGATCTCGGTAACAACTCACCAGAACAGTATCCCGAAGGCATACACGTCGACGGCCGCGTCGTAGTCGCCGGCCAGCAGCTCGGGCGCCATGTGCACGGGCGTGCCCACCACGGAGCCCGACATGAGCGCCTCGGCCGCGCAGAAGCCCAGGTCCGACAGCGCCGCGCGGTCCGAGCTGTCCAGCAGGACGTTCTTCATCTTGATGTCGCGGTGCACCAGGCCCAGCGAGTGCAGGTAGCGGATACCTAAGGGCACGGAATGAAATGAAATGAAATTGTTTATTCTGTAAATAGGATATCGGAATCACTTTTACACGTCATATAAAAAAATATTAAAAATAAGCTAGGTGAGGTCGGTGTTTCCTATCTGACTACTCTGAGAAGAAAGGCCGAAACAAACTCAGAGGTCACAGTCTCTTTTAAAGTCCAGACATAATCTTGGTCAAGTCATGTGAGGACCATGTAGATTAGTGTCTGAAATGGTCTTTTGAGGAAAGAACCACACAGATTTGAGTGGACCTGTCCAGTCAGTGCAAGCATTTGTCAGTAATCGTGGAGCTCAACTCAGAACTTAAGGAGCTCAACTCGACGAACAATACCAAGGAAAGGATATTTGGGTAGGCCGCATCAACTACTCAAACTGCCAGACCATCATTAAAAATGAGAAAGAAAAAAGAAATGAAAAGGGAAAAAAAAATATCCACATAGTCCTCACATTCACAATAATTAAAATAATATAATACTTTACAAAGTAATCGTGTCATTTTGAATATAATTTTCAACAATGTCAATGTGTGTATAAAACTGGTTTATTGTGATGAATAATTAAAATGTCAAGTTTTATGGTTTTCACAAGGCTTAGCAGAGCGAGCAGCTCAGTCCCAAGCTTTTTTATCTTCTAAATAATCTGAAATTTTATAGTACCCTTTTTTACAAAGTTTAGTTTTAATACAGCTTTTAAATCGTTTAATGGGTAAGTTTCGAATGTCAATGGGAAGTTTGTTGTAAAAGCGTATACATTGACCCATGAACGAGTTGCTTACTCTGTGGAGACGTGTGCGATGTACAGCAAGGTTGTGTTTATTCCTGGTATTTAAACTATGAATATCGGACATTTTCTTAAAATTTGATATATTTTTGTGTACATACAATAGGTTTTCAAAAATATATTGTGAGGCTACAGTCAGAATATTTATTTCTCTGAATTTCTCTCGAAGGGAATCTCTTGGACCTAGGTTGTAAATGGCTCGAACAGCCCTTTTCTGTAGAACAAAGATAGTATTAATGTCCGCACCGGTTCCCCAAAGAAGAATTCCATATGACATAAGACTATGAAAGTAACTATAATAAACAATTCTGGATGTATCTACGTCAGTTATCTGTCTAATTTTTTTAACAACATAGGCGGCCGAACTAAGCCTTCCTGACAATTTTTCTATGTGTGGGCCCCATTGTAATTTACCGTCAATAGTTATTACAAGAAAAACTGTTGACTCAACAGGGTCCAACTCTATTCCATTAACTTGAACATTGGTAGTTAGCTGCCTGACATTTGGCGTTGAAAATTTAATGAGTTTAGTCTTTTTTTCGTTCAGGAGAAGATTATTTACATTAAACCAATGCACAACTTTAGAGAGTGCATCGTTGACTTGTTCAAAGTTGACTAACTGACGTTTGATTTTAAAAATGAGGGAAGTGTCATCTGCGAATAATATGATCTTGTGATTATCCCTTATGTAGTAAGGTAAGTCATTTATGTAAATTAGAAATAAGAAAGGACCGAGAATTGAACCCTGCGGAACGCCTATGGTGACCGCAGATCCTGCAGATCTCTTGCCATTAACATCGACCCTCTGAATTCTGTTATTCAGATAAGAAGTCAGAAGGTCAAGAGCCTTGTCGCTTATGCCATAATGGTACAGTTTCCTGATAAGAGTATCATGATGTACGCAATCGAAGGCCTTGGACAAGTCGCAGAAAATGCCAAGAGCATCTTGCGAATTCTCCCAGGCTTCGAATATGCTCTTCAGTAATTCCACGCCCGCGTCTGTAGTTGATCGACCCTTTGTAAAACCAAACTGTTTCAAATGAAGTAAATTATGTGCATTGAAATGTCCTAACATTTGTTTTAAAATTAATTTTTCAAAGATTTTACTCAATGTAGGTAATATCGAAATAGGCCGAAAATTTGTGGGATCAGTTGTGCTGTCAGATTTGAACAGTGGAATCACTTTGCTAAGTTTCATCAAATCAGGAAATACACCAGATGCAATGCAAGAGTTAAAAACGATTGCTAAAAAGGGTGAAATAACATCAATTATTGAAGACATGATATGTACTGATAATCCCCAAAGGTCAGCAGTTTTTTTTACATCAAGTACATGACATACACATATAGCCTAAGGCCACACAACAATTTTTTTGTCTTTAATTAAGCGGTCGGGGGACGCCTGGCAGATGTGAAACATCGAATTGTCACTTGTTACGCTACACTTGTTGAGCTATCACTGTCACTTATATTTTATTGTTACAGTTATTACTTTCAAATAAAACATAGACGACATGTTCCAAAGTTAACAAGAACACTATACATTATGGTATATGAGTTCAGCGCGGTGTGAGAGGGGAAATCGCCAAACTGAGTGAGAAGAAAGTCGCAGAGTTACGAGCGCTTGGCGACGATTGTTGCTGTGCAATAGCCGATCTGCCCTACCCCAATAGATGCTACTGATGCTGACACTATACTATTACTTTACGAAAAAGAACACCGGTAACCCGTTTTCGGAAAAATCACAAACAGAAACGAAAACTATATGACATTTACATATTATACCTACTAGCTTTTAGGCCGTGTCCTACGTGCTAATTCCGTTCGGCGAACCCGAAAGCATGGTCGTGTCGACAGCAGGCGCCTTCCGGTTTTTCGACCAAATGAGTAAAATATGAACGCGACGATCGCGTATTCGCACGAACGATCTTTTTTATTAGGACGCGGGATTACATTTTGTAGTATTTTTTTCTCAATGGGGATCTGAGGATGCTGAGAAGGTATTTTTTTAACGTCAAATTTACATAAGGCACAAACGCCTGCCCTTCACCACTTTCTAGTGCGAAAAACAAGTGTTCAGTGGGGCTCAGTCAGTAGTAGCACACACAGTACTACCCACACCGTACCTTCAACGATATCCCTGGATATCCTCATCCTGGCTACGAAGGCCAGGCCGGCCCGCACCGCGGCGTGCAGGTCGCGCACCTTGCGCTCCGACAGCAGCAGCACGCACGGGCCGGCGCCGCTGTGGCGCTGCACCACGGAGCCGTGCAGGCGCACGATGCGCGGGTGCGCCGGGATGCTCCTGGGGGGCCCACAGATACATAAGTACTAAGAAGTAGAATGAATGAATCGAAAAAACAGTTTTTTGCTACTGCGGCTAATATCGTTAAAAATAACACACCAACTTCGACAGATCATTGTTTTAACTTTCAAGAACTTTGAAAGAAAAAACGTTCTTGGTTTTTTGGTAAAATTAAATGTAAATAAGGTCATTCGCAATAATTTAAGAGCGTTTATTCCGAAAGTGAGCCACATTTCATATTTCCATACAATAATATTACCAAATTAATCAAAACAGGTATTTGACAACTATTTGCGTCTTTTAGGATCAGCGTTCTTAAGTTACGAAACTTCTGAGCATTGGGCCAGTATTTGTAAAAGTTGGTCCAGCTTGTCAACTAAGCAATTAATTTAAATGACAATTTACTTCAACAATGCATGGTATCTTGTAGATGAAAAGCTCCCCCCTCTAATATAAGCCCTCTTACATTTCGGCGCTGCGCTAAAGCATTCTTGCGATACTGAGCGCGCAGCGCAGTGAAATAATAGTATTTTTATTATATTCATAAACAAATAGAAATAACAGTAATAAAAATTGGTTGTTATTAAGCAAATGATGGAGATTATTTTAGTATAAATACGAAAATGATGTAGAACTTCGGAGATATTCAGAATTGTTTCCGACCTTGTCAGTACAAAATTGAATTAGGTCCAGTAATTTTTTCTTTATATAAAAGTCATTTAACAAAAATGTATTCTATTATTATAAAAGTATCGGATATTTTTTATATAAGATAGAATAGAATAGAATAGAATAGAATAGAATAGAATATTCTTTATTATGTACACCATAAAAAATACAGATAAAAATGTAGTCATTTTACATAGGGTGACACAATGGGCGGTCTTATCGCTAAAAGCGATCTTTTACAGACAACCTTTGGATGGATTAAAGGGAGAAGGAGAGACAAATACTGCAGGTAGTCAGTGGTGTACCATTTACATACACAATAAATACATACATTCATAAAGCATACACTTATCTATATATATATATATACAATAATAAACATGAAACAAGTTCAAGGAACTATATGTAATGATGATGTTTAAGGAGAGAGGAAGTGTTTTTTTACCAGAATTTTAAAAGTGGACATAGATTGAGCTCGCCTTATCGACACGGGTAAGGCATTCCATAACCGTACTGCTTGAACTGTAAAAGACTTGTCATAAAAGCTGGTGGAATGCATCGGCATCTCTAGTCTCAAGTTTTCCGATGACCTCAGATATCTATTATGTGTGTCATGAAGGAACTTGAAGCGTTTTTTAAGATAAGAGGGGGTTGTAGGATTGAACAAAATACTGTAGAGCTGAAATAAGATATGAGTATTCCGGCGAAGACGTATGGGAAGCCACTTGAGTTTAGTACGAAATTCAGAAATGTGATCATATTTGCGCAGACCAAATATAAATCTTATGCAAAAGTTTTGAAGTCGCTCAAGTTTATCTAGTTGTGCTTCAGTGAGATCGAGATAACTGACATCAGCGTAGTCAAGGATGGGAAGTAAAAGGGATTGTGCAAGCGCAGTTTTAGTGGCGGTTGGAAGAAAGTTCCGCAATCGTCTCAGGGACTTACCAGATGCAAAAATTGAAGAAAAATAAAAAGAAAATAAAATAATAAAAAAAAAAAAAAAAAAAAAAAAAAAAAAAAAAAAAAAAAAAAATAATAATAATATATATATATATTTTAAAATAATAATAGAATAATTAAATGAAGATAAATTGTTTTGATGAATTATATTCAACAGAATCCGCAAATTAGAGCTCTACATGAGTTTTTGCCAAAACATGCACCAGGAGAACGATTATTTCTTGACAACTGAATAAATAATGAAAAAATCGCTTTATTATTATTGTAGAAGAGAAAACGAACTATTTTTACCAAGTAATTGTTATTTATACTAACCAACGAATAATATTCCAATTTCAACGAGGAAATCATGCATCTACGCGCATTTTTGTAATAGGCCTCTTAAAGACTGAGATCTTGACTTTAACGAAAATGTAAGAGGGCTCTTAACGAATACGTACCTTGTATAAAAGAACTCCATGGCCAGTTCCCTGTAATGCCGCTCGTCGGCCGGCAGCACCGACTTCACCGCGACCGGCGCCCGGCCGGCCCAGCCTCCCCGCACGCTGTACACGACGCCGTACTGGCCGCGACCTGCAGGACATACATAGCTTAACATAATAATATTCCATATTCAAATATTTGTTTCCAATTATTGATGTTTATGTGCACAACTTTATACTAGTGTTCTTATTTCAGAATGACTAGTAGTATTGAAATAGTTTTTTACAATGCATTTGCTCGAAAAGAGCCTTTTCCAAGCAGTAAATTAGTGCGGAAAGTGTCACTTTTTTCACTAGTGCTTTTTACTTTTTTTTTTTTTTTTTTGTGGCCGTCGTCAGCCCGTTGCAAAGAGTTTTTATTATTTGAGAAAAGTTTTACAAATCAGATGATGATGATAATGATGACGATGGCGAGCGCGATGGCGATGGCGATGACGATATCGATGACGATGGCGAAGGCGATGGCGATGGCGATGGCGATATCGATGACGATGGCGATGGCAATGGCGGAGTCAAAGTCACAGTCCAAGTCCAAGTCCAAGTCTAAGTCTAAGTCTAAGTCTAAGTCAAGTCAAGTCAAGTCAAGTGGAAGTCGAAGTCGAAGTCGAAGTCGAAGTCGAAATCGAAAGTCAAAGTCATGAATGTTGTTTTTATCATATAAATACGTCGTCATTATGTTAGATGTTACACATCATCGTAAGGCTATCCATAATTAAGCCATTACATAAAAAGGGCTCCCAATCTAACGTTGACAACTATAGACCTATAGCACTGACTCCCATACTTTCAAAAATATTTGAAAAAGTGATGTACAGGCGGTTATTAAGGTTTCTAGATAAATATAACATTCTAGTCAGTCAGCAATATGGATTTAGACAAAATAAATCCACTACCGCAGCAATTTATACGTTAATAAAACAATACATGAACAATATCAATAAAAAAATCCCTTCCTGTGCATTATTTTTAGATTTAAGCAAGGCGTTTGACCTCGTTGACCATGTTAGGCTATTAGATAAAATGGAAAGATACGGAATAAGGGGTCCCGCTATAAAATGGTTTCAGTCATATTTACGTAACAGGAAGCAGATAACAAGAATAGCAAAGTTGAACCATATGGCAAATAGTATGGATAATTTTGAATCCGAACCAAGAAATAACCTTTGCGGTGTCCCTCAGGGAAGCATTCTCGGGCCGTTACTGTTCCTTCTCTATATAAACGACTTACCGAAATCATTAAAACATCAGTATGTTCTGTTTGCTGATGACACCACAATTATTATTAAATGTAAAGATGAGCAAAACTATGACAATGAAATTAATCAAATATTGAACGATATTATAAAATGGTTAGATATTAATAAACTAAAATTAAATATTGCGAAAACGAACGTACTCCATTTTAAAACATGGAAAAGTAAACCTGTCCATCTTCATGTCGCGTATGAT